>CAWUDS030004566.1:0-83618 GCA_963859935.3 Lathyrus sativus
TCCTTTTGGTCATAGTAGCTGGTGTGAGTTAGCTCCGTCATCCTTTTTGTGGTAGGTCTGTCATTTCATCGATGTCAGATTCTGCGAGTGTGTTTTACTCTGTCATCCTTTTTGGTGATAGTAGCCGGTGTGAGTTAGCTTCGTCTTCCTTTTTGCTGGCCGGTCTGTCATTTCGTCGATGTCAGATTGTGCGAGTGTGTTTTTGCCTCTATTATCCTTTGGTGGTAGTAGTTGTTGTGAGTTTGCTCCGTAATCCTTTTGGTGGTTGGTCTGCCATTTCGTCGATGCTAGATTGTGCGAGTTTTTTTTTCTCTATCATCCTTTTGGTTTTAGTAGCCGGTGTGAGTTTGCTCCGTCTTCTTTTGAGTGGTGGGTCTGTCATTTCGTCGATGTCAGATTGTGCGAGTGTTTTGCTCTATCATTCTTTTAGTGGTAGTAGCCGGTGTGAGTTTGCTCAGTAATCCTTTTGGTGGTGAGTGAATCATTTCATCGATGTCAGATTGTAGCGAGTGTGTTTTGCTCTAACATACTTTTGGAGATAGTAGCCGGTGTGAGTTTGCTCCGTCATCCTTTTGGGGGTGGGTCTGTGATTTTGTCGACGCTAGATTATGCGAGTTTGTTTTGCTCTATCATCCTTTTGGTGATAGTAGCCTGTTGCACCCCAAATTTTGACCCCTTAGATTCTCATTATCATTTTAGGAGCTTTCTCATGAATTATCTAACCTTAACCCAGTACAAGTTTGTCTTTGTCAAAGTTACAAATGAATCAGGGTTTGGTGCAGTCTAATCGAAGCTCAGGGTTTGTGACCAATCAAAGTTTTAGGTTAATTCAATTATGAAACAAGAGTCGAGGGTATCATATAATGCCAATTGAGAATCCAATTTGTTGTTGTTACCCACAGAATCAAGAACAGAGTATTTCAGGGCACCCGATTAGGGTTTTGACTAGTAAAAGTCAACTGTAGTTTGACTTTGATGTTGGAAGGTGTTTTAATGGTGGGATTATGATCCATGAAGTTCATATAACTTAATAAACTTCATTCAAGAAGTTTCAAAGTCTCAGGAGGTCCAGAGTGTCAACGCACGACCTCGGTAGTCACCCTATCGATCGTAAACGGTTGACCGAAAAGTCAACTCTTCAAATTTAAGGAATTGAACTTTAAAGTGTGAATAAAAAATGTTCCTTATATCATATTGCACTTGCATATCAATTTTCATCGACCATTGGATCAAGGATGAAGGAGTAATCGAAAAATCAGGAAATTAGGGTTTTGAAAGGGGCTAAACCAATAACTCCTTAACCACACATCCAATTGAGTTGGTTCAAATCTATTTTGAAGAGCTTTTGACAAATCCTACAAAAGTCCCTAAGTGGTTCACGATCAGAAAATGCATAGATTTGGAGTTATGATCAAATTCATTTCTAGAAGGAAAAAAGACAGAAAAATTTCACTTTTAAGTTCATTTTTTAGCAACTTTAAGAGACTTTTTGACCAAGTTCCTTTGGTAAATTGAAACTCATGAAAAGATGAATTTTTTAAGCTATTTGAGGGCTTTCTAAAAAGTACTAGCACATCTCAAAAGGATTTGTGAGCTGAAAGTTAGGGTTATGGCAAGTTGGTGGTTTTTCACTTTAGTCCCACATTGTCAAATGTTCAAAAATCATTCTTTCCTCAAATATGACCAATCTCAGCTTGTGAAACATGTTGTTTCTGATATGTAGAGGGTTTGAAGCATATAAATGTGAAGGAAATGCAGAGGAGATGAAATTAGCCAAACTTGCAAGTGGGCTTGCAAGTGGCTTTACAACTTGCCTTTGAAATCATAAAGCAAGCATGAGGTGGAAAGTAAGTTTTGCAAACAGCCATAAGCCTACACCTTCTAGCCTGCATTTAGCCATTTCAAAATCATCATAACACTTGACTTCAAGCTTACCTATCAGCCAAGGAAACCCCTTTGTGGAGGTTTGATCCAAAGGTGTAAAACCTTTCTCATGTGAAGAAATCTCCAAATCTGCCCCCTCTCTTAATTTTCCTATAAAAGGGAGCCCTCATAACTTCATTTGACAACAATATTGATTCTAAAAACCATGGAAACACAAAGCTCTCACTCTTTCACACCTTACTCCAAAATCACCAAAATCACAAAATTGTCAAAAACCACCAAAAATCTGTCTTGGTACATTTGCTGCCAAACTCATTTCTCTCCATTCAAACACCCCAACAATCATCCACACAATCTCTAAATATGATATAGAAGGTGTCCAAGACCTTAAACCATTCAAAAGCCTCACCATTCAAAAAGTCAACTTCCATACCAAGTTACTTTGACCAAAAGCCACCAAATCAGCCAAAACTTGTTCTAGGCACTTCCTTGGTGTTTTAATCAATCAAACTCCTCTCATATATCATTTCTCAACTGTCTAGAGTGTTTAAAGATCACTGGTGGAGTTTATTTCTCCAACTGCCTCAAGGTTTGCATTCATGCTTCAAAAGGAAGAAAACTTCAAGGCTAGTGTTATTCGGGAATTCCTCTGGGTTTCTTGGTGTTCTAACCTACTCAACACAATCCACTAGAGGTATGTAAACAATCCATTCTTGCTTTATACCATGATTCCATGATTTGGCATTTTTGAGTTCATTATGTGAAAATATGTCATGTATGTGTCTTGTGCATAAATTATGTCACGACAAAGGAATGTTTGTTTGATTGAATTGTGAAATCTCTAAAATCATAATCATGATAATAGTGTATGATTAGTTTGAACTGATTGCATCTGAATTGTTTGCTCATTCACAAAATGCCATATCTTGCATTCTTATGCCACAGACCTGCTAGCTTGGGTTATAGGTTGGAATAAGTTTAATTTGAGTTTAGGATCATACACTTGTGCATTTATGACTTGTGTATACATTGGACTTAGTTTAAAATTGACTGGAAACTGATTTGATCACCTCTCATGAATGTACAAACATATCAAAATTACAGCCCATTTGTCATTTCTCATACCAGTTTGGTTCAAGCCAGTTTGGGTGTTTTAAATCACTTAAATCCATATATGTGACTTGTGTGTGTAATTGGTTTGGCCCACATGTGCATAAATTTTAAACTAAACATCCTTCATGCCTCAAAATGCCAACACTTGCAACTCTGTCATCATTTTTTATAACTGCTTGTCTTTGGCTTTAAATTGTGTGCAAACTCATTCAATGTCATGTATATGTGCTATGTGTGTGGGTGATTGGATCAGAAAATGTTTGGAATTGGAAATTCATATGTCATGCCTCATTTTCATGACAACTTGCAGTTTGTGAATCATTTTTCATGACAGTCTTTTCCAACTTATTTTGATGTTTGAATCCAATCAATATCATGAACATGAGATGTGTATGTGTTTAAATTGATATGAAATTGTTTTGAATTGAAATTGAACATGTTCATGCATCTCACAAGCACAAACCTACACTTGAAGTACCATTTTTATATGACAACATTCTTTTAACTTCAGAAATGTGTTTTAATTCCACTCAAAATCATATATGTAAGGTGTATGTATGTGTTGAAAGTGTTTGAAAGTACTTGGAATTGAAATTGGATATTGCCATGCACCTCACAAACACAAATTGACAGCTTGATCACCATTTTTCACACCAGTCTGATTCAAACCATCGATGTTGCTTGGATTCATTTGTTAACCTATTTGCAATGTGTACACATGATTCACTTGATGAAAATGAGCTTTAAACCTGAACTGCATATTCTTCATGCATACTACAGGTCAATTTTGCACTTCACACACCAGTTTGCACAAAAGTTTGTTTTTGAGCTGAATCTTGATTTGGAATCATTTCTTGGCATGTATGTAAATATGTGTATGTGAGCCATTTGACCTACTTGTGCATTGAAATTGGTTTTGAAACTTTCATGCTTCCTCAAAAAGCCTTATAGCAGCCAACTGGCCAATTCCCAAACCAACCAGTTTGAAACTTCTTCTTGGGTTTGAAATCATTTGACAGTATGTATGTAATATGTGTGTGAGTTATAGCTTGCCCTGGTTTTTGCATAAAACACGAACTGGTCATCAAACTGCATCATACAATGCCATTTTGCATATTGAATCTCACTTTGCATTTCAACTATTTTGAATCATGTCATGGACTTAAAATCACTCAATAGCATATATATAGTGTGTGGTGCATGATCTACATGATCAATTTGTACCTAAAACCTGAACTGATATTCAATTGCATCACAACATGCCATAATTGCAACTTGATGATCACTTTCCATTGCAGTCTATTTCTAATCTCATTATTTGTTTGATCTCACTCAATATCTTATATATAAGGTGTATGTATGTTTGAAATGGTTTGAATATGCTTGGAACCTGAAATGAACTTCCTCATGTACTTCACAAGCACATTTGGCATCTTGATCACTACTTTTCACTATAGCCTGTTTTGAACTTAATTCTTTGCCTAAACTCACTCATTAGCATATATGTAATGTGTTTGTATGATTGTCTTGATTTTTAAAATGACTGGAATTGGATCTCCACTTCAAAATGCACGTCACACACTCCACATGCATGTGCTGTCGGGTTTGAAAATTAAAGCCTGATCTTGAAAAACCAATGACACCATCTTGTTCCTCATGAAAAATCCTTCAATTTGCACTAAACGTTTGTCTGATTTCATAAAGAATTGAGAAAGTTATGACACAAAATGCAAGCCATGTTAGAGTGTTCTTGTTTTGCCTAAAAATCCACTTAGATATACAATATATATTTATGGGGTGGTTTTCATCAACGGATGTATAGCCACCCCAGTGGTAATCACCTTTACACAAAGCGCGCCTTGTACCCTGGAACCTAGGTTCGATCCCAGAGGAGGATCAACCTTTTATTTCTTTTTCCCACTTTTACACGCGTGCTGAATCCACCAAGAGGGCGTGGGTTCAACTCCCACCCCTTGCATTTTTTTTCATCCTCTTATTTTCCTTTGTGCATTTTATTTATTTATATTTTTTCATAAAACTTCATAAAATCACAACTCTTTCATTTTTCATCATTTTTAGTTGATTCTTTTTGCATTGTGTTAATATTGAGGCCTAGTTTCACATAGTATAAAAATATGGCTCATTTCTATTAATTGCAATGTCTTTTTGCCCATGTGAAAAAATGTTCATCTTTTGAGATCGTTATCTTGCTTATTGATTGAATCCTCTGTACAATGTTGAACTTTTCCTTTGAGATATTTGCTTCCTATGTTAGTTAACATGATAGGATTTTTATCTTTTGTTGTAACCATGTTCATTTTTAGCTTCATCTGTTAAATACACTGAAGCTTGATCTGTTGCCACACTTCCTGCTTAATCAACTGCTTTGATTGTCATCAATGCATTTTCCTTTTTTATCATTTCACATGCTCACCTAATGGTTGTCACCATGAATGCATATTTGTTATGTTATTGTCTTGTTCAAAATTTTCTTTCCCCAAGTAAAGAAGCTGCTAGCTTTCATCCAAGTTGCCTCTCCTATCCCTTCCAAAGGAAAAGTCTTTCCATTTGACCTTCATGACATGGATAACTCATTCACCCATTCCCTTGACTTTGTTAAGTCACTTTAACCTTTAGTTTAGAAACCATTAGACTTTGCTTTAAGTCTAAAAAACTACCTGTACTAGGAGAGTTCTTCAACTAGAACCCTATAGAGTTTGTCAACTCTATGTAAGAATCATCGTCATGATTTCTTACTTCCCCTTTTGAGTGTTACAATTTAGATTAGGGAGTTTTGTCAAACTCCACACAAACATTGTCATGTTTTTTCCCATTTGAACCTTGATCATAATCAAGTGTTCTTCATCCCTTGTGAGGTGAACTACGATTGCTCTGATTCTATCCTAGTTAGGATACGTAGGCAGAAGATGTGATGTCTTTGCGAGCAAACTTAGAAAACCATCTAGGTCATTACCTATCCCTAATCCATGTCCCAATCCATAGTACATATTCACAAACTTAGCAAGCAATCAAACAAAAGGTTCTTGTAGAGTACTACAGATGCTTTAGGGTGCTAACACCTTCCCTAGGTATAACTAACTCCCGATCCCCGAAAGCTCTTAAGCATTGTCGTTACATCGCGAAAAAGGTTTTTCTTTCTTCATACCTTTCCTTTGGATAAAATAAAGTTCGGTTGTAAAAGAATTAAGATTCAAGTTAACTTAATAGCTTGATATCCAATTTCACCGCAACAGAAATGGCGACTTTACTGGGGACTTGTTTATTGCTTTGAGGGTTTAACCTATCTTGTTTGATTACTTTCTATATTTGTGAATACTTGTAAATATGTATATATTTGCCCTGTTGGATCTTGGGAACTTTGAGTGGTAAGACAACACTATACCCGTGTTTGAGCGTACTTTATGATAAGATTGGTGGTATATTCAAGGAGACTTATAGGGTGTTGATTCCCGACCAAGTTGGCTTGAGAAAACCTCCGCTCAGTAGAGGCCCTTCTGAGAGTTAGTATTGTTGATCGAGTATTCGTGAAAACAATGCTACTTTCTACATGGGAGCCCGTGATACCGAGGTCCTTTAGATTACCTTTTCCCCAACATGGCTTTATTAGGATGTAGTGCGATGACTATAAGGAAGTAATTCCAAAGTAGTTGATACGCGATACTACACTTGGACGAGACTCTCTTGATAATATTGTCGACCACCAAGTATTTGGGAAATTGATAATATCTGAAAGATGGGTCGAGGACTCCGGGAACTCTTTTAGAATCTTGTTCTGCAGTTTTTGAAAGCCTTAGTACATACCTTTGGGGTGGGTAGACCTTGGCTCCATACTCATGTTCTCCAAACCAAAACCTTTATCTGTTTACCCATGTGTATATGTGAAATTTGTGCTTACCTGTGTTTGTGCATTCATGCATTCATGAACATCATATCATAAAAGTTTCATGGAACTCAGATCTCTTGTTTGCAAACATTAGGATCATCATGGATAATGGAAAAAAGAAAACCATGAAGTACACTTACAAAGTCCTAACTTGGATGACATAGAAAGGTTAAGCACTTTGATAACAGACCTAGAAGGATTCAAGAGCAGGTATGGGAACTTATTGCCATTGTTGAAAATAAAGAAGAAGATGGATCTGGGACTTCTCTCCACACTTCTCCAGTTTTATGATCCACTTTATCATTGTTTCACTTTCCCTGATTATCAGCTAGTACCCACACTTGAGGAATATTCTTGCTTGATTGGTTTGCCTATTCTTGAAGACTCTCCTTTTCCAATCATGGAGAAGGACCCTAAGAAAGAAGAAATTGCTAAAGCTACGCATTTGGGATTGGTGGATATTCAGAAAAATATGGTTACTAAAGGAGGAGTATTTGGTTTAACTACAGAGTTCTTGGTTGGGAAAACCCAATACTATGTTGATCACTTAAGTATGGATGCATTCGAGGCCATCTTTGCCTTGCTCATTTATGGGATCTTCTTGTTTCCAAGTTTTGATAATTTTGTGGATCTCAACGCCATTAAGATTTTCTTGAAGAAAAACCCTGTGCCTACTTACTAGCTGACGCATATCATTCTGTTCACTTAGGGAATTTGCATAAAGGAGGAATGGTCACCTGTTGTATCCCTTTGTTATACAAGTGGTTTATTTCTCACTTACCTGAAGCTCATGCTTTTTGGAAAGAAGGTTGGTGGTCTCAAAAGGTTATGGCTCTTACTCACTCTGATATTAATTGGTACAGCCGTAACTACGATGGGATAAAGATCATTGATTAGTTGTGGAAGTTTTGGTAATGTACCTCTTGTTGGTACAAATGGAGGAATCAGTTACAACCCTGTTCTCGCTCGCCGACAGCTTGGATATCCTTTGAAGGACAAACTAAAATAGCGCTCATGTGGAGAATATTTTCTTTAAGGGAAGTTCAGAATTGAAAGGAGAAATTCTAAAAGCTTGGGGTCATGTGCATAAGAAAGGAAAGGAAGACTTAGGGAAACCTAATTGCATCTCTCTCGAGCCTTATCTCCAATGGGTCCGAAAGAGAGCTATTCAGTTGAAGATGCCTTATCCTCAGCAGAAACCCATGGTGTTGAAGGACGAACCCCCAATGATCTTTATGTCTGAAGAGGAGAAGTTGAAGATTGCTTTGAGGAAATCACAACAAACTAAAGTAGCCTGGAGGTACAAATACCAAGTGGCCATGGAAGGAGAATGATGAACTCCGTAGACAACTCCAGGCGAAGGATGAAGAAATGATTGCTTGTAAGAAGAGGAAGACACATGAAGGTTTATTTCCTTCCAGCTCTCAGCAAACTCCATGGAAGCTAGTCGCGGACAAACTCATTCTTGAGACGACTCGGATGGAAGAAGAAATCAAGAAGCTCAAAGCAAAAGAGGAATTTTATTTAGAATACTGTCAGCCTTAGGACTTTTGTAAAATGTACTAGATATTTTGTAATTCAAATCTTGAAAATCAATGAAATGAAATGATGTTTTTGATCTGAGTTCCATGAAACCTTTGCATTTGCATTTACATTAATTAAACATTCAAGGAACTAAAGATTGTTTTGCAGATATTATGATGGATTCTGGGAAGAAAGTAGAGGTTTTGTTCCATAGACCAAAATTGGAGAACTTGAAGAAACTGGGAAGTTTAGTAGAAGACCCCGAGGCATTCAGAGAGAAGTATGGGAATATGCTGTCTTTGCTAGAAGTTCAAGTATATGAAGAGATGTTATCTGCACTCGTGCAGTTCTATGACTCAACTTATCACTGTTTCACCTTTCCAGATTATCAGTTGCTACCAACCTTGGAAGAATATTCCACCCTGATGGGAGTAGGCGTCACTCCTAGACCATTTTTCTGGAAGAGAAGGGACTCCTAATGAAAGAGCAGTTGCAGAGGCCGTGTATTTAAAGGTGGACGAGGTACGATCTGATATGATTGCTAAGGGAGGGTTATATGGATTTCCAGCTATGTTCCTCTATGAAAAAGCTCAAAGCTATGCCTTGTCGAAGAATATTGAAGCATTTGAGGCCATCCTGGGTTTAGTAATTTACGGATTGTTCCTGTTCCCGACTGCTAATGATTTTGTGGACGCAAATGCAATCAACCTTTTCTTAATCAAAAATCTTGTACCTACCTTGCTGGCTAATACGTACTTTACCATCCACCATAGGAACCGTTATGGAGTTGGACGAATTGAGTGTTACACCGTTCTCCTGCACAAGTGGTTTATTTCGCACTTGCCAAAAATTCCGGGCCTCTGGGATAAGCAAAATAGGCTCTCGTGGACAGAAAAGTTGTTGTTACTCAAACACTCAGATATTAAGTGGCATGACCCTATGTATGGAGGGATTTCCATGATCCAAAGATGTGGAGATTTCTCGAATGTACCGCTTATCAGCATTAATGGCTGCATCAAGCTATAAATCCTATTTTAGCTCGTCGCCAGTTGGGGCACCCCATGGAGGATAAACCAGACCTAGACTTTTTGAGAAGCTTTTACATTGAAGAGGGGAAGAATCCCGCTTACAGGACTCGAATTGTGTATGCTTGGCGTTATGTCCACACGAGGGGAGTAACTGCCCTAGGTTACCACGACACTACTGCTTCAGAATCTTACTTATCATGGGTAAAAGAAGCAGCGTTGAAGATGTTCTATACTCGCTTTGAGCTTGAATCACCCAAGCCTACTCTCGTAGAAGAATTGAAAGCTGCTTTGGCGAAAGCTGAAAAAGAAGGAAAGGCTTGGAGGGATAAGTATTTCAAAGCTATGCAAGAAAAAGAAGAGCTTCAAGAGTTGATCCGTCAAGGTGGGAAGAGAAGTCAGCCAGAAGACGAAGGGTCATCCAACCAGAAGATCTAAAGTCCTTTCTATTTTCTGTTTTATTTCATCATGTATCTGTATTGAAGACTTGTATTGCAATTTCAGAATCATTGTTGTAAAAACTCTCAGTTATTAATCTATGAAGACTTTGAATTTGCTTATACCCCCATTATTATAATTTTTGCAAATATTTCTTTAGATTCCTTGAATGATTAATTTTCCATTGTTGCATTTTGCATTCATAAGCATCGCATGTGCATGTTCTTGTGTTGTGTCTCATCTCGCTGTCTTGTCTCCAGAAAGAATCACACTGAATCCTCAACACCGATACAACACCCGAGCCCAAGCTCGCTTAAGAATGGAAGGACAGAATTTGGAATGTGGACAGGATTGATAATGAAACTTGGAGAGCTACGAGGAGGCATGGGGCAGATCATGAAGCCCTACAAGTTATTCGTGCAAAATTGGACACTCAAGCCACTGTTGTTTTTGAAATCAATGTCATAGCTGTGGAGCCGATCCCAACGGCAGTTACTGTTGCAAATGTTCCACCATATGGGTTGCCACCTGGATTTGTACCTCCACCAGTAGTCAATCAACAAGCAGTTCCTCTAGGGCCAGAAGTTCCTCAAGCTATTCCTACTTACACTCAGCCTTCTAGTTCAGATTCAAGCGCGCCCTGTTTTTCATAATCCTCCACAAGTGTACGAAGGTCCTGATGGGTATGAAGAAGAGAGTGGACGACATGATAAGTTGAAAGAAAGTGTAGAGACTATTGGCAGGAAAGTCAGAGCAATGGAAGGGAATGACATCTTTGGTACTGATGCCAGAGATATGTGCTTAGTATCTGGGTTGGTAATACCGCCGAAATTCAAAGTTCCCAATTTTGATCAGTATTCTGGGGCTACTTGTCCTCGGACACATCTGATTATGTATTACCGAAGAATGGACGCTCACGTGGAAGATGACAAGTTAATGATTCACTGTTTCCAAGATAGTTTGAAAGGAGCTCCTGCTAAATCGGTATTTGGGTTTGGATCAGTCTCGTATTCACAGTTTCCAAGATTTAGCCGATGCTTTTGTGAAACATTACAAATACAACATGTATTTAGCCCCTGATAGAAGACAGTTACTGAGTATATCACAGAAGAGTTCGGAATCTTTCAAAGAGTATGCACAAAGGTGGAGGGAAACTTCCTCTCAGGTAGAACCTCCTTTGTGTGAAAAAGAGTTAACAGATTAGTTCGTCGATACAGTGAGACCAGAGTTTTATGAGAAGATGATCAGTAGTGTAACCGCAATTTTTTCTGATATAGTAGGAGAGTGGGGGTGAGAGTGGAGTTAGGAATGAAGAATGGGAAGGTGGCTAGTGGTTCCAGCAGTTCTGGTAACAACAATGTCAAGAAGCTCAGCAGTAATTTTTCATAAAAAGAAGGACGGGGAGACAAATGCAGTAACTGTGGGAAGAAAGAGTCGCACCTGGAGACCGCTCTTACCAACAGTATCCGCAGAATTATGTTCAAAAAACTCAGCAAGGCTTTGTTCAGCAGCCTCAGGCGAGTTATGTCCAGCAATCCCTAGCAACAACGACCAATGTATCCGTTGCAGTATGCCCAACAACCATATGTGGCAGCTGTAACCCCGGCTTTCAGTCATCCTGTTCCCAGTTATCAGACAGTACAGCCAGCCCCTGTATTCAGCCAATTCAACAAGGGTATCAACGAATGCGCCCAACGCTCCACCCTATCAGCAACATCATCAGCCTAGAGCTCAGGCACCTAGGCAGAACTACTAGAATCGGAGACCAACAACAAAACCTCCACTTCCTCAGATACCAATGACTTACACAGAGTTATACCCCTCCTTAGTGCAGCAGGGATTGGTAACAACACGACCATTAAATCCAGACACTACATCTCCTCACTATAATCCAAATGCTCATTGTGCCTTTCACGAAGGCGCTGCCGGTCATGATTTAGAAGGTTGTCTTGCTTTAAAACATCTTGTCAGGGAGTTGATGGAAAAGAAGATCTTGTCTTTTGATGATGTACCCCCAAATGTTAAAAGTAATCCATTGCCAAACCATGGAGGGGTTAATGCTGTAGAAGAAGTTTCAGATGAAAAAATAGTCCGAGGTATGTCAGAGATCAAAAGACCGTTGAGGTTGCTTCACGAGAAACTACTGAAAGCAGGATTGATAGAAGATACCCATAATGATTGTAAAGAATGTTCTAGTGATTCTAGAGGGTGTGATATGGTACGAGGAGATATACAAAGGTTGATTGATAAGGGAGTATTGCAAGTGTATAGCAAGATGAGGAAAGAAGAATTTTTGGTAATTGAGCCTATTTTTAATTTACCAAAGAAAGGTGAGAAAGTTCTGGTGTTCAAAACGACCAACAAAAGTATGAAGCCTGTTTTCAACAAGTCAGCTATCAATCAACCTCAACTGGTTATTATTCAGAAACCAAGACAGTTTCCTTTTGAAAGCACAAAGGCCGTTCCATGGAAGTATGACATGATTGTGATAGACTGAGGATCTGGGAAAGTTAGTCAGAAAGAGACAGTGAAAGACGACCAAGTAGACGTGACAAACATTGCAGGTACAAGCAAAATGACCCGTAGTGGCCGAATCTATCAGCCAAAGATAACAGTAGCCGTTCCAAAAGAGGTTACCCCTGCGGCGACAAGAGAAAAACAGGTACCAGGTACTGAAGGAGACGACGAAGAATTCTTAAGGATTATTCGGAAAAGTGATTACGGGGTTATTGATCAGCTTCACCAAACCCCATCGAAGATATCGATCTTGTCTCTCTTGATGAACTCTCCAGCTCACAGAGAAGCTCTGCAAAAAGTATTGAAGCAGGCACATGTGACAAAAGACATAACTCTCGGACAATTTGATTCAGTAATAGCCAACATTACAGCCTATAACACCCTGAGCTTTAGTGATGCCGAGTTGCCGAAAGAAGGACGGAATCACAATCGTGCATTGCACATATCTGTCAGATGCCAAGAAGACACAATGGCACGGGTTTTAGTCGATACTGGATCCTCATTGAATGTATTGCCCGCAAGGTCGCTCGCAAGGTTAGCATATGCAGGGGCATAAATGAAGCCGACGTCTTTAATTGTAAAAGCTTTTAATGGTTCAAGAAGAACAATCGTGGGAGAGGTAGAATAGCCCATCATGATCGGACCTCATGTGTTCGATATTACATTCCAAGTCATGGACATTAACCCAGCTTATAGTTGTTTTTTGGGACGATCGTGGATTCACGCCGCTGGGGCAGTGACTTCCACCTTACATCAGAGAATGAAATTTGTTGTGAATGATAAGTTAGTGATTGTACACGGTGAAGAGGACCTAATGGTGAGCAATCTGTCATCATTCAAGTATATTGAAGCAGATTAGGGCGCGTTAGAAACTTCCTTTCAGGCACTCGAGATAGCTAACACGGTGATGTTAGAAGAAACAGTGGCTAAGAGTGGTCCGTCTTTTGCATCCGCTCAGAGCATCAAGTCTACACTGGAAGAAGGTACTCCTGCAGGTTGGGGAGAGATTATTGAAGTGAAGCCAAAAATGGATCGCCAAGGGTTAGGTTACAAACCAACTCATGATGAAGCACCGACACATGACAAAGGACGCCCAAAGACTATACAAGAAGTATTCATCAGTGGAGGATTCCAAGTCAGTGCTGTGGAAGAAGATTTTGAAAATGAAGACCTTGAACAATTAGTGTATCATGGCGAATCTACTTTGAGCAACTGGGAAGCTATTGAGATTCCGTTGGTCTTTCCTGAGTCGAAGTAATTTGTTTGTTCTCTTTTCTTGTTCTGTTGTTTTAAACCTCCATAGTCGTGCCCAAGGCTATAGGAATGTTTTGTAAGGGCCCCGCGCTTTCAAGAAAATCAATGGAAAATGAACTATTTTGTTAATTTCCTTGTACTATTTCCTTTACTGCTTTTACTTTCATTTTAAAAGAAAAATGGCAATCTTAAAAAACCAAAAAAAAAAATTTCTCCTTTTGTGTGCTGCATTCGTTTTTGTGTGTTTTAATTAAGCCATTCCCAAGTGCAGTGATGTCCTAAAACCCGTTGAATCCATTGACTTTGTTGTCCCTCCTGACTTTGACTCGCCAATTTACCAAGCTGAAGATGAGGACGAAGATTTTGAAATCCATGATGAACTGGTAAAATGGGCACATTATGAGTACAAAGAGCTTCAACCCTATAAAGAACAGGTAGAAGTCATTAATCTTGGCACCGAAGAAGACAAGAAAGAAGTTAAGATTGGGGCAGCTCTAGGGGCAGAAATCAAGCAGCAGTTAGAGAAGCTTCTGAAAGAATATGTGGATGTATTTGCTTGGTCGTATCAGGATATGCCAGGTTTGCACACGGACATAGTGGTCCACAAGTTACCACTCCAACCCGAATGCACGCCCGTCAAACAAAAACTCCGAAGAACTAGACCTGACATGGCTCTCAAGATTCGAGACGAAGTGAAAAAATAGATTGATGCAGGGTTCTTAGCAGTATCCAAATACCCTGAATGGGTAGCCAATATTGTACCTGTGCCGAAAAAGGATGGGAAAGTCAGAATGTGTATGGATTACAGGGATCTAAACAAGGCCAGCCCGAAGGATGATTTTCCTTTGCCGCATATTGATACGTTGGTGGATAATACGGCTCGTTTTGCAGTTTTCTCATTTATGGACGGTTTCTCCGGCTACAATCAGATTAAGATGGATCCCGATGACATGGAAAAAACTACTTTCGTAACTCCATGGGGGACTTACTGTTACAAAGTTATGCCTTTCGGTCTGAAGAACGCAGGTGCTACTTATCAAAGAGCCATGGTGGCTTTATTTCATGACATGATGCACAAGGAGATAGAGGTATATGTTGATGACATGATCGCCAAATCTCAAAGTGAGGAGGACCATTTGGAGAATCTTTTTAAATTGTTTAAGAGACTTAGAAAATATTAGTTGAGACTGAATCCAGCCAAGTGTACCTTTGGAGTAAGATCTAGGAAGTTACTCGGTTTCGTTGTCAGTCACTGAGGGATTGAGGTAGATCCAGATAAAGTCCGAGCCATCTAAGATATGCCAGCTCCGCAGACTGAGAATTAAGTCAGAAGTTTCCTTGGAAGGTTGAACTACATATCCAGATTTATTTCCAATATGACCCCTACTTGCGAGCCCATCTTCAAACTATTACGCAAGGACTAGACAATTGTTTGGAATTCAGATTGTCAGCAAGCGTTTGATAAGATCAAGGGTTACCTACAAGAACCTCCGATCTCGATACCTCCTGTTCCAGGAAGACCTCTCTTCATGTATTTGACAGTGCTTTAGAATTCAATGGGTTGTGTGTTAGGTCAGCAGGACGAGTCCGGACGAAAAGAACATGCTATCTATTATTTGAGTAAGAAGTTTACTGATTGTTAAAGTCGATATTCACTCCTGGAGAAAACTTGTTGTGCTTTAGCATGGGCTGCTAGACGTTTGAGGCAGTACATGATTTGTCATACCACGTTGTTAATTTCAAAAATGGATCCGATAAAATATATTTTTGAGAAGCCTGCTCAGACTGGAAGACTCGCCCGTTGGCATATGTTATTATCAGAATACGACATCCAGTACGTAGCTCAGAAGTCTATCAAGGGCAGTGTTTTGTCAGAATATCTTGCAGATCAACAAGTGGAAGATTATGAGTCTCTCAAATTTGATTTCCCAGATGAAGACATCATGTTGGTAAAAGATTGTGAAGAGCCAGGTCTTGATGAGGGTCCGCAGGAAGGTCTTCGGTAGAAAATGATATTTGATGGTTCCTCCAACTACAATGGGCATGGCGTAGGTGTCGTTTTAATGAGTCCGGAAGGTGGTTACACTCCATTCACAACCAGGTTGGATTTTGACTGCCCAAACAATATCGCCGAATATGAAGCATGCATTCTTGGCCTCGAGGCAGCTATCGACCTCAAAATCAAATTTCTTGAAGTCAGCGGGGATTCAGCTTTGGTTATTTATTAGGTTACTGGAGAATGGGAAACTATACATGAGAATTTGATCCCTTATAGAGCCTACATCGTCAAGATGATGGAATGTTTCGATGAAATCCCTTTCAAGCATGTTTCGAGATCTGAGAATCACATTGCTGATGCCCTAGCCATGTTAGCCTCAATGTGGAGAATCAGGGATGTCAATAATGCCACTCTCATTTGAATCGAACGCAAGACCGAACCCGCCTACTGTCAGATGGTTGAAGAAGAAACTGATGATAAGCCATGGTTTTATGACATAAAGAATTATCTGTTAAAACAAGAGTATCCAGCAAATGCTACGTCACTTGACAAGAAAACTCTAAGACGATTAGCATCCAAATTCTTTCTCAGCAATGATGTGCTTTACAAAAGAAATCATGATATGGTCCTGCTTAGATGTGTCGACAGACGAGAAGCAGAGTTATTAATGCAAGATGTTCACGAAGGAATGTTTGGTACTCATGCCAATGGATATGCTATCTCTAAAAAGATTTTGAGGGCTGGTTATTACTGGTTGACCTTGGAAACGAACTGTATTTAATATGCCAGGAAATGTCACAAGTGTCAGATTTATGCGGATAAGGTGCACGTACCACCGACATTGCTAAATGTGTTGTCATCACCGTGGCCTTTCTCTATGTGGGGCATCGATATGATTGGGGCAATTGAACCAAAAGCTTCTAACGGACACCGGTTTATTCTGGTTGCTATTAACTATTTCCCAAAGTGGGTTGAAGCCGCGTCCTACACTAATGTTACTTGACACGTGGTGGCTCATTTTATCAAGAAAGAGATCATCTGTCGTTACGGAATTCCGAGCCGAATCATAACGGACAATGGTACCAATTTGAACAACAAAATCATGAAAGAGTTGTGCGATGACTTCAAAATTGAACATCACAATTCTTCTCCTTACCGTCCCAAGATGAATGGAGCTGTAGAAGCCGCAAATAAAAACATCAAAAAGATTTTGCAAAAGATGGTGAAAACTTACAAAGATTGGCATGAGATGCTACCATTTGCCTTGCATGGGTAAAAAACGTCTGTCCGCACTTCAACAGGGGCAACCCCTTTTTCTTTGGTATATGGAATGGATGCGGTACTTCCTATTGAGGTCGAGATACCTTCTTTGAGAGTCATAATGGAAACTAAGCTTGAAGAAGCAGAATGGGTGAGAGAAAGGTTTGATCAGTTGAATCTTATCGACGAAAAGCGCATGTCCGCGATGTGTCATGGTCAGTTATATCAGAAGAGGATCAATAGGGCTTTTGACAAGAAAGTTCGTGTCCGAAAATACCGAGAAGGGGAACTTCTACTCAAAAAGATTTTACCAGTTCATAAAGATGCACGGGGAAAGTGGATGCCTAACTATGACGGCCCGTTTGTTGTGAAAACAGTCTTCTCAGGAGGCTCGTTGATTCTCACTACCATGGATGGAGAGCAGCTTACTCATCCAGTAAATTCTGATGCAGTACGAAAATATTACGCCTAAAAGCACCCGATAAGCCAAAAACTCAAAGGAGCGGCTTATGCAAAAGTTAGGGTTGAAGAAAAATAAAGAAAAGAAAAGAGAAAAAGAGAAAGAGAAAGAAAAATAAGAGCTCGCTAAGTTGAAAACTCGAAAGGGCGGCTTAGGCAAAAATGAGCGTCCCGGTGGATTGAAAACCCAAAAGGGCGGTCCAGGCAAAAGTTAGGGACAAAGGCGTTTCACTGTATCAGATGAGTTGTCACTACCGTAAAAGATCCTACAAGAATTCACTCCAATCAGAAGCGAGGATTTTGGGGAGTTTTAGTCTTTAGGGAAAGTTTGGTCATGGGATTCAATGTAACCTTGTCCACATTGCCATTTTTCACTTGTAAAAATTTCTATGGAATTTTGTCATTTGCAAGATTTCATCCTTGAATAAAAGAAGTTTTGAGCCATTCTTTCTTTTGCAAATTTATTATTTCCTTTATTTTCTTTGTTATGCAAAATATTGTTCGTTGATCAACGATAATTTTGAAAGCATTAGGGTCAAATTATTGGAATAAACTTGAAAAGATTAACAAACGAAAAAACTTCGACTCATGAAAAGAATCGAGGAAAATCATACTTCCCCGAAACCTCAGGGTAGCAGAAACTTGGATACGCAAGCCTATCGCACTCCCTGGAGAAGTGTAAGCACGTTGAACTGCTGAGTCTCCTTTGGTCATGTGAGTATCAAATTGGAAGACTGCCTCCCAGAACCTCTTATGATGATATGAGAACTCGTCCCCAGTAGAAGACTTCTGAGCATTGTGTTTGAATTTGCTTCGTCATCTCTGACTAGCTGGTTTAAAACTCCGTTCCCCTGTTAAGAGTGGATCTATTTTCAAGACTACATACACCCTTCAGTCTGGGTTCAGTGTGATTCTTCTTTGTCTCTCGGGTTCGGTGTGCTATCTGTTGATCCCCCGTGAATATCTAATCACTGTTAGTGAATTTTCGTCTAAGGACCGGTTGTAACTGGCATTGTTTTAGAAGCCAATCGTTATTGGTATTCTTTTGGTCGTCACCATATTTCTTGTTAAGACCAGTCATAACTGGCATCACCTTAAAATCCACTCGTTGGTATCTTGTCATTCGGTCATCGCCACCTTCTCCTTTGAAGCCCAGTTGTAACTGGAAGTGTTCGAAATCCAATCGTTATTGGTTTTCTTTTGGTCGTCACCATATTTTCCTTTGAGGTCCAGTCGCAACTGGCATTTTCTTAACTTCACTCATTATTACCTTTTGGTTCGGTTGTTACCAACCTTTTCCCCTTGAAGTCTAGTCGTCACTAGCAAATCCCCGGTGAAGTCCTATCAGCATTGATATCTTGTTGGTCGTTACCAACTCTTCCCCATGAAGTTCAGTCGTAACTGGCGTCACTTAAAATCCAATCGTTATTGGTATCTTTTGGTTTGGTCGTTACCAACCTCCCCAGCTAAAGCCTAGTAGCTTGCTAGCATTCTCATAACCACATGTGTTGGTATACTCTGATTTGGTCGTCGCCATGTTTATTTCAAAGTCCATTCGTAACTGGCATTACTTGAAACCCAATCGTCATTGGTACCCTGACTTGGTCGTTACTAATCTCCTTTAAGTCCAGTAGTTACTGGCATTGCTTGAAACTTGGTCATCACCAATTTCCCCAGTCGAAATCTTGCGTATTATCAATTGGATTTGAGAAATCCCATTTGTTATTAACCCAGGTTGGTCGTTACCATTACCTGCGGAAAGTCTAATGGTTACTAGCACTGCCTAAACCATTTGTTAAAACTGGGTGACATCATTACCCCCAGTGAAATATTTTTTCCCTAGACAAGTCTCGGAGATCTAGTCGTCACTAGTATCCCCAATATGTTTTGTCTTTGTTTCTAGTCCATTCCTGAAGATCCCGTTTGAACTCTTCACTATAGGAAGTTCCACATCTGATCATCCCATTGAGGTTCGTGTTTTAATTTCCCTAGTAAAAAGTCGCTCTTTTCCCCGGTGGAAATCTACCTCTTTCACCAGTAGAGTGTTTGCTCTTCCCCAGTGAGATTGTCATCTTTATTGGACTTCTTGCATACTCATGTGAAATTTTCCTCTCAGTTATCACTAGTCATGTTTGAACTATTGATTGTTATACCTCGGTTTTCCCTAGTGTCGGATCCACAAAACCTGGTCCCCATGAGTAGTTACCTGTTGTTTTGTTTCTCTGTCCTCTGCATATGTCTTGCATCCAAGCATCATGAAGCATCATTTAGAATTCATGGCATATCATGGCCTGTCCTTTTGCATATCATCGGATCTAAGGGACAAAATTTTTGGTTTTTTATATTTAAATACCTTTCACTACGATTCTACGAGGATTGTCATCTCTCAGTTCCATCTAGTGAAGATATTTAAATAGGGGCAACTGTTGCACCCCAAATTTTGACCCCTTAGATTCTCATTATCATTTTAGGAGCATTCTCATGAATTATCTAACCTTAACCCAGTACAAGTTTGTCTTTGTCAAAGTTACAGATGAATCAGGGTTTGGTGCAGTCTAATCGAAGCTTTAGGGTTTGTGACCAATCAAAGTTTTAGGTTAATTAAATTATGAAACAAGGTCGAGGGTATCATATAATGCCAATTGAGAATCCAATTTGAGGTTGTTACCCCAGAATCAAGAAAAGAGTATTTCAGGGCACCCGATTAGGGTTTTGACTAGTAAAAGTCAACTGTAGTTTGACTTTGATGTTGGAAGGTGTTTTAATGGTGGGATTATGATCCATGAAGTTCATATAACTTAATAAATTTCATTCAAGAAGTTTCAAAGTCTCAGGAGGTCCAGAGTGTCAACGCACGACTCGGTAGTCACCTATCGATCGTACGGTTGACCGAAAATTCAACTCTTTAAATTTAAGGAATTGGACTTCAAAGTGTGAATAAAAAATGTTCCTTATATCATATTGCACTTGCATATCAATTTTCATGACCATTGGATCAAGGATGAAGGAGTAATCGAAAAATCGGGAAATTAGGGTTTTGAAAGGGGCTAAACCATAACTCCTTAACCACACATCCAATTGAGTTGGTTCAAAGCTCATTTGAAAGCTTTTGACAAATCCTACAAAAGTCCCTAAGTGGTTCACGATCAGAAAATGCATAGATTTGGAGTTATGATCAAATTCATTTCTAGAAGGAAAAAAGACAGAAAAATTTCACTTTTAAGTTCATTTTTTAGCAACTTTAAGAGACTTTTTGACCAAGTTCCTTTGGTAAATTGAAACTCATGAAAAGATGAATTTTTTAAAGCTATTTGAGGGCTTTCTAAAAAGTACTAGCACATCTCAAAAGGATTTGTGAGCTGAAAGTTAGGGTTATGGCAAGTTGGTGGTTTTTCACTTTAGTCCCACATTGTCAAATGTTCAAAAATCATTCTTTCCTCAAATATGACCAATCTCAGCTTGTGAAACATGTTGTTTCTGATATGTAGAGGGTTTGAAGCATATAAATGTGAAGGAAATGCAGAGGAGATGAAATTATCCAAACTTGCAAGTGGGCTTGCAAGTGGCTTTACAACTTGCCTTTGAAATCATAAAGCAAGCATGAGGTGGAAAGTAAGTTCTGCAAACAGCCACAAGCCTACACCTTCCAGCCTGCATTTATCCATTTCAAAATCATCATAACACTTGACTTCAAGCTTACCTATCAGCCAAGGAAACCCCTTTGTGGAGGTTTGATCCAAAGGTGTAAAACCTTTCTTTCATGTGAAGAAATCTCCAAATCTGCCCCCTCTCTTAATTTTCCTATAAAAGGGAGCCCTCATCACTTCATTTGACACAATATTGATTCTAAAAACCATGGAAACACAAAGCTCTCACTCTTTCACACCTTACTCCAAAATCACCAAAATCACAAAATTGTCAAAAACCACCAAAAATCTGTCTTGGTACATTTGCTGCCAAACTCATTTCTCTCCATTCAAACACCCCAACAATCATCCACACAATCTCTAAATATGATATAGAAGGTGTCCAAGACCTTAAACCATTCAAAAGCCTCACCATTCAAAAAGTCAACTTCCATACCAAGTTACTTTGACCAAAAGCCACCAAATCAGCCAAAACTTGTTCTAGGCACTTCCTTGGTGTTTTAATCAATCAAACACCTCTCATATATAATTTCTCAACTGTCTAGAGTGTTAAAGATCACTGGTGGAGTTTATTTCTCCAACTGCCTCAAGGTTTGCATTCATGCTTCAAAAGGAAGAAAACTTCAAGGCTAGTGTTATTCGGGAATTCCTCTGGGTTTCTTGGTGTTCTAACCTACTCAACACAGTCCACTAGAGGTATGTAAACAATCCATTCTTGCTTTATACCATGATTCCATGATTTGGCATTTTTGAGTTCATTATGTGAAAATATGTCATGTATGTGTCTTGTGCATAAATTCTGTCATGACAAAGGAATGTTTGTTTGATTGAATTGAGAAACCTCTAAAATCATAATCATGATAGGAATGTATGATTTGTTTGAACTGATTGCATCTGAATTGTTTGCTCATTCACAAAATTCCATATCTTGCATTCTTATGCCACAGACCTGCTAGCTTGGGTTATAGGTTGGAATTTGTTTAATTTGAGTTTAGGAACATACACTTGTGCATTTATGACTTGTGTATACATTGGACTTAGTTTAAAATTGACTGGAAACTGATTTGATCACTCTCATGAATGTACAAACATATCAAAATTACAGCCCATTTGTCATTTCTCATACTAGTTTGGTTCAAGCCAGTTTGGGTGTTTTAAATCACTTAAATCCATATATGTGACTTATGTGTGTAATTGGTTTGGCCCACATGTGCATAAATTTAAACTAAACATCCTTCATGCCTCAAAATGCCAAAACTTGCAACTCTATCATCGTTTTTTATAACAGCTTGTCTTTGGCTTTAAATTGTGTGAAACCTCATTCAATGTCATGTATATGTGCTATGTGTGTGGGTGATTGGATCAGAAAATGTTTGGAATTGGAAATTCATATCTCATGCCTCATTTTCATGACAACTTGTAGTTTGTGAATCATTTTTCATGACAGTCTATTTCCAACTTATTTTGATGTTTGAATCCAATCAATATCATGAACATGACATGTGTATGTGTTTAAATTGACATGAAATTGTTTTGAATTGAAATTGAACATGTTCATGCATCTCACAAGCACAAACCTACACTTGAAGTACCATTTTTCATGACAGCATTCTTTTAACTTCAAAATGTGTTTTATTCCACACAAAATCATATATGTAAGGTGTATGTATGTTTGAAAGTGTTTGAAAGTACTTGGAATTGAAATTGGATATTGCCCTGCACCTCACAAACACAAATTGACAGCTTGATCACCATTTTTCACACCAGTCTGATTCAAACCACCCATGTTGCTTGGATTCATTTGTTAACCTACTTGCAATGTGTACACATGATTCACTTGATGAAAATGAGATTTAAACCTGAACTGCATATTCTTCATGCATACTACAGGTCAATTTTGCACTTCACACACCAGTTTGAACAAAAGTTTGTTTTTGAGCTGAATCTTGATTTGGAATCATTTCTTGGCATGTATGTAATATGTGTATGTGAGCCATTTGACCTACTTGTGCATTGAAATTGATTTTTAAATTTTCATGCTTCCTCAAAAATGCCTTATAGCAGCCAACTGGCCAATTCCCAAACCAACCAGTTTGAAACTTCTTCTTGTGTTTGAAATCATTTGACAGTATGTATGTAATATGTGTGTGAGTTTAGCTTGCCTTGGTTTTGCATAAAACATGAACTGATCATCAAACTGCATCATACAATGCCATTTTGCATATTGAATCTCACTTTGCATTTCAACTGTTTTGAATCATGTCATGGACTTAAAATCACTCAATAGCATATATATATAGTGTGTGTGCAT
The DNA here is from genome assembly GCA_963859935.3 of Lathyrus sativus. Lineage (NCBI taxonomy): Eukaryota > Viridiplantae > Streptophyta > Magnoliopsida > Fabales > Fabaceae > Lathyrus > Lathyrus sativus. The sequence continues at coordinate 23,336 of CAWUDS030004566.1, forward strand.
GATCTACATGATCAATTTGTACCTAAAACCTGAACTGATATTCAATTGCATCACTACATGCCATAATTGCAACTTGATGATCACTTTCCATTGCAGTCTATTTCTAATCTCATTATTTGTTTGATCTCACTCAATATCTTATATATAAGGTGTATGTATGTTTGAAATGGTTTGAATATGCTTGGAACCTGAAATGAACTTCCTCGTGTACTTCACAAGCACATTTGGCATCTTGATCACTACTTTTCACTATAGCCTGTTTTGAACTTAATTCTTTGCCTAAACTCACTCATTAGCATATATGTAATGTGTTTGTATGATTGTCTTGATTTTAAAATGACTGGAATTGGATCTCCACTTCAAAATGCACATCACACACTCCACATGCATGTGCTATCGGGTTTGAAAATTAAAGCCTGATCTTGAAAAACCAATGACACCATCTTGTTCCTCATGAAAAATCCTTCAATTTGCACTAAAAGTTTGTCTGATTTCATAAAAAATTGAGAAAGTTATGACACAAAATGAAACCCATGTTTGAGTGTTCTTGTTTTGCCTAGAAATCCATATAGATATACAATATATATTTATGGGGTGGCTTTCATCAACAGATGTATAGCCACCCCAGTGGTAATCACCTTTGCACAAAGCGCACCTTGTACCCTTGGAACCTAGGTTTGATCCCAGAGGAGGATCAACCTTTTATTTCTTTTTCCCACTTTTACACGCGTGCTGAATCCACCAAGAGGGTGTGGGTTCAACTCCCACCCCTTGCATTTTTTTTTCATCCTCTTATTCTCCTTTGTGCATTTTATTTATTTATATTTTTTCATAAAACTTCATAAAATCACAACTCTTTCATTTTTCATCATTTTTAGTTGATTCTTTTTGCATTGTGTTAATATTGAGGCCTAGTTTCATATAGTATAAAAATAAGGCTCATATCTATTAATTGCAATGTCTTTTTGCCCATGTGAAAAAATGTTCATCTTTTGAGATCGTTATCTTGCTTATTGATTGAATCCTCTGTACAATGTTGAACTTTTCCTGTGAGATCTTTGCTTCCTATGTTAGTTAACATGTTAGGATTTTATCTTTGGTTGTAACCATGTTCATTTTTAGCTTCATCTGTTAAATACACTGAAGCTTGATCTGTTGCCACATTTCCTGCTTAATCAACTGCTTTGATTGTCATCAATGCATTTTCCTTTTTTATCATTTCACATGCTCACCTAATGGTTGTTACCATGAATGCATATTTGTTATGTTATTGTCTTGTTCAAAATTTTCTTTCCCCAAGTAAAGAAGCTTGTTAGCTTTCATCCAAGTTGCCTCTCTTGTCCCTTCCAAAGGAAAAGTCTTTCCATTTGACCTTCATGTCATGGATAACTCATTCACCCATTCCCTTGACTTTGTTAAGTCACTTTAACCTTTAGTTTAGAAACCATTAGACTTTTCTTTAAGTCTAAAAAACTACCTGTACTAGGAGAGTTCTTCAACTAGAACCCTAGGATAGAGTTTGTTAACTCTATGTAAGAATCATCGTCATGATTTCTTACTTCCCCTTTTGAGTGTTACAATTTAGATTAGGGAGTTTTGTCAAACTCCACACAAACATTGTCATGTTTGTTCCCCTTTAAACCTTGATCATAATCAAGTGTTCTTCATCCCTTGTGAGGTGAACTATGATTGCTCTGATTCTATCCTAGTTAGGATACGTAGGCAGAAGATGCGATGTCTTTGCGAGCAAACTTAGAAAACCATCTAGGTCTTTACCTATCCCTAATCCATGTCCCAATCTATAGTACATATTCACAAACTTAGCAAGCAATAAAAAAAAAAGGTTCCTGTAGAGTACTACAGATGCTTAGGGTGCTAACACCTTCCCTAGGTATAACCATCCCCCGATCCCCGAATCTCTTAAGCGTTGTCGTTACACCGTGAAAAAGGTTTTTCTTTCTTTAGACCTTTCCTTTGGATAAAATAAAGTTCGGTTGTAAAAGAATTAAGATTCAAGTTAACTTAATAGCTTGATATCCAATTTTCACCACAACATAGCCGATGTGAGTTAGCTTCGTCATCCTTTTGCTGGTCGGTCTGTCATTTCGTCGATGTTAGATTGTGCGAGTGTGTTTTGCTCTATTATCCTTTTGGTGGTAGTAGTTGTTGTGAGTTTGCTCCGTAATCCTTTTGGTGGTTGGTCTGTCATTTCGTCGATGCTAGGTTGTGCGAGTTTTTTTCCTCTATCATCCTTTTGGTTTTAGTAGCCGGTGTGAGTTTGCTCCGTCATTCTTTTGGGGGTGGGTTTGTCATTTCATCGATTTCAAATTATGCGAGTGTGTGTTTCTCTATCATCCTTTTGGTGATAGTAGCCGGTGTGAGTTTGCTCTGTCATCCTTTTGGTGGTGGGTCTGTCATTTCGTGGATGTCAGATTGTGCGAGTGTGTCTTGCTCTATCATCCTTTTGGTTGTAGTAGCTAGTGTGAGTTTGCTGAGTAATCCTTTTGGTGGTGGGTCTATCATTTCATCGCTTTCAGATTCTACGAGTGTGTTTTTCTCTATCATTCGTTATGTGGTAGTAGCCGGTGTGAGTTTGGTCCGTCATCCTTTTGGTGGTGGGTCTATGATTTCGTTGATGCTAGATTGTGCGAGTTTGTTTTTCTCTATCATCCTTTTGGTTTTATTAGCCGGTGTGAGTTTGCTCCATCTTCCTTTTGGTGGTGGGTCTATTATTTCGTCTATGTCAGATTGTGTGATTGTTTTGGTCTATCATTCTTTTAGTGGTAGTAGCTGGTGTGAGTTTGCTCAGTCATCCTTTTGGTGGTGGGTCTATCATTTCATCGATGTCAGATTGTGCGAGTGTGTTTTGCTCTATCATCCTTTTGGTGGTAGTAGCTGGCGTGAGTTTGCTCAGTAATCCTTTTTATAATGGGTCTGTCATTTCATCGATGTCATATTCTGCGAGTGTGTTTTGCTCTATCATCCTTTTGGTTATAGTAGCCGGTGTGAGTTAGCTCCGTCATCCTTTTTATGGTAGGTCTGTCATTTCATCGATGTCAGATTCTGCAAGTGTGTTTTACTCTATCATCCTTTTGGTGATAGTAGCCGGTGTGAGTTAGCTTCGTCATCCTTTTTGTGGCCCGTCTGTCATTTCGTCGATGTCAGATTGTGCGAGTGTGTTTTGCTCTATTATCCTTTTGGTGGTAGTAGTTGTTGTGAGTTTGCTCCGTAATCCTTTTGGTGGTTGGTCTGTCGTTTTGTCGATGCTAGATTGTGCGGGTTTGTTTTTCTCTATCATCCGGTGTGAGTTTGCTCCGTGTTCCTTTTGGTGGTGTGTCTGTCATTTCGTTGATGCTAGATTGTGCGAGTTTGTTTTGCTCTATCATCTTTTTATTTTAGTAGCCAATGTGAGTTCAACCCGTCATCATTTTGGTGGTGGGTCTGTCATTTCGTCTATGTCACTTTTTGTGAGTGTTTTTCTCTATCATTCTTTTAGTGGTAGTAGCCGGTATGAGTTTGCTCAGTCATCCTTTTGGTGGTGGGTCTATCATTTCATCGATGTCAGATTGTGCGAGTGTGTTTTGCTCTATCATCCTTTTGGTGGTAGTAGCTGGTGTGAGTTTGCTCAGTAATCCTTTTTATGGTGGGTATGTCATTTCATCGATGTCAGATTCTGCGAGTGTGTTTTGTTCTAATATCCTTTTGGTGATAGTAGCTGGTGTGAGTTAGCTCCGTCACCCTTTTGCTGGTCGGTCTGTTATTTCATCGATGTCAGATTCTGCGAGTGTGTTTTGCTCTATCATCCGTTTGGTGGTAGTAGCCGGTGTGAGTTTTCTCTGTCATCCTTTTGGTGGTGGGTCTGTGATTTCGTCGATGCTAGATTGTGCGAGTTTGTTTTTCCCTATCATCCTTTTGGTTTTCGTAGCCGGTGTGAGTTCGCTCAGTCTTCCTTTTGGTGGTGGGTCTGTCATTCCGTCGATGTCAGATTGTGTGAGTGTTTTGCTCTATCATTCTTTTAGTGGTAGTAGCCGGTGTGAGTTTGAACAATCATCCTTTTGGTGGTGGGTCTATTATTTCTTGATGTCAGATTGTGAGAGTCTGTTTTGCTCTATCATCCTTTTGGTGGTAGTAGCTGGTGTGAGTTTGCTCAGTAATCCTTTTTATGGTGGGTATGTCATTTCGTCGATGTCAGATTCTGCGAGTGTGTTTTGTTCTAATATCCTTTTGGTGATAGTAGCTGGTGTGAGTTAGCTATGTCACCCTTTTGCTGGTCGGTCTGTCATTTCATCGATGTCAGATTCTGCGAGTGTGTTTTGCTCTATCATCCATTTGGTGGTAGTAGCCGGTGTGAGTTTTCTCTGTCATCCTTTTGGTGGTGGGTCTGTGATTTCGTCGATGCTAGATTGTGCGAGTTTGTTTTTTCCTATCATCCTTTTGGTTTCCGTAGCCGGTGTGAGTTCGCTCAGTCTTCCTTTTGGTGGTGGGTCTGTCATTCCGTCGATGTCAGATTGTGTGAGTGTTTTGCTCTATATCTTTCTTTTAGTGGTAGTAGCCGGTGTGAGTTTGAACAATCATCCTTTTGGTGGTGGGTCTATTATTTCTTCGATGTCATATTGTGAGAGTCTGTTTTGCTCTATCATCCTTTTGGTGGTAGTAGCTGGTGTGAGTTTGCTCAGTAATCCTTTTGGTGGTGGGTCTATCATTTCATTGATGTCAGATTGTGCGAGTGTGTTTTGCTCTATCATCCTTGGTGGTAGTAGCTGTTGTGAGTTTTCTCAGTAATCCTTTTTGTGGTGGGTCTGTTATTTCATCGATGTCAGATTGTGCGAATGTGTTTTGCTCTATCATCCTTTTGGTGGTAGTAGCTAGTGTGAGTTTGTTTAGTAATCCTTTTGGTGGTTGGTCTATCGTTTCATCGATATCATATTGTACGAGTGTGTTTTGCTCTATCATACTTTTTGTGATAGTAACAGGTGTGAGTTTGCTCCGTCATCCTTTTGGTGGTGGGTCTGTGATTTCCTCGAAGCTAGATTGTGCGAGTTTGTTTTGCTCTATCATCCTTTTGGTTTTAGTAGACAGTGTGAGTTCACCCCGACATCGTTTTGGTGGTGGGTCTGTCATTTCGTCTATGTCAGATTTTGCGAGTGTTTTGCTCTATCATTCTTTTGGTGGTAGTAGCCGGTGTGAGTTCGCTCCGTCATCCTTTAGGTGGTGGGTCAGTCATTTCATCGATTTCAAATTCTGCGAGTGTGTGTTTCTCTATCATCCTTTTGGTGATAGTAGCTGGTGTGAGTTTGCTCCGTCATCTTTTTTGTGGTGGGTCTGTCATTTCGTCGATGTCAGATTGTGCGAGTGTGTTTTGCTCTATCATCCTTTTGGTGGTAGTAGCTGGTTTGAGTTTGCTCAGTAATCCTTTTGGTGGTGGGTCTCTCAATTCATCATTGTCAGATTCTGCGAGTGTGTTTTGCTCTATCATCCGTTTGGTGGTAGTAGCCGGTGTGAGTTTTGTCCGTCATCCTTTTGGTGGTGGGTCTATGATTTCGTCGATACTAGATTATGTGAGTTTGTTTTTCTCTATCATCCTTTTGGTTTTAGTAGCCGGTGTGAGTTCGCTCCGTCTTCCTTTTGGTGGTGGGTCTGTCATTTCGTCGATGTCATATTGTGCGAGTATTTTGGTCTATAATTCTTTTAGTGGTAGTAGCCGGTGTGAGTTTTCTCAGTCATCCTTTTGGTGGTGGGTCTATCATTACATCGATGTCAGATTGTGCTCGTCTGTTTTGCTCTATCATCCTTTTGGTGGTAGTAGATGGTCTGAGTTTGCTCAATAATCCTTTTGGTGGTGGGTCTGTCATTTCATCGATGTCAGATTGTACGAGTGTGTTTTGCTCTATCATCCTTTTAGTGGTAGTAGCCGATGTGAGTTTGCTCAGTAATCCTTTTGGTGGTGGGTCTGTCATTTCATCGATGTCAGATTGTGCAGGTTTGTTTTGCCCTATCATACTTTTGGTGATAGTACCCAGTGTGAGTTTGCTCTGTCATCCTTTTGGTCGTGGGTCTGTCATTTCGTCAACGCTAGATTGTGCGAGTTTGTTTTGCTCTATCATCCTTTTGGTGGTAGTAGCTGGTGTGAGTTGGTCGCGACTTTCTTAGTCTATCTGAACTAACTGCAAGTGCACAGTCTATCGCGTAGTAATAAAGATATCGATCCCACAGGGACTTGTAATCAATCTAGTGCTATCGAGTGTTACTATGTTTAGCTAAGTCAGAAGGGTTTTCAATAAGTAAGTGCTAAATTAAAGATTGATTTAAAGGAAAGTAATAAAGCTTTTTTTTTAAGTAATAACAAGAGAAATCGGTATGCAATACTTTAGTGTTCGGGAATTCGATACGTTACCGGCGCGGTTTAAAATTTTCAAAGTAGTTTTCAGGAGAAAATAATTGTTTAAAGACTCTCGTCTCACGTTGGTTGTTGACGCTTATCACAATGTCGGCAGGATTCTACTTGGGCGAGAATTTAAAGTGCAGAAAAATGAATAAGAATAGAACAATGGAAAATAAAGAAAGAAAAGTGAAACAAAAGCAGTATTTGGTTTCGGTAATAAATTCGGCAGCACTTCGTTATTTTCAATGCGGCTCCCTTGTTCTGGTCCTGGGCTTCTCTATTTATAGTTGAAATTCTCTATGTGAAGTCCTCAGGAAGTGGAGTTGATGGTGAGATAATATAGGAAAAACGTTTCACAAATTATCAGTCTTCATGGGCACGTTTTAATTCTGGAAGTTATTCAGTTTTTGCCTGCATGACGATCGTAAGGGGGTGTGATGTTCGTGATGAGCGTGACGATCGTCATTGGGATGTGATGGTCGTGATGCTTGTGACGGGCATCACATGGGCGTGACGACCGTGACATCAGCAAAATCCTCGTTTCTGCTAATTCTTGTCTCTTTTCATCTGTTTAGTGCATTTGAACATGAGTTTTCTCTGTCTTGCTCATTTGGGGTGTGACTTTCATATACCTGCAAAACACTTAACGAAAAAGCTCGAAACGATCTGAAATCGGGGTGAAACCAAACATTAGTAGCATAAAATCATGGCATTTATAATATACGTTTTGGCGTTATCAAACTCCCCTAAACTTGAATCTTTGCTTGTCCTCAAGCAAAAAGCATAAGAGTTCAAACGATGCGGTCACACGACGCGTTCCTTTGCGTTGTCAAAATAGCTTTAGAGGCGCTAAGTTGGGAAGTTGGAGACCGGATTTAAAACAACACGCATACGACAGTGATACTAAGCCGTATGCTTTTGAAGGCCTCCTTCTTATACGAGCCGATTGCAATCATGTTGTTGTAGCTTCGCGTAAAGTTCATCGCACCAAGTTTTTCCCAGTTTCGTTCCAGGGCAATCACATTAAGCCCTTAACCTTTTTGTACGCACGTAGTGGAATAACCTGTTAGTGATTTTCGGTCTTTCTTTGTACGCGGTCTGGTGCACGAGTGCGGTACCCTTTGATATGTCCTCTTTGTAAGTTGTGGGCGATCGAACCGTAATTCGCCCTACCGAGTCCATAACCAGAGACCTATGGACCAACTGACAGAGGACTTCTTTTCTTTATGAGCTTATTTTTGTTATTCCGAGATGTCAGAGGTAGATAATCACAACATGGCTGCGGAGCAATTCTTTTCTTTATCATCTTACCGATCACTTATTTGCATCGGCTTTCCACGTGGTATGTGCTTAAGGCGGTGCTGACTTCTTGTATAAACTACTAGGGGCTTCGTTTGGTGCTCGAACCTGAGGCTTTGGTACAGTAGGTAGTGGAACTGACTCACATAAACCGTAGGTTTAAGGTGTCAAAGCGGTATGGGTATCGTTAGCAATCGTTCTCGAGGTTCCCTGACTCGGCCTTTATCTTGGCGCATCAGGTGTTGCCTCGGTTTTTGGAAAAAAAATTATATAGCTTGAGTAAAACGGATAAAGCGGGGAAGTTCGCATAACAGAAAAGAATACACAAATGCACTTTATTGTACTGAATTAAAATGACTGGATTAAAATAGTTCAAATGGAAACGTACATAACAAAAATGAAAGGAAATAAAGTGCCGCTCTCACACTAGCTCAAGCAGTGTCCTCATTGATTTGGAACGACTGTGGAAGGGATACATCAACAAAAATAAATTGCAAGAAATAAAACAACAGCAAGATAGCTATGGAGAACACTACTCTTTGTCTCTTCCTCTGCCTCGATGTCGTCCACCTCGGGTCGTGGGGTGCAGAGCGCCGGTGTGATAGATGGATTCGCTAAGGCCCTCCACACGGACGGTTAGAGCAGCCATCTCATCGATGACATTGTCAAGGCGTTCACCGGATGATATTGCCATCGGCTCAGACTTTGATGAGGTGGGAGGATCGACAGTAGTCGATGTCAAGTAAGAGCGGAGGCAATGAGGGTAGGTTCTGCAGACGGTCGTTGAGGCCTAGGGCTAGGGTGATTGAGGTAACGATACCTCCGATGTAAAAAGGTTTCGAACCACGACCGCAGTTGACTTGTATGTGGGCCAACAGAAACGGGGCAGCATTGACAGCTTTGGCAGCGAACACACAATGGAGAAAGAAGAGCTCCTTGGAGTTTACCTTGTGGTTACTTTCCCTGGAGAAAATGGTATTACCGAGGACGCGGTGGAAGTACCGGATGGCAGGATTATGAATATAAGTTGCATTCAGGCTGTCCCATGCATCAGCGGTGGTACCCGTAAGCTGGTTCCAGAGGGCGAACGCTTCTTGAAAGAATTGATCTGAGGGAACCCGACGGTGAGCACCGTCGCTGGGTTGAACTGCAGCATTTTTGCAATTTGGTTTTGGGGTAGCCGGTATTCCATTCCGAACATCCGGAAACATACGACTCTGGTGAGTTGATTTGTTTCGCCGGTAGGGGTATTGTAAGAGAAAGAACTTAAAAACTCTAGGGTGAGCTGCTCGTAAGTTTGTTGTGGTGTGGTGCAAAGATGCCAGAGGCCGGCATTCTGCAACATCCACGATACACCGTCCAAAATGCCTAACTCAGTTAAGCAAGCGACATACATGTAGCGAGTCGGTTGAATTGAGCGTTGAAAGAAGGTGACATAATTTGTTCGTTGTTGGTCACCGCGTTCTCCTTCTCTGAAAGTGATTATGGACATGTCAGACAATTCGCAGTTTTGACGTGCCATTGATGTGGATGGGTAGTAGGAAAAAGCTTTGGTGGAGACAGAGAGTGTGGGTTTTTGTGAAAGGGAGAACGGAGAAATGTGTGATATATAGTGAAGGATGGAAGTGGAACGGTTAGTGAAGGGTTGAATGAAGTTAATGAAGATTTGAAAATGGAGGTAGTGGATGGTCACAAGATGAAGGGGGGAAATGAACGAGGAACGGTCGTATTCTGCTAAAATAGCAGAATTAGGGTTTTGTTATCCATGACGGTCGTAACAGAGGTGTCACGGCCGTGACGCCTGTGACGATCCTCACATCAGCAAATTCTGCAAATGTAGAAACGTTGTTGTTGGGTTCGTACTGGGATTAAAATTCATTTGATAATTGAGTGCAAGCCAGTATGATAAACAACAAAAAATGTAAATTAAAGGGAAACATAATTAACAGTAACGGAATGCAAACTATCAATTGAATGAGAAATAATGCGATTGTTCAACCAAATACAATAACGAAGTAAATTCAGAAATTGAAAAGACATAAACTAGAAAGCTGTAAAATTGTTCCATTGCGGTAAAAATAAAACTAGAAAAAGGCAAAATAAAAGATAAAACATCATTCCTTCTGCTTCTTCAACTTGTTGAACTCGTGAGTTATGTATTCGAACTGCTCGACAGCTATGTCCATGAAACTGGTCAAATCCTTTTGCAATGTTTTCAGTTCGTCCTTTACTGTTGTGATTTTCGTCTTGAATTCATCCAATGTTTTCAAGATGTTTTCTAGCTTTTAAGTGGTTTGGTTAGGATTGGGTTCAGGGAAATCATAGTAATGCGGCGGAGTTACGGGATCTGTCTCAGCTTCTGACACGTAGTCCTCATAATACATAAAATCCTGTGCTTCTGAGATGTGATCATCATCGTACATGTAATCTTGTGGTGTAGAATGAGGTGAAGGCGGACCCATACGTTCATTCAACTCGTACAACCAGTTATTTCGGTTATGGACACTGGTCAACTCATGGTTGGGTAGCGTGAAAAGTTGGACCGGTTGGTTAGCAATGAGGTACTGGTATGGTGCTGGTCCTAAGTTACCAACTATGCGCTGGTTAAAGCAGAATTCTATGTCCATAAGTTTGCTGCCAAAGTGAAGAGCTTGGCTCATTTGATACCTTAGGCCAATTTTACTAGCAATCATGGTTACAAGGCCGCCTATTAAGATGGGCAGGTTAGTATCCTGATTGAGTGTCTCGAAGGTTCTCATCATGAAAGGTACGACATTAACGGGTCGACCTTGAGAGGCACAATACAAAATGAAAACTTCTTCCTTAGAGACGGAGGTGATATTTTCCTCCTTCCCAAAGAGGGTATGGGCTAGCATCCTATGGAAATAACGGATCGCAGGATTATGTATTTCGTTAGAGTTCATGTCATCCTGTTCAGGGTGATAGTTTCCTGTGATTATTCCCTAGAAATAATCTAACTCTATATCCATGTCATCTTCATGGGCATCAGTATACACGAATGGTCCGCTAGGAAATCCTAAGAGGTCAGCTAGTGACTTACGGTTGTATGTGAAATTGATACCAAAGAGTCTAAAGCAAATCAGTTCCTTGCTGGAGCCATATCCATGTTCGGGTATGTAGGTTAAGGAACTAAGGAATTCAAAAGTGAGTTCTCTAAAGGTAACAAATTGAGTCTGCAGGGCAGTGTTTTCCCATCCTAATTGGTTATACAGGAAAAGGATGCTGTCGTGGATTCCTAGTTGGTCCATGGTGGATGGATCGGGGTAAATGGTTAAGGTGATGCCTCTCTATGTTAGGGCCTGAAACCTAGCTTGCTGAGCTCGTCCTCTAAATACGGTAACCATGTAATCGATGTTAGCCATGCTCGAGAGTTAGTCAGATAAAAAGAGTAGAAAGTAGGAAGGCTTAAAATCCTGAAAATAGTTGAAAGCAAATTTATTCAAATTAAGTTTTAGAAACAGAAGGTGGTAAAATAAAAATAAAAGGGGAAAATAACATCAAAGTAAAAGTTGAGAGTTAGTAAGAAAGCAGTGTAAAAGCATAGGTAAAATGAAAAAAACATAAAGTAAATAAATAAATCAAGCAGAAAGAACAAGGAGAAATGGGTTGCCTCCCATTCAACGTTGTTTTTAACGTCAAAAGCCTGATGATAGCTTTATGACAAGATAGTTGGGGTGTTTAGCTGGAAGCTCTAACAATTTCAGACTTCTCACGCGATTGCTGTGTTCATTCTGATTGTAGTGCTTCAAACGTTGTCCGTTAACTATGAACGACGCATTATTTTTATCGCTGATTTCGACTGCTCCACTATGAAGAATTTTAGTTATCTCGAAAGGACCTGACCATCTTGACTTTAGTTTTCCTGGGAAAAGTTTCAATCTTGAGTTAAATATGAGCACGATGTCTCCTACATTTAACTGTTTTCTGACTAACCGCTTATCGTGCCACTTTTTGGTTCTTTCCTTGTATATGCGGGTCTTTTCGTATGCGTCTAGTCGAAGCTCTTCCAATTCATGCAGATTCAAGATTCGTTTCTCTCCTGCGGCAGCGTAGTTAATGTTTAGCGTTTTAATAGCCCAAAAGGCTTTATGCTCTAGCTCCACTAGCAGGTGGCAGGATTTTCCATACACTAATTTAAATGGTGTGGTTCCTATCAGCGTCTTGTAAGCAGTTCTATAGGCCCATAAAGCGTCGTTTAATTTCGATGACTAATCTTTCCTAGAGGCGGCAACGGTCTTTTCTAAGGTTTGCTTTATTTCTCTATTGGAAACCTCCACTTGGCTGCTGGTCTGCGGGTGATACGGTGTTGCAACATGGTGTTTGACTCCATATTTCGACAGAAGTTTGTCAAAGATTCGCGCTATGAAGTGTGAACCACCGTCACTGATGACAAGTCTGGGTACACCGAATCTGGGAAAAATGGTATTCTTAAAGAGTTTGATGACTACTCGCGTGTCGTTAGTTGGAGCGGCAACGGACTTAATCCATTTTGATACATAGTCGACAACGACAAGTATATATTTGTTTCCAAAAGAAGATGGGAATGGACCCATGAAATCGATCCCCCATACATCAAAGACTTCCACTTCCAAAATACCTTTTTGGGGCATCTCGTCGCGCCTTGAAATGTTTCTAGTGCATTGGCACCGGTCGCACCTCAGTATTGCAGTATGGACATCTTTCCAAAGGCTAGGCCAGAATAGGCCAGATTGTAGTATTTTCACGCATGTCTTTGAGGTACTGGCATGTCCACCGTAAGGGGAGCCGTGACAATGAGAGATGTCGTCTTCTGTTTCTTCCTCTGGGACACATCGACAGAATATGTTGTCGGCTCCTCTCTTGAAAAGCCGAGGTTCGTCCCAATAATAGTGCTTTAAGTCGTGGAAGAATTTCTTCTTTTGCTGATAAGTTATGTTCGGTGGGAGCACGCTTGCGGCTAAGTAATTTACAATATCAGCATACCAAGGCATGGTAACTTGCGCGTAGAGTGCTTCCACGACTTTTTCTAATTCTGGTTCTTCTGAGGTTAAGTGTGGCATATCGCTTTCCAATCTAGCTATCAGGCGTTCATAAGGGAAATCGTTGTTGATAGACACTGATTCTTGTTTAATGCCTTCTATTCGATATAAGTGATCGGCCACTACGTTCTCGGTTCCTTTTTTGTCTTTGATTTCTAAGTCAAACTCTTGTAACAATAGGATCCATCGTAATAATCTCGGCTTGGCATCCTTTTTGCCTATCAGGTACCTAATGGCAGTGTGGTTTGTGTAGATGATTATTTTTGCTCCTACCAAGTAGGAACAGAATTTGTCGAGGGCGAACACAATTGCTAGAAGTTCCTTTCTGTTGTGGCGTAGTTCATTTGGGCAGGAACCAAAGTTCTACTAGCATAGTAGATTGCGTGAAGCTTCTTGTCTTTCCTTTGTCCTAGAACTGCACCTACAGCGTAATCACTCGTATCTCACATGATTTCGAAGGGTAGTTGCCAGTCTGGTGGTTGCATAATTGGTGCGGTGATGAGGGTTGTTTTTAGAGTTTCGAATGCTTCCAAGCAGACCTGTTAGAGGTTTTGTAATTTTCGAGAAATCTTTTATGAATTGTCGGTAGAATCCGGCGTGTCCTAAAAAGCTTCGTATTTCTCGTACGGTTTTTGGAGGTTGAAGATCCTTTATAATTTCTATTTTTGCTTTGTCAACCTCGATCCCTTTGTTAGATATGATGTGTCCTAGAACTATTCCTTGTCAGACCATGAAATGGCATTTCTCCCAATTGAGAACAAGGTTCACTTTTGCACATCTTTCAAGTACCATCTGCAAGTTCGACAAACACCCTTCAAAACTTTGTCCGCATACAGAGAAGTCATCTATAAACACTTCTATGATGTCATCTATGAAATTCGCGAAGATTGCCATCATGCATCTCTGGAAAGTTGCAGGAGCATTGCAGAGTCCAAACGACATTCGTCAATAAGCAAAAGTGCCATAAGGTCAAGTGAATGTAGTTTTTCTTGGTCATCAGGGTGAATAGGAATTTGGAAAAATCCCGAATAACCGTCTAGATAGCAGAAATACGAATGTTTGGCCAATCTCTCCAACATCTGATCTATGAAAGGTAAAGGGAAATGATCTTTTCGAGTGGCATTGTTCAGTTTTCTGTAATCGATACACATCCTGCTTCCGGTCACAACTCTTTGTGTTATCGATTCACCTTTCGAGTTCTTTACCATAGTGACACCTCCTTTCTTGTGTACAACGTGCACTGGGCTAACCCATTGGCTGCCGGAGATCAGATATATGATTCCTGCATCTAGTAACTTCTTCACTTCGTCTTTGACTATAGTTCTTAGGATAGGATTTATCCTTCTCTGATATTCTCTAGAAGTTTTGCAGTCTTCCTCTAGCATGATTTGATGCATACAGATGGAAGGACTTATACCCTTGAGGTCAGTTATACTATAGCCTAACACAGTTGGGTATTTCCTTAGGACTTCTAATAGTTTCTTGGTTTCTAACTGTCCTAAATCGACGTTGACTATCACTGGTCTATTGAATTCGGTATCCAAGAATTCGTACCTGAGGGTTTTAGGTAATTCTTTAACATCTAAAGCTGGGTTCTTCGGACTTGGAATGTGATTAGGAGTTAGTGCTAAGATTTCTCCTAGACTATCATCTTTGTATGGCGCACGCCAATTTTTGTCTTCTTGAATTTCTGGGATTTAGATTTTCATTATTTTCGAGTATGTAGTTTCTTCCTTCTCCAGTTCTCTTATGCATTCATCAATGACGTCTACTAAATAGCATGTGTCGTCTATGGCTGGTGCTTGTAAGAACTTGATGAGGATGAATTCTATCTTTTCTTCTCCCACTTCGAATGTTATCCTACCTTTCTTCACGTCTATGATAGCTCTGGCTGTTGCTAGGAAGGGTCTTCCTAAGATAATCGGGGTCACAGAATCTTCCTTAATATCCATGATTATAAAGTTGGTTGGGATGTAGAATTGACCTATGCGCACTAGAACGTTTTCCAGTATACCGACGGGATTTTGACTGATCGGTCAGCCAATTGCACGGACATCTTGGTTGGTCTTAGTTCACCCATATTCAGCTTTTTGCATATAGATAAGGGCATAACACTTATACTGGCTCCTAAGTCACACAAAGCTTTGTCTATGACGAAATTTCCATTGACACAAGGTATGGAGAAACTACTTGGGTCTTTTAGTTTAGGAGGCATGTTATTTTGAATGATCGCGCTACAATCGGCAGTAAGTGTAACTATTTCATTATCCTCAATTTTTCTTTTGTTAGACAAGATTTCCTTGAGAAATTTAGCGTATGAAGGCATTTGAGTGATAGCTTCTGTGAAAGGAATTGTGATATTCAGTTTCTTCAGAAGTTCTACAAATTTCTTAAATTGCCCTATAGTTTTGGAATTTATGAATCTTTGAGGATAAGGAATCGATGGCTTATACGGCGGTGGAGGCACATACGGGTTTTCATTTTTGGCGGCCTCTTTCTCGTTATCTCCCTTCTCTTCGATTTCAGACTCCTTTTCTGCCTGTTTATCAGTTTTCTGATGCATGGCTGAGTTTTCACTCCTATGATCGATTGGTCCGTACAGTTCTTTTCCACTTCTTAATATGACAGCGTTTGCATGACCTTTCATATTAGGTTCCGGCTGTCCAGGAAATGTGCCAGCGGGTGCGGCTGCAGAGGCTTGTTGTTGAGCCACTTGTGATATCTGTGTTTCAAGTATTTTTTGGTGGGTGGCTAAAGCGTCTACTTTGTTGGTTAGCTGTTTAATCTGCTCGCTAGTGTGTATGTTTTGATTCAGGAATTCCTTGTTCGCTTGAGCTTGAGTAGCTATGAATTTTTCCATCATCAATTCAAGATTTGATTTTCTAGGGGCATTTCGAGCAGTTACGGTTGGTTTCTGATATCCTGGTGGAACAGCAGGTGCTTGGTTAGGTGCATACAATGCGTTATCGCTTTTGTAGGAAAAGTTTGGGTTTTTCCAGCCTGGGTTATAGGTGTTCGCGTAAGGATTTCCTTGGGCGTAGTTCACCTGGTATGCAGGGATTCCTGCCAGTAACAGACATTTGGGTGCAGTGTGAGTAGTGATTCCGCACAACTCACAGTTTAGGGTTACGGTAGCTACGGTAGCAGGCGGTGTTACAGTTAAACTGTCGATCTTCTGCATCAAGGCATCTACTTTAGCGTTGAACTTTTTAAGACTACTGATCTCGTACATCCCACGTTTTGCTACAGGTTTCTCTGATAGAGTTCTTTCACCTCCCTATTGGCAATGGTTCTGAGAGATGTTTTCGATAAGTTGATAGGCTTCATCGTAAGGCTTATCTATAAGTGCACCGCCCGCGGCAGCATCTACTGTCAATCTGGTGTTGTACAGAAGCCCATTGTAGAAGGTATGAATAGTCACCCAGTCTTCTAGACCGTGGTGAGGACATGCTCTCATCATATCTTTGAATCTTTCCCATGCTTCGTAGAGAGATTCAGCATCTTTCTGTCGAAATCCATTAATTTGAGCTCTTAGCATAGCAGTTTTGCTTGGCGGAAAGTATTTTGCTAAGAAAACGTTCTTCAACTGTTCCCACATCGTAATGGAGTTAGACGACAAGGATTGTAACCAAGCCCAAGCTCTATCCCTAAGAGAGAAAGGAAAAAGACGAAGTCTTATTGTGTCTGGAGTTACGCCATTTGCCTTCACTGTGTCCGCGTATTGCACAAACTTCGTTAAATGTTTGTTCGGATCCTTGGTTGCATTTCCTGAGAATTGATATTGTTGTACAACTGACAGCAATGATGGTTTTAGTTCGAAATCATTCAGATTGATAGCGGGGGCAGCAATGCTACTATGAGGCTCTAGCTGAGATGGGGTAGCGTAATCCTTCAGGGGTCTGTTCTGAGGTGCATCAGCCATCTTTGATTCTTCTTCAGATTTAGGAGTGTGAGCGAGGAGTTGAGGATTATTACGTCTTCGTTGATGTTCTACGAATCGTCTTCCTAAGTGTAGGAAGCGCTAAAGTTCGACGATTGTCGATAGAAATTTTTAGCTTTGTGAGCGAGTAATTGGCATGCAATCGATGAACGAGTAAAAGGGAAATAAAATAGTTAACCTAGTTTATACTACGTAACAGAGGTTTACACTATCGATTAGACGGGTCCCCGACAACGACACCAAAAACTTGGTTGCGACTTTCTGAGTTTATCTGAACTAACTGCAAGTGCGCAGTCTATCGCGTAGTAATAAAGATATCGATCCCACAGGGACTCGTAATCAATCTAGTGCTATCGAGTGTTACTATGTTTAGCTAAGTCGGAAGGGTTTTTAATAAGTAAGTGCTAAATTAAAGACTAATTTAAAGGAAAGTAATAAGGCTTTTTTTAAGTAATAACAAGAGAAATCGGTATGCAATACTTTAGTGTTCGAGAATTTGATACGTTACCGGCGCGGTTTAATATTTTCAAAGTAGTTTTTAGGAGAAAATAATTGTTTAAAGACTCTCGTCTCACATTGGTTGTTGATGCTAATCACAATTCTAAGACGGAATGTATGCTTTCGCTATCCCATTCGGGGTTAAAATTGCTTTTTGAAAACTATTAGGTTCTGATTCCTTTTAAAACGCTTTCGCTGTATTTTAAATGAATGCCTAGTTTTTACTATCTGGTGCAAACCCTAGCTTTTGCGTGCCGGTTCGTACCTTAATGAATTTCCCACTGTCGTGGCAAAAATACTGTAAAATAATTAAAGAACATCGAATGTTATCGAATCCCTTCCTACTAATTCATTACATACCGATTAATGCAATTTAGCTAGACATTCGATTTAGAGCATGCATAATTAAACAATGGCAGAATGATAAGTAAACATGCATTGTGACGGTAATGGAAAATCAATTAATAATAAAAACCTGTAAATAATTCAGCCCTCGATTCTTGAGTAGTCCTCCATAATGTCGGCAGGATTCTACTTGGGCGAGAATTTAACGTGCAGAAAAATGAATAAGAACAGAACAATGGAAAATAAAGAAAGAAAAGGGAAACAAAAGCATTATTTGGTTTCGGTAATAAATTCGGCAGCACTTCGTGATCTTCAATGCGGCTCCCTTGTTTTGGTCCTGGGCTTCTCTATTTATAGTTGAAATTCTCTACGTGAAGTCCTCAGGAAGTGGAGTTGATGGTGAGACAATATAGGAAAAACGTTTCACAAATTATCAGTCTTCGTGGGAACGTTTTAATTCTGGAAGTTATTCAATTTTTGCCTGCAGGACGATCGTGAGGGGGTGTGACGTTCGTGATGAGCGTGACGGTCGTCCTGGGGCTGTCACGGTCGTGATGCTTGTGACGGGCGTCACATGGGTGTGACGACCGTGACATCAGCAAAATCCTCATTTCTGCTAATTCTTGAACATGAGTTTTATCTGTCTTGCTCATTTGGGGTGTGACTTTCATATACCTGCAAAACACTTAACGAAAAAACTCGAAACGAACTAAAATCGGGATGAAACCAAACATTAGTAGCATAAAATCATGGCATTTATAATATACGTTTTCGCGTTATCATGAGTTTTCTCAGTAATCCTTTCGGTGGTGGGTCTATCATTTCATCGATGTGAGATTGTGCGAGTGTGTTGTGCTATATCATACTTTTGGTGATAGTAGCCGATGTTAGTTTGCTTTGTCATCCTTTTGGTGGCGGGTCTGTGATTTCGTCGACGCTAGATAGTGCGAGTTTGTTTTGCTCTATCATTCTTTTGGTTTTAGTAGCCGGTGTGAGTTCGCTTCGTCATTGTTTTGTGGTGGGTCTGCCATTTCGTCGATTTCAAATTTTGCGAGTGTTTTGCTCTATCACTATTTTAGTGGTAGTATCCGGTGTGAGTTCGCTCCGTCATCCTTTTGGTGGTGGGTCTGTCATTTCATCTATTTCAAATTATGCGAGTGTGTGTTGCTCTATCATCCTTTTGGTGATAGTAGCCGTGTTAGTTCGCTATGTCATCCTTTTAGTGGTGGGTCTGTCATTTCGTCGATGTCAGATTGTGCGAGTGTTTCGCTCTATCATTCTTTTGGTGGTTATAGCCGTTGTGAGTTTGCTCAGTCATCGTTTTGGTGGTGGGTCTGCCGTTTCATCGATGTCAGATTGTGCGAGTGTGTTTTGCTCTATCATCCTTTTGGTGGCACAAGATGGTGTGAGTTTGCTCAGTAATCCTATTGGTGGTGGGTCTGTCATTTCATTGAAGTCAGATTATGTGAGTATGTTTCGCTCTATCATCCTTTTGGTGATAATAGCGGGTTTGAGTTAGCTCTGTCATCGTTTTGGTGGTGGGTCTGTCATTTCGTCAATGTCAGATTGTGCTAGTGTGTTTTGCTCTATCATCCTTTTGGTGGTAGTAGCCTGTGTGAGTTTGCTTCGTCATCCTTTTGGTAGTGGGTCTTGTTAGAACACATATTGGTTCTTAGTTATATCTCTATGTTTGATGATAACACTTATGAAATTTTGTATTAAGAAATTTTTCAAGTATTTTTGCTGCAGATATTAATTTTAATATTCCTCTGAAAGAAAAAATGGATCTGAATGTTGAACTACGCAAGGCTCTGATGCTTCAGAAGCATCTCTTAGAAGACTCTGAGTGCTGCCTACAGAAGACTCTGAGCGCTGCATACAGAAGGATCTGAAGAAGAAGCTACAGAAGCATCGGAAGCATAGACTGAAGATTTTGTATGAAGAGTTTCAAGCACTGTTTTTCAGAAGACTCAGATAGTACTATTCGCTGCAAGTACTGAGGATCTGATCTCCAAATTCTGCTCTGATTAATTACACGCTAAAGCACACTTGCTGCAATACTCTTATACAGCAAACTCTGAAGACATCAAAGACTCTGATCACTAAAGGCTCTGATGTTAATTTCTGTGAATTAGAAACTTGTTGAAGAAGATTATTCAAAGTTATATCCGTTGGTTAAGCCAAACGACACTTTCCTCATTTATGCTAGACACAAGAACTCAGGCAAAAAAGAATTTCTCTGAACATTCTACTTCTAGGAAAGGTCAAGTGATGTGAAGACAAAAGGCTACAGCTACTTTGTAGTAAACGGTCTTCAAGCTTGCAACGTCTTGGATTTCTAAGTCTATATAAGCAAGCCTTCAACAATTTTCTTGAGTTGACGAACATTGACATAAATTGAACAATTCATTGAAAACTCTCTCTAAGCTCTCATGCAAATTATTATTCTTTGCTAAATAGTTTTCATAAGTTCTTAAACTTAAGTGTAAATCACAGTTGTGATACAACTTACTTAGAAGCAGTCAAACACTTGTTTAGTTTACATTTGATTGTAAAAGTTCCTTGAGAAGACCAAGTTGTGGTCAGTAGTTCTTGAGAAAACTAAGACATTTGTTCTTAGTGGTTGTATTGTAATCACTCTTGATAGGGTGGACTGGAGTAGTTGAGTTCAACGAACCAGGATAAAAATATTTGTGTTTTTAGTACCATAATTTTTTCAAAATCCTTATTCAACCCCCTCCCCCCCTCTAAGTATTTTCTCACCTTCAAGTCTGTCATTTCGTCGATGTCAGATTGTGCGAGTCTGTTTTGCTCTATAATCCTTTTGGTGGTAGTAGCTGGTGTGAGTTTTCTCAGTAACCCTTTTGGTGGTGGGTCTATCATTTCATCGATGTCAGATTGTGCGAGTATGTTTTGCTCTATCATCCTTTTGGTGGTAGTAGTTGGTGTGAGTTTGCTCAGTAATCCTCTTGGTGGTGGGTCTATCATTTCATCGATGTCAGATTGTGTGTGTGTGTTTTGCTCTATCATCCTTATGGTGGTAGTAGCCGGTGTGAGTTTGCTCAGTAATCCTTTTGGTGGTCGGTCTGGCATTTCGTTGATGTCAGATTGTGCGAGTGTGTTTTGCTCTATTATCCTTTTGGTGGTAGTAGCCGTTTTGTGTTTGCTCCGTCATCCTTTTGGTGATGGGTCTGTCATTTCATCGATGTCAAATTGTGCGAGTGTGTTTTGCTCTATCATCCGTTTGGTGGTAGTAGCCGGTGTGAGTTTGCTTCGTCATCCTTTTGGTGATGGGTCTGTGATTTTGTTGATGCTAGATTGTGCGAGTTTGTTTTTCTCTATCATCCTTTTGGTTTTAGTGGCCGATGTAAGTTTTCTCCGTCTTCCTTTTGGTGGTGTGTCTATCATTTCGTCGATGTCAGATTGTACGAGTGTTTTGCTCTACCATTCTTTTAGTGGTACTAGCCGGTGTGAGTTTGCTCAGTCATCCTTTTGGTGGTGGGTCTATCATTTCATTGATGTCAGATTGTGCGAGTCTGTTTTGCTCTATAATCCTTTTGGTGGTAGTAGCTGGGATGAGTTTTCTCAGTAATCCTTTTGGTGGTGGGTCTGTTATTTCATCGATGTCTGATTGTGTGAGTGTGTTTTGCTCTATCATCCATACGTTGATAGTAGCTTTTGTGAGTTTGCTCAGTAATCCTTTTGGTGGTGGGTCTATCATTTCATCGATGTCAGATTGTGCGAGTGTGTTTTGCTCTATTATCCATTTGGTGGTAGCACCCGTTGTGAGTTAGCCCCGTCATCCTTTTGGTGGTCGCTCTGTCATTTCGTCGATGTCAGATTGTGCGAGTGTGATTTGCTCTATCATCCTTTTGGTGGTAGTAGCTGGTGAGAGTTTGCTCAGTAATCCTTTTGGTGGTGGGTCTGTCATTTCGTCGATGTCAGATTGTGTGAGTCTGTTTTGCTCTATCATCCTTTTCGTGGAAGTAGCTGGTGTGACTTTTCTCAGTAATCCTTTTGGTGGTGGGTCTGTCATTTCATCGATGTCAGATTGTGCGAGTGTGTTTTGCTCTATCATCTTTTTGGTGGTAGTAGCTGGTGTGAGTTTGCTCAGTAATCCTCTTGGTGGTGGGTCTATCATTTCATCGATGTCAGATTGTGCGTGTGTGTTTTGCTCTATCATCCTTTTGGTGGTAGTAGCTGGTGTGAGTTTGCTCAGTAATCCTTTTGGTGGTCGGTCTGGCATTTCCTCGATGTCAGATTGTGCGAGTGTGTTTTGCTCTATTATCCTTTTGGTGGTAGTAGCCGTTGTGTGTTTGCTCTGTCATCCTTTTGGTGGTGGGTCTGTTATTTCATCTATGTCAGATTGTGCAAGTGTATTTTGCTCCATGATCCGTTTGGTGGTAAGAGCCGGTGTGAGTTTTCTCCATCATCCTTTTGGTGGTGGGTATGTGATTTTGTTGATGCTAGATTGTGCGAGTTTGTTTTTCTCTATCATCCTTTTGGTTTTAGTGGTCGGTGTGAGTTTGCTCCGTCTTCCTATTGGTGGTGGGTCTGTCATTTCGTCGATGTCAGATTGTACAAGTGTTTTGCTCTATCATTCTTTTAGTGGTAGTAGCCGGTGTGAGTTTGCTCAATCATCCTTTTGGTGGTGGGTCTATCATTTCATCGATGTTAGATTGTGCGAGTCTGTTTTGCTCTATCATCCTTTTGGTGGTAGTAGTTGGGGTGAGTTTGCTCAGTAATCCTTTTGGTGTTGGGTCTGTCATTTCATTGATGTCTGATTGTGTGAGTGTGTATTGCTCTATCATCCATACGGTGATAGTAGCTGTTGTGAGTTTGCTCAGTAATCCTTTTGGTGGTGGGTCTATCATTTCATCGATGTCAGATTGTGCGAGTGTGTTTTGCTCTATCATCCTTTTGGTGGTAGCAACCGTTGTGAGTTTTCTCAGTAATCCTTTTGGTGGTGGGTCTGTCATTTCATCGATGTCAAATTGTGTGAGTGTGTTTTGCTCTATCATCCTTTTGGTGGTAGTAGCTGGTGTGAGTTTGCTCAGTAATCCTCTTGGTGGTGGGTTTATCATTTCATCGATGTCAGATTGTGCGTGTGTTTTTTGCTCTATCGTCCTTTTGGTGGTAGTAGCTGGTGTGAGTTTTCTCAGTAATCCTTTTGGTGGTTGGTCTGGCATTTCGTCGATGTCAGATTGTGCGAGTGTGTTTTTACTCTATTATCCTTTTGGTGGTTGTAGCCGTTGTGTGTTCGCTTCGTCATCCTTTTGGTGGTGGGTCTGTCATTTCATCGATGTCAGATTCTGCGAGAGTATTTTGCTCTATCATCCGTTTGGTGGTAAGAGCCGGTGTGAGTTTTCTCCATCATCCTTTTGGTGGTGGGTCTGTAATTTTGTCGATGCTAGATTGTGCGAGTTTGTTTTTCTCTATCATCCTTTTGGTTTTAGTGGCCGGTGTGAGTTCGCTCCGTCTTCCTTTTGGTGGTGGGTCTGTCATTTCGTCGATGTCAGATTGTGAGAGTGTGTTTTGCTCTTTTATCCTTTTGGTGGTAGTAGCTGGTCTGAGTTTGCACAAAAATCCTTTTGGTGGTTGGTCTGTCATTTTAGCGAAGTCAGATTGTGCGAGTCTGTTTTGGTCTATCATCCTTTTGGTGGTAGTAGCTGGGGTGAGTTTGCTCAGTAACCCTTTTGGTGGTGGGTCTGTCATTTCATCGATATATGATTGTGTGAGTATGTTTTGCTCTATCATCCTTACGGTGATAGTAGCTGGTGTGAGTTTGCTCAGTAATCCTTTTGGTGGTGGGTCTATCATTTCATCGATGTCAGGTTGTGCGAGTGTGTTTTGCTCAATCATCCTTTTGGTGGTAGTACCCGTTGTGAGTTAGCCCCGTCATCCTTTTGGTGGTCGCTCTGTCATTTCGTCGATGTCAGATTGTGCGAGTGTGATTTGCTCTATCATCCTTTTGGGGGTAGTAAATGGTGTGAGTTTGCTCAGTAATCCTTTTGGTGGTGGGTCTGTCATTTCGTCGATGTCAGATTGTGCGAGTCTGTTTTGCTCTATCCTGCTTTTGGTGGTAGTAGCTGGTGTGAGTTTTCTCAGTAATCCTTTTGGTGGTGGGTCTGTCATTTCATCGATGTCAGATTGTGTAAGTATGTTTTGCTCTATCATCCTTTTGGTGGTAGTAGCTGGTGTGAGTTTGCTCAGTAATCCTCTTGGTGGTGGGTCTATCATTTCATCGATTTCAGATTGTGCGTGTGTGTTTTGCTCTATCATCCTTTTGGTGGTAGTAGCTGGTGTGAGTTTGCTCAATAATCCTTTTGGTGGTCGATCTGGAATTTCGTCGATGTCAGATTGTGCGAGTGTGTTTTTCCTCTATTATCCTTTTGGTGGTTGTAGCCGTTGTGTGTTCGCTTCGTCATCCTTTTGGTGGTGGGTCTGTCATTTCACCGATGTCAGATTGTGCGAGTGTATTTTGCTCTATCATCCGTTTGGTGGTAGTAGCCGGTGTGAGTTTTCTCCATCATCCTTTTGGTGGTGGGTCTGTGATTTTGTCGATGCTAGATTGTGCGTGTTTCTTTTTCTCTATCATCCTTTTGGTTTTAGTGGCCGGTGTGAGTTTGCTCCGTCTTCCTTTTGGTGGTGGGTCTGTCATTTCGTAGATGTCAGACTGTACAAGTGTTTTGCTCTATCATTCTTTTAGTGGTAGTAACCGGTGTGAGTTTGCTCAGTCATCCTTTTGGTGGTGGGTCTATCATTTCATCGATGTCAGATTGTGAGAGTCTGTTTTGCTCTATCATCCTTTTGGTGGTAGTAGCTGGGGTGAGTTTGGTCATTAACCCTTTTGGTGGTGGGTCTGTCATTTCATCGATGTCTGGTTGTGTGAGTGTGTTTTGCTCTATCATCCTTACGATGATAGTAGCTGGTATGAGTTTGCTCAGTAATCCTTTTGGTGGTGGGTCTATCATTTCATCGATGTCAGATTGTGCGAGCGTGTTTTGCTCTATCATCCTTTTAGTGGTAGTAACTGGTGTGAGTTTGCTCAGTAATCCTCTTGGTGGTGGGTCTATCATTTCATCGATTTCAGATTGTGCGTGTGTGTTTTGCTCTATCATTCTTTTAGTGGTAGTAGCCGGTGTGAGTTTGCTCAGTCATCCTTTTGGTGGTGGGTCTATCATTTCATTGATGTCAGATTGTGCGAGTCTGTTTTACTCTATTATCATTTTGGTGGTAGAAGCTGGGGTGAGTTTGCTCAGTAATCCATTTGGTGGTGGGTCTGTCATTTCGTCGATGTCTGATTGCGTGAGTGTGTTTTGCTGTATCATCCTTACGGTGATAGTAGCTGGTGTGACTTTACTCAGTAATCCTTTTGGTGGTGGGTCTATCATTTCATCGATGTCAGATTGTGCGAGTGTGTTTTGCTCTATCATCCTTTTGGTGGTAGCACCCGTTGTGTGTTAGCCCCGTCATCCTTTTGGTGGTCGCTCTGTCATTACGTCGATGTCAGATTGTGCGAGTGTGATTTACTCTATCATCCTTTTAGTGGTAGTAGTTGGTGTGAGTTTTCTCAGTAATCCTTTTGGTGGTGGGTCTGTCATTTCGTCGATGTCAGATTGTGCGAGTGTGTTTTGCTCTATCATCCTTTTGGTGGTAGTAGCTGGTGTGAGATTGCTCAGCAATCCTTTTGGTGGTGGGTCTGAAATTTCATCGATGTCTGATTGTGTGAGTGTGTTTTGCTCTTTCATCCATACGGTGATGGTAGCTGGTGTGAGTTTGCTCAGTAATCCTTTTGGTGGTGGGTCTATCATTTCATCGATGTCAGATTGTGCGAGTGTGTTTTGCTCTATCATCCTTTTGGTGGTAGGACCCGTTGTGAGTTAGCCCCGTCATCCTTTTGGTGGTCGCTCTGTCATTACGTCGATGTCAGATTGTGCGAGTGTGATTTACTCTATCATCCTTTTGGTGGTAGTAGCATGTGTGAGTTTGCTCAGTAATCCTTTTGGTGGTGGGTCTGTCATTTCGTCGATGTCAGATTGTACAAGTGTTTTGCTCTATCATTCTTTTAGTGGTAGTAGTCGGTGTGAGTTTGCTCAGTCATCCTTTTGGTGGTTGGTCTATCATTTCATCGATGTCAGATTGTGCGAGTGTGTTTTGCTCTATCATCTATTTATTGGTAGTAGCCGGTGTGAGTTTTCTCCATCATCCTTTTGGTGGTGGGTCAGTGATTTTGTCGATGCTAGATTGTGCGAGTTTGTTTTTCTCTATCATCCTTTTAGTTTTAGTGGCTGGTGTGAGTTTGCTCCGTCTTCCTTTTGGTGGTGGGTCTGTCATTTCGTTGATGTCAGATTGTACATGTGTTTTGCTCTATCATTCTTTTAGTGGTAGTAGCCGGTGTGAGTTTGCTCAGTCATCCTTTTGGTGGTGGGTCTGTCATTTCGTCGATGTCAGATTGTACATGTGTTTTGCTCTATCATTCTTTTAGTGGTAGTAGCCGGTGTGAGTTTGCTCAGTCATCCTTTTGGTGGTGGGTCTATAATTTCATCGATGTCAGATTGTGCGAGTCTGTTTTGCTCTATCATCCTTTTGGTGGTAGTAGCTGGGGTGAGTTTGCTCAGTAATCCTTTTGGTGGTGGGTCTGTCATTTCGTCGATGTCAGATTGTGTGAGTCTGTTTTGCTTTATCATCCTTTTGGTGGTAGTAGCTGGTGTGAGTTTTCTCAGTAATCCTTTTGGTGGTGGGTCTGTCATTTCATCGGTGTCAGATTGTGCGAGTGTGTTTTGCTCTATCATCCATTTATTGGTAGTAGCCGGTGTGAGTTTTCTCCATCATCCTTTTGGTGGTGGGTCTGTGATTTTGTCAATGCTAGATTGTGCGAGTTTGTTTTTATCTATCATCCTTTTAGTTTTAGTGGCCGGTGTGAGTTCGCTCCGTCTTCCTTTTGGTGGTGGGTCTGTCATTTTGTCGATGTCAGATTGTACAAGTGTTTTGCTCTATCATTCTTTTAGTGGTAGTAGCCGGTGTGAGTTTGCTCAGTCATCCTTTTGGTGGTGGTTCTGTCATTTCATCGATGTCTGATTGTGTGAGTATGTTTTGCTCTATCATCCTTACGGTGATAGTAGCTGGTGTGAGTTTGCTCAGTAATCCTTTTGGTGGTGGGTCTATCATTTCATCGATGTCAGGTTGTGCGAGTGTGTTTTGCTCAATCATCCTTTTGGTGGTAGTACCCGTTGTGAATTAGCCCCGTCATCCTTTTGGTGGTCGCTCTGTCATTTCGTCGATGTCAGATTGTGCGAGTGTGATTTGCTCTATCATCCTTTTGGTGGTAGTAGTTGGTGTGAGTTTGCTCAGTAATCCTTTTGGTGGTGGGTCTGTCATTTCGTCGATGTCAGATTGTGCGAGTCTGTTTTGCTCTATCCTGCTTTTGGTGGTAGTAGCTGGTGTGAGTTTTCTCAGTAATCCTTTTGGTGGTGGGTCTGTCATTTCATCGATGTTAGATTGTGCAAGTATGTTTTCCTCTATCATCCTTTTGGTGGTAGTAGCTGGTGTGAGTTTGCTTAGTAATCCTCTTGGTGGTGGGTCTATCATTTCATCGATTTCAGATTGTGCGTGTGTGTTTTGCTCTATCATCCTTTTGGTGGTAGTAGCTGGTGTGAGTTTGCTCAATAATCCTTTTGGTGGTCGATCTGGCATTTCTTCGATGTCAGATTGTGCGAGTGTGTTTTTACTCTATTATCCTTTTGGTGGTTGTAGCCGTTGTGTATTCGCTTCGTCATCCTTATGGTGGTGGTTCTGTCATTTCATCGATGTCAGATTGTACGAGTGTATTTTGCTCTATCATCCGTTTGGTGGTAGTAGCCGGTGTGAGTTTTCTCCATCATCCTTTTGGTGGTGGGTCTGTGATTTTGTCGATGCTAGATTGTGCGTGTTTCTTTTTCTCTATCATCCTTTTGGTTTTAGTGGCCGGTGTGAGTTTGCTCCGTCTTCCTTTTGGTGGTGGGTCTGTCATTTCGTAGATGTCAGACTGTAGAAGTGTTTTGCTCTATTATTCTTTTAGTGGTAGTAACCGGTGTGAGTTTGCTCAGTCATCCTTTTGGTGGTGGGTCTATCATTTCATCGATGTCAGATTGTGAGAGTCTGTTTTGCTCTATCATCCTTTTGGGGGTAGTAGCTGGGGTGAGTTTGCTCAGTAACCCTTTTGGTGGTGGGTCAGTCATTTCATCGATGTCTGGTTGTGTGAGTGTGTTTTGCTCTATCATCCTTACGATGATAGTAGCTGGTGTGAGTTTGCTCAGTAATCCTTTTGGTGGTGGGTCTATCATTTCATCGATGTCAGATTGTGCAAGCGTGTTTTGCTCTATCATCCTTTTAGTGGTAGTAGCTGGTGTGAGTTTGCTCAGTAATCCTCTTGGTGGTGGGTCTATCATTTCATCGATTTCAGATTGTGCGTGTGTGTTTTGCTCTATCATTCTTTTAGTGGTAGTAGCCGGTGTGAGTTTGCTCAGTCATCCGTTTGGTGGTGGGTCTATCATTTCATTGATGTCAGATTGTGCGAGTCTGTTTTGCTCTATTATCCTTTTGGTGGTAGAAGCTGGGGTGAGTTTGCTCAGTAATCCATTTGGTGGTGGGTCTGTCATTTCGTCGATGTCTGATTGCGTGAGTGTGTTTTGCTGTATCATCCTTACGGTGATAGTAGCTGGTGTGACTTTACTCAGTAATCCTTTTGGTGGTGGGTCTATCATTTCATCGATGTCAGATTGTGCGAGTGTGTTTTGCTCTATCATCCTTTTGGTGGTAGCACCCGTTGTGTGTTAGCCCCGTTATCCTTTTGGTGGTCGCTCTGTCATTACGTCGATGTCAGATTGTGCGAGTGTGATTTACTCTATCATCCTTTTAGTGGTAGTAGCTGGTGTGTGTTTTCTCAGTAATCCTTCTGGTGGTGGGTCTGTCATTTCGTCGATGTCAGATTGTGTAAGTCTGTTTTGCTCTATCATCCTTTTGGTGGTAGTAGCTGGTGTGAGTTTTCTCAGTAATCCTTTTGGTGGTGGGTCTGTCATTTCATAGATGTCAGATTGTGTGAGTGTGTTTTGCTCTATCATTCTTTTGGTGGTAGTAGCAGGTGTGAGTTTGCTCAGTAATCCTCTTGGTTGTGGGTCTATCATTTCATCGATGTCAGATTGTGCGTGTGTGTTTTGTTCTATCATCCTTTTGGTGGTAGGACCCGTTGTGAGTTAGCCCTGTCATCCTTTTGGGGGTCGCTCTGTCATTACGTCAATGTCAGATTGTGCGAGTGTGATTTTCTCTATCATCATTTTGGTGGTAGTAGCTGGTGTGAGTTTGCTCAGTAATCCTTTTGGTGGTGGGTCTGTCATTTCGTCGATGTCAGATTGTGTGAGTCTGTTTTGCTCTATCATCCTTTTGGTGGTAGTAGCTGGTGTGAGTTTTCTCAGTAATCCTTTTGGTGGTGGGTCTGTCATTTCATCGATATCAGATTGTGCGAGTGTGTTTTGCTCTATCATCTATTTATTGGTAGTAGCCGGTGTGAGTTTTCTCCATCATCCTTTTGGTGGTGGGTCTGTGATTTTGTCGATGCTAGATTGTCCGAGTTTGTTTTTCTCTATCATCCTTTTAGTTTTAGTGGCCGGTGTGAGTTCGCTCCGTCTTCCTTTTGGTGGTGGGTCTGTCATTTGGTCGATGTCAGATTGTACATGTGTTTTGCTCTATCATTCTTTTAGTGGTAATAGCCGGTGTGAGTTTGCTCAGTCATCCTTTTGGTGGTGGGTCTATAATTTCATCGATGTCAGATTGTGCGAGTCTGTTTTGCTCTATCATTCTTTTGGTGGTAGTAGCTGGGGTGAGTTTGCTCAGTAATCCTTTTGGTGGTGGGTCTGTCATTTCATCGATGTCTGATTGTGTGAGTGTGTATTGCTCTATCATCCATACGGTGATAGTAGCTGTTGTGAGTTTGCTCAGTAATCCTTTTGGTGGTGGGTCTATCATTTCATCGATGTCAGATTGTGCGAGTGTGTTGTGCTCTATCATCCTTTTGGTGGTAGCACCCGTTGTGAGTTAGCCCCGTCATCCTTTTGGTGGTCGCTCTGTCATTTCGTCGATGTCAGATTGTGCGAATGTGATTTGCTCTATCATCCTTTTGGTGGTAGTAGCTGGTCTGAGTTTGCTCAGTAATCCTTCTGGTGGTGGGTCTGTCATTTCGTCGATGTCAGATTGTGTAAGTCTGTTTTGCTCTATCATCCTTTTGGTGGTAGTAGCTGGTGTGAGTTTTCTCAGTAATCCTTTTGGTGGTGGGTCTGACATTTCATAGATGTCAGATTGTGTGAGTGTGTTTTACTCTATCATTCTTTTGGTGGTAGTAACTGGTGTGAGTTTGCTCAGTAATCCTCTTGGTGGTGGGTCTATCATTTCATCGATGTCAGATTGTGCGTGTGTGGTTTGCTCTATCATCCTTTTGGTGGTAGTAGCTGGTGTGACTTTGCTCAGTAATCCTTTTGGTGGTCGGTCTGTAATTTCATCGACGTTAGATTGTGCGAGTGTGTTTTGCTCTATTATCCTTTTGGTGGTAGTAGCCGTTGTGTGTTCGCTCCGTCATCCTTTTGGTAGTGGGTCTGTCATTTCATCGATGTCAGATTGTGCGAGTGTGTTTTGCTCTATCATCCATTTGGTGGTAGTAGTCGGTGTGTGTTTTCTCCATCATCCTTTTGGTGGTGGGTCTGTGATTTTATCGATGCTAGATTGTGCGAGTTTGTTTTTCTCTATCATCCTTTTGGTTTTAGTGGCCGGTGTGAGTTCGCTCCGTTTTCCTTTTGGTGGTGGGTCTATCATTTCATCGATGTCAGATTGTGCGAGTCTGTTTTGCTCTATCATCCTTTTGGTGGTAGTAGCTGGGGTGAGTTTGCTCAGTAATCCTTTTGGTGGTGGGTCTGTCATTTCGTCGATGTCAGATTGTGTGAGTCTGTTTTGCTCTATCATCCTTTTGGTGGTAGTAGCTGGTGTGAGTTTTCTCAGTAATCCTTTTGGTGGTGGGTCTGTCATTTCATCGATGTCAGATTGTGCGAGTGTGTTTTGCTCTATCATCCATTTATTGGTAGTAGCCGGTGTGAGTTTTCTCCATCATCCTTTTGGTGGTGGGTCTGTGATTTTGTCGATGCTAGATTGTGCGAGTTTGTTTTTATCTATCATCCTTTTAGTTTTAGTGGCCGGTGTGAGTTCGCTCCGTCTTCCTTTTGGTGGTGGGTCTGTCATTTCGTCGATGTCAGATTGTACAAGTGTTTTGCTTTATCATTCTTTTAGTGGTAGTAGCCGGTGTGAGTTTGCTCAGTCATCCTTTTGGTGGTGGGTCTATCATTTCATCGATGTCAGATTGTGCGAGTCTGTTTTGCTCTATCATTCTTTTGGTGGTAGTAGCTGGGGTGAGTTTGCTCAGTAATCCTTTTGGTGGTGGGTCTGTCATTTCATCGATATCTGATTGTGTGAGTGTGTATTGCTCTATCATCCATACGGTGATAGTAGCTGTTGTGAGTTTGCTCAGTAATCCTTTTGGTGGTGGGTCTATCATTTCATCGATGTCAGATTGTGCGAGTGTGTTTTGCTCTATCATCCTTTTGGTGGTAGCACCCGTTGTGAGTTAGCCCCGTCATCCTTTTGGTGGTCGCTCTGTCATTTCGTCGATGTCAGATTGTGCGAATGTGATTTGCTCTATCATCCTTTTGGTGGTAGTAGCTGGTCTGAGTTTGCTCAGTAATCCTTCTGGTGGTGGGTCTGTCATTTCGTCGATGTCAGATTGTGTAAGTCTGTTTTGCTCTATCATCCTTTTGGTCGTAGTAGCTGGTGTGAGTTTTCTCAGTAATCCTTTTGGTGGTGGGTCTGTCATTTCATAGATGTCAAATTGTGTGAGTGTGTTTTGCTCTATCATTCTTTTGGTGGTAGTAGCTGGTGTGAGTTTGCTCAGTAATCCTCTTGGTGGTGGGTCTATCATTTCATCGATGTCAGATTGTGCGTGTGTGGTTTGCTCTATCATCCTTTTGGTGGTAGTAGTTGGTGTGACTTTGATCAGTAATCCTTTTGGTGGTCGGTCTGTAATTTCGTCGATGTCAGATTGTGCGAGTGTGTTTTGCTCTATTATCCTTTTGGTGGTAGTAGTCGTTGTGTGTTCGCTCCGTCATCCTTTTGGTAGTGGGTATGTCATTTCATCGATGTCAGATTGTGCGAGTGTATTTTTCTCTATCATCCATTTGGTGGTAGTAGCCAGTGTGTGTTTTCTCCATCATCCTTTTGGTGGTGGGTCTGTGATTTTGTCGATGCTAGATTGTGCGAGTTTGTTTTTCTCTATCATCCTTTTGGTTTTAGTGGCCGGTGTGAGTTCGCTCCGTCTTCCTTTTGGTGGTGGGTCTGTCATTTCGTCGATGTCAGATTGTACAAGTGTTTTGCTCTATCATTCTTTTAGTGGTAGTAGCCGGTGTGAGTTTGCTCAGTCATCCTTTTGGTGGTGGGTCTATCATTTCATCATTGTCAGATTGTGCGAGTCTGTTTTGCTCTATCATCCTTTTGGTGGTAGTAGCTGGGGTGAGTTTGCTCAGTAATCCTTTTGGTGGTGGGTTTGTCATTTGATCGATGTCTGATTGTGTGAGTGTGTATTGCTTTATCATCCATACGGTGATAGTAGCTGTTGTGAGTTTGCTCAGTAATCCTTTTGGTGGTGGGTCTATCATTTCATCGATGTCAGATTGTTCGAGTGTGTTTTGCTCTATTATCCTTTTGGTGGTAGTAGATGTTCTGTGTTCGCTCCGTCATCCTTTTGGTAGTGGGTCTGTCATTTCATCGATGTAAGATTGTGCGAGTGTATTTTGCTCTATCATCCATTTGGTGGTAGTAGCCGGTGTGAGTTTTCTCCATCATCTTTTTGGTGGTGGGTCTGTGATTTTGTCGATGCTAGATTGTGCGAGTTTGTTTTTCTCTATCATCCTTTTGGTTTTAGTGGCCAGTGTGAGTTCGCTCCGTCTTCCTTTTGGTGGTGGGTCTGTCATTTCGTCGATGTGAGATTGTACAAGTGTTTTGCTCTATCATTCTTTTAGTGGTAGTAGCCGGTGTGAGTTTGCTCAGTCATCCTTTTGGTGGTGGGTCTATCATTTCGTCGATGTCAGATTGTGCGAGTCTGTTTTGCTCTATCATCCTTTTGGTGGTAGTAGCTGGGGTGAGTTTGCTCAGTAATCCTTTTGGTGGTGGGTCTGTCATTTCATCGATGTCTGATTGTGTGAGTGTGTATTGCTCTATCATCCATACGGTGATAGTAGCTGTTGTGAGTTTGCTCAGTAATCCTTTTGGTGATGGGTCTATCATTTCATCGATGTCAGATTGTGCGAGTGTGTTTTGCTCTATCATCCTTTTGGTGGTAGCACCCGTTGTGAGTTAGCCCCGTCATCCTTTTGGTGGTCGCTCTGTCATTTCGTCGATGTCAGATTGTGCGAATGTGATTTGCTCTATCATCCTTTTGGTGGTAGTAGCTGGTCTGAGTTTGCTCAGTAATCCTTCTGGTGGTGGGTCTGTCATTTCGTCGATGTCAGATTGTGTAAGTCTGTTTTGCTCTATCATCCTTTTGGTGGTAGTAGCTGGTGTGAGTTTTCTCAGTAATCCTTTTGGTGGTGGGTCTGTCATTTCATAGATGTCAGATTGTGTGAGTGTGTTTTGCTCTATCATTCTTTTGGTGGTAGTAGTTGGTGTGAGTTTGCTCAGTAATCCTCTTGGTGGTGGGTCTATCATTTCATCGATGTCAGATTGTGCGTGTGTGGTTTGCTCTATCATCCTTTTGGTGGTAGTAGTTGGTGTGACTTTGCTCAGTAATCCTTTTGGTGGTCGGTCTGTAATTTCGTCGATGTCAGATTGTGCGAGTGTGTTTTGCTCTATTATCCTTTTGGTGGTAGTAGTCGTTGTGTGTTCGCTCCGTCATCCTTTTGGTAGTGGGTCTGTCATTTCATCGATGTCAGATTGTGCGAGTGTATTTTGCTCTATCATCCATTTGGTGGTAGTAGCCGGTGTGTGTTTTCTCCATCATCCTTTTGGTGGTGGGTCTGTGATTTTGTCGATGCTAGATTGTGCGAGTTTGTTTTTCTCTATCATCCTTTTGGTTTTAGTGGCCGGTGTGAGTTCGCTTCGTCTTCCTTTTGGTGGTGGGTCTGTCATTTCGTCGATGTCAGATTGTACAAGTGTTTTGCTCTATCATTCTTTTAGTGGTAGTAGCCGATGTGAGTTTGCTCAGTCATCCTTTTGGTGGTGGGTCTATCATTTCATCATTGTCAGATTGTGCGAGTCTGTTTTGCTCTATCATCCTTTTGGTGGTAGTAGCTGGGGTGAGTTTTCTCAGTAATCCTTTTGGTGGTGGGTTTGTCATTTGATCGATGTCTGATTGTGTGAGTGTGCATTGCTCTATCATCCATACGGTGATAGTAGCTGTTGTGAGTTTGCTCAGTAATCCTTTTGGTGGTGGGTCTATCATTTCATCGATGTCAGATTGTGCGAGTGTGTTTTGCTCTATTATCCTTTTGGTGGTAGTAGATGTTCTGTGTTCGCTCCGTCATCCTTTTGGTAGTGGTTCTGTCATTTCATCGATGTAAGATTGTGCGAGTGTATTTTGCTCTATCATCCATTTGGTGGTAGTATCCGGTGTGAGTTTTCTCCATCATCCTTTTGGTGGTGGGTCTGTGATTTTGTCGATGCTAGATTGTGCGAGTTTGTTTTTCTCTATCATCCTTTTGGTTTTAGTGGCCGGTGTGAGTTCGCTCCGTCTTCCTTTTGGTGGTGGGTCTGTCATTTCGTCGATGTGAGATTGTACAAGTGTTTTGCTCTATCATTCTTTTAGTGGTAGTAGCCGGTGTGAGTTTGCTCAGTCATCCTTTTGGTGGTGGGTCTATCATTTCGTCGATGTCAGATTGTGCGAGTCTGTTTTGCTCTATCATCCTTTTGGTGGTAGTAGCTGGGGTGAGTTTGCTCAGTAATCCTTTTGGTGTTGGGTCTGTCATTTCATCGATGTCTGATTGTGTGAGTGTGTATTGCTCTATCATCCATACGGTGATAGTAGCTGTTGTGAGTTTGCTCAGTAATCCTTTTGGTGGTGGGTCTATCATTTCATCGATGTCAGATTGTGCGAGTGTGTTTTGCTCTATTATCGTTTTGGTGGTAGCACCCGTTGTGAGTTAGCCCCGTCATCCTTTTGGTGGTCGCTCTGTCATTTCCTCGATGTCAGATTGTGCGAGTGTGATTTGCTCTATCATCCTTTTGGTGGTAGTAGCTGGTGTGAGTTTGCTCAGTAATCCTTTTGGTGGTGGGTCTGTCATTTCGTCGATGTCAGATTGTGCTAGTGTGTTTTGCTCTATCATCCTTTTGGTGATAGTAGCTGGTGTGAGTTTGCTCAGTAATCCTCTTGGTGGTGGGTCTATCATTTCATCGATGTCAGATTGTGTGTGTGTGTTTTGCTCTATCATCCTTATGGTGGTAGTAGCTGGTGTGAGTTTGCTCAGTAATCCTTTTGGTGGTCGGTCTGGCATTTCGTCGATGTCAGATTGTGCGAGTGTGTTTTGCTCTATTATCCTTTTGGTGGTAGTAGCCGTTGTGTGTTTGCTCCGTCATCCTTTTGGTGGTGGGTCTGTCATTTCATTGATGTCAAATTTTGCGAGTGTGTTTTGCTCTATCATCCGTTTGGTGGTAGTAGCCGGTGTGAGTTTGCTCAGTAATCCTTTTGGTGGTGGGTCTGTCATTTCGTCGATGTCAGATTGTGTGAGTCTGTTTTGCTCTATCATCCTTTTGGTGGTAGTAGCTGGTGTGAGTTTTCTCAGTAATCCTTTTGGTGGTGGGTCTGTCATTTCATCGATGTCAGATTATGCGAGTTTGTTTTGCTCTATCATCTTTTTGGTGGTAGTAGCTGGTGTGAGTTTGCTCATTAATCCTTTTGGTGGTCGGTCTATCATTTCATTGATGTCAGATTGTGCGTGTGTGTTTTGCTCTATTATCCTTTTGGTGGTAGTAGCCGTTGTGTGTTTGCTCTGTCATCCTTTTGGTGGTGGGTCTGTCATTTCATCGATGTCAGATTGTGCAAGTGTGTTTTGCTCTATCATCCGTTTGGTGGTAGTAGCCGGTGTGAGTTTTCTCCATCATCCTTTTGGTGGTGGGTCTGTGATTTTGTCGATGCTAGATTGTGCGAGTTTGTTTTTCTCTATCATCCTTTTGGTTTTAGTTGCCGGTGTGAGTTTTCTCCGTCTTCCTTTTGGTGGTGGGTCTGTCATTTCGTCGATGTCAGATTGTACAAGTGTTTTGCTCTATAATTCTTTTAGTGGTAGTAGCCGGTGTGAGTTTGCTCAGTCATCCTTTTGGTGGTGGGTCTATGATTTACTCGATGTCAGATTGTGCGAGTCTGTTTTGCTCTATCATCCTTTTGGTGGTAGTAGCTGGGGTGAGTTTGCTCAGTAATCCTTTTGGTGGTGGGTCTGTCATTTCATCGATGTCTGATTGTGTGAGTGTGTTTTGCTCTATCATCCATACGGTGATAGTAGCTGGTGTGAGTTTGCTTAGTAATCCTTTTGGTGGTGGGTCTATCATTTCATCGATGTCAGATTGTGCGAGTGTGTTTTGCTCTATTATCCTTTTGGTGGTAGTAGATGTTCTATGTTCGCTCCGTCATCCTTTTGGTAGTGGGTCTGTCATTTCATCGATGTAAGATTGTGCGAGTGTATTTTGCTCTATCATCCATTTGGTGGTAGTAGCCGGTGTGAGTTTTCTCGATCATCCTTTTGGTGGTGGTTCTGTGATTTTGTCGATGCTAGATTATGCGAGTTTGTTTTTCTCTATCATCCTTTTGGTTTTAGTGGCCGGTGTCAGTTTGCTCCGTCTTCCTTTTGGTGGTGGGTCTGTCATTTCGTCGATGTCAGATTATACAAGTGTTTTGCTCTATCATTCTTTTAGTGGTAGTAGCCGGTGTGAGTTTTCTCAGTCATCCTTTTGGTGGTGGGTCTATCATTTCATCGATGTCGGATTTTGCGAGTCTGTTTTGCTCTATCATCCTTTTGGTGGTAGTAGCTGGGGTGAGTTTGCTCAGTAATCCTTTTGGTGTTGGGTCTGTCATTTCATCGATGTCTGATTGTGTGAGTGTGTATTGCTCTATCATCCATACGGTGATAGTAGCTGTTGTGAGTTTGCTCAATAATCCTTTTGGTGGTGGGTCAATCATTTCATCGATATCAGATTGTGCGAGTGTGTTTTTCTCTATCATCCTTTTGGTGGTAGCACCCGTTGTGAGTTAGCCCCGTCATCCTTTTGGTGGTCGCTCTGTCATTTCGTCGATGTCAGATTGTGCGAGTGTGATTTGCTCTATCATCCTTTTGGTGGTAGTAGCTGGTGTGAGTTTGCTCAGTAATCCTTTTGGTGGTGGGTCTGTCATTTCGTCGATGTCAGATTGTGTGAGTCTGTTTTGCTGTATCATCCTTTTGGTGGTAGTAGCTGGTGTGATTTTTCTCAGTAATCCTTTTGGTGGTGGGTCTGTCATTTCATCGATGTCAGATTGTGCGAGTGTGTTTTGCTCTATCATCTTTTTGGTGGTAGTAGCTGGTGTGAGTTTGCTCAGTAATCCTTTTGGTGGTCGGTCTATCATTTCATTGATGTCAGATTGTGCGTGTGTGTTTTGCTCTATTATCCTTTTGGTGGTAGTAGTCGTTGTGTGTTCGCTCTGTCATCCTTTTAGTGG
This sequence comes from Lathyrus sativus, assembly GCA_963859935.3. NCBI lineage: Eukaryota > Viridiplantae > Streptophyta > Magnoliopsida > Fabales > Fabaceae > Lathyrus > Lathyrus sativus. The sequence continues at coordinate 60,586 of CAWUDS030004566.1, forward strand.
TGGGTCTGTCATTTCATCGATGTCAGATTGTGCAAGTGTGTTTTGCTCTATCATCCGTTTGGTGGTAGTAGCCGGTGTGAGTTTTCTCCATCATCCTTTTGGTGGTGGGTCTGTGATTTTGTCGATGCTAGATTGTGCGAGTTTGTTTTTCTCTATCATCCTTTCGGTTTTAGTGGCCGGTGTGAGTTTGCTCCGTCTTCCTTTTGGTGGTGGGTCTGTCATTTCGTCAATGTCAGATTGTACAAGTGTTTTGCTCTATCATTCTTTTAGTGGTAGTAGCCGGTATGAGTTTGCTAAGTCATCCTTTTGGTGGTGGGTCTATGATTTCATCGATGTCAAATTGTGCGAGTCTGTTTTGCTCTATCATCCTTTTGGTGGTAGTAGCTGGGGTGAGTTTGCTCAGTAATCCTTTTGGTGGTGGGTCTGTCATTTCATCGATGTCTGATTGTGTGAGTGTGTTTTGCTCTATCATCCATACGGTGATAGTAGCTGGTGTGAGTTTGCTCAGTAATCCATTTGGTGGTGGGTCTATCATTTCATCGATGTCAGATTGCGCGAGTGTGTTTTGCTCTATCATCCTTTTGGTGGTAGCACCCGTTGTGAGTTAGCCCCGTCATCCTTTTGGTGGTCGCTCTGTCATTTCGTCGATGTCAGATTGTGCGAGTGTGATTTGCTCTATCATCCTTTTGGTGGTAGTAGCTGGTGTGAGTTTGCTCAATAATCCTTTTGGTGGTGGGTATGTCATTTCGTCGATGTCAGATTGTGCGAGTGTGTTTTGCTCTATCATCCTTTTGGTGATAGTAGCTGGTGTGAGTTTGCTCAGTAATCCTCTTGGTGGTGGGTCTATCATTTCATTGATGTCAGATTGTGTGTGTGTGTTTTGCTCTATCATCCTTATGGTGGTAGTAGCTGGTGTGAGTTTGCTCAGTAATCCTTTTGGTGGTCGCTCTGGCATTTCGTCGATGTCAGATTGTGCGAGTGAGTTTTGCTCTATTATCCTTTCGATGGTAGTAGCTGTTTTGTGTTTGCTCCGTCATCCTTTTGGTGGTGGGTCTGTCATTTCATCGATGTCAAATTATGCGAGTGTGTTTTGCTCTATCATCCGTTTGGTGGAAGTAGCCGGTGTGAGTTTGCTCAATAATCCTTTTGGTGGTGGGTCTGTCATTTCGTCGATGTCAGATTGTGTGAGTCTGTTTTGCTCTATCATCCTTTTGGTGGTGGGTCTGTCATTTCGTCGATGTCAGATTGTGTGAGTCTGTTTTGCTCTATCATCCTTTTGGTGGTAGTAGCTAATGTGAGTTTTCTCAGTAATCCTTTTGGTGGTGGGTCTGTCATTTCATCGATGTTAGATTGTGCGAGTGTGTTTTGCTCTATCATCTTTTTGGTGGTAGTAGCTGGTGTGAGTTTCCTCAGTAATCCTTTTGGTGGTCGGTTTATCATTTCATTGATGTCAGATTGTGCGTGTGTGTTTTGCTCTATTATCCTTTTGGTGGTAGTAGCCGTTGTGTGTTTGCTCTGTCATCCTTTTGGTGGTGGGTATGTCATTTCATCGATGTCAGATTGTGCAATTGTGTTTTGCTCTATCATCCGTTTGGTGGTAGTAGCCGGTGTGAGTTTTCTCTATCATCCTTTTGTTGGTGGGTCTTTGATTTTGTCGATGCTAGATTGTGCGAGTTTGTTTTTCTCTAGCATCCTTTTGGTTTTAATGGCCGGTGTGAGTTTGCTCCGTCTTCCTTTTGGTGGTGGGTCTGTCATTTCGTCGATGTCAGATTGTACAAGTGTTTTGCTCTATCATTCTTTTAGTGGTAGTAGCCGGTGTGAGTTTGCTCAGTCATCCTTTTGGTGGTGGGTCTATGATTTCATCGATGTCAGATTGTGCGAGTCTGTTTTGCTCTATCATCCTTTTGGTGGTAGTAGCTGGAGTGAGTTTGCTCAGTAATCCTTTTGGTGGTGGGTCTGTCATTTCATCGGTGTCTGATTGTGTGAGTGTGTTTTGCTCTATCATCCATACGGTGATAGTAGCTGGTGTGAGTTTGCTCAGTAATCCATTTGGTGGTGGGTCTATCATTTCATCGATGTCAGATTGCGCGAGTGTGTTTTGCTCTATCATCCTTTTGGTGGTAGCACCCGTTGTGAGTTAGCCCCGTCATCCTTTTGGTGGTCGCTCTGTCATTTCGTCGATGTCAGATTGTGCGAGTGTGATTTGCTCTATCATCCTTTTGGTGGTAGTAGCTGGTGTGAGTTTGCTCAATAATCCTTTTGGTGGTGGGTATGTCATTTCGTCGATGTCAGATTGTGCGAGTGTGTTTTGCTCTATCATCCTTTTGGTGATAGTAGCTGGTGTGAGTTTGCTCAGTAATCCTCTTGGTGGTGGGTCTATCATTTCATTGATGTCAGATTGTGTGTGTGTGTTTTGCTCTATCATCCTTATGGTGGTAGTAGCTGGTGTGAGTTTGCTCAGTAATCCTTTTGGTGGTCGCTCTGGCATTTCGTCGATGTCAGATTGTGCGAGTGAGTTTTGCTCTATTATCCTTTCGATGGTAGTAGCTGTTTTGTGTTTGCTCCGTCATCCTTTTGGTGGTGGGTCTGTCATTTCATCGATGTCAAATTATGCGAGTGTGTTTTGCTCTATCATCCGTTTGGTGGAAGTAGCCGGTGTGAGTTTGCTCAATAATCCTTTTGGTGGTGGGTCTGTCATTTCGTCGATGTCAGATTGTGTGAGTCTGTTTTGCTCTATCATCCTTTTGGTGGTGGGTCTGTCATTTCGTCGATGTCAGATTGTGTGAGTCTGTTTTGCTCTATCATCCTTTTGGTGGTAGTAGCTAATGTGAGTTTTCTCAGTAATCCTTTTTGGTGGTGGGTCTGTCATTTCATCGATGTTAGATTGTGCGAGTGTGTTTTGCTCTATCATCTTTTTGGTGGTAGTAGCTGGTGTGAGTTTGCTCAGTAATCCTTTTGGTGGTCGGTTTATCATTTCATTGATGTCAGATTGTGCGTGTGTGTTTTGCTCTATTATCCTTTTGGTGGTAGTAGCCGTTGTGTGTTCGCTCTGTCATCCTTTTGGTGGTGGGTCTGTCATTTCATCGATGTCAGATTGTGCAATTGTGTTTTGCTCTATCATCCGTTTGGTGGTAGTAGCCGGTGTGAGTTTTCTCCATCATTCTTTTGGTGGTGGGTCTATGATTTTGTCGATGCTAGATTGTGCGAGTTTGTTTTTCTCTATCATCCTTTTGGTTTTAATGGCCGGTGTGAGTTTGCTCCGTCTTCCTTTTGGTGGTGGGTCTGTCATTTCGTCGATGTCAGATTGTACAAGTGTTTTGCTCTATCATTCTTTTAGTGGTAGTAGCCGGTGTGAGTTTGCTCAGTCATCCTTTTGGTGGTGGGTCTATGATTTCATCGATGTCAGATTGTGCGAGTCTGTTTTGCTCTATCATCCTTTTGGTGGTAGTAGCTGGAGTGAGTTTGCTCAGTAATCCTTTTGGTGGTGGGTCTGTCATTTCATCGGTGTCTGATTGTGTGAGTGTGTTTTGCTCTATCATCCATACGGTGATAGTAGCTGGTGTGAGTTTGCTCAGTAATCCATTTGGTGGTGGGTCTATCATTTCATCGATGTCAGATTGTGCGAGTGTGTTTTGCTCTATCATCCTTTTGGTGGTAGCACCCGTTGTGAGTTAGCCCCGTCATCCTTTTGGTGGTCGCTCTGTCATTTCGTCGATGTCAGATTGTGCGAGTGTGATTTGCTCTATCATCCTTTTGGTGGTAGTAGCTGGCGTGAGTTTCCTCAGTAATCCTTTTGGTGGTGGGTCTGTCATTTCGTCAATGTCAGATTGTGCGAGTGTGTTTTGCTCTATCATCCTTTTGGTGATAGTAGCTGGTGTGAGTTTGCTCAGTAATCCTCTTGGTGGTGGGTCTATCATTTCATTGATGTCAGGTTGTGTGTGTGTGTTTTGCTCTATCATCCTTATGGTGGTAGTAGCTGGTGTGAGTTTGCTCAGTAATCCTTTTGGTGGTCGCTCTGGCATTTCGTCGATGTCAGATTGTGCGAGTGTGTTTTGCTCTATTATCCTTTCGGTGGTAGTAGCCGTTGTGTGTTTGCTCCGTCATCCTTTTGGTGGTGGGTCTGTCATTTCATCGATGTCAAATTGTGCGAGTGTGTTTTGCTCTATCATCCGTTTGGTGGAAGTAGCCGGTGTGAGTTTGCTCAGTAATCCTTTTGGTGGTGGGTCTGTCATTTCGTCGATGTCAGATTGTGTGAGTCTGTTTTGCTCTATTATCCTTTTGGTGGTAGTAGCTAATGTGAGTTTTCTCAGTAATCCTTTTGGTGGTGTGTCTGTCATTTCATCGATGTCAGATTGTGCGAGTGTGTTTTTCTCTATCATCTTTTTGGTGGTAGTAGCTGGTGTGAGTTTGCTCAGTAATCCTTTTGGTGGTCGGTTTATCATTTCATTGATGTCAGATTGTGCGTGTGTGTTTTGCTCTATTATCCTTTTGGTGGTAGTAGTCGTTGTGTGTTCGCTCTGTCATCCTTTTGGTGGTGGGTCTGTCATTTCATCGATGTCAGATTGTGCAATTGTGTTTTGCTCTATCATCCGTTTGGTGGTAGTAGCCGGTGTGAGTTTTCTCCATCATCCTTTTGGTGGTGGGTCTTTGATTTTGTCGATGCTAGATTGTGCGAGTTTGTTTTTCTCTATCATCCTTTTGGTTTTAATGGCCGGTGTGAGTTTGCTCCGTCTTCCTTTTGGTGGTGGGTCTGTCATTTCGTCGATGTCAGATTGTACAAGTGTTTTGCTCTATCATTCTTTTAGTGGTAGTAGACGGTGTGAGTTTGCTCAGTCATCCTTTTGGTGGTGGGTCTATGATTTCATCGATGTCAGATTGTGCGAGTCTGTTTTGCTCTATCATCCTTTTTGTGGTAGTAGCTGGGGTGAGTTTTCTCAGTAATCCTTTTGGTCGTGGGTCTTTCATTTCATCGTTGTCTGATTGTGTGAGTGTGTTTTGCTCTATCATCCATACGGTGATAGTAGCTGGTGTGAGTTTGCTCAGTAATCCTTTTGGTGGTGGGTCTATCATTTCATCGATGTTAGATTGTGCGAGTGTGTTTTGCTCTATCATCCTTTTGGTGGTAGCACCCGTTGTGAGTTAGCCCCGTCATCCTTTTGGTGGTCTCTCTGTCATTACGTTGATGTCAGATTGTGCGAGTGTGATTTACTATATCATCCTTTTGGTGGTAGTAGCTGGTGTGAGTTTGCTCAGTAATCCTTTTGGTGTTGGGTCTGTCATTTCGTCGATGTCAGATTGTACAACTGTTTTTCTCTATCATTCTTTTAGTGGTAGTAGCCGGTGTGAATTTGCTCAGTCATCCTTTTGGTGGTGGGTCTATCATTTCATCGATGTCAGATTATACAAGTCTGTTTTGCTCTATCATCCTTTTGGTGGTAGTAGCTGGGGTGAGGTTATCTCAGTAATCCTTTTAGTGATGGGTCTGTCATTTCGTCGATGTATGAATGTGTGAGTGTGTTTTGCTCTATCATCCATACGGTGATAGTAGCTGGTGTGAGTTTGCTCAGTAACCCTTTTGGTGGTGGGTCTATCATTTCATCAATGTCAGATTGTGCGAGTGTGTTTTGCTCTATCATCCTTTTGGTGGTAGCACCCGTTGTGAGTTAGCCCCGTCATCCTTTTGTTGGTCGCTCTGTCATTACGTCGATGTCAGATTGTGCGAGTGTGATTTACTCTATCATCCTTTTGGTGGTAGTAGTTGGTGTGAGTTTGCTCAGTAATCCTTTTGGTGGTGGGTCTGTCATTTCGTCGATGTCTGATTGTGTGAGTGTGTTTTGCTATATCATCCTTACGGTGATAGTAGCTCGTGTGAGTTTGCTCAGTAATCCTTTTGGTGGTGGGTCTATCATTTCATTGATGTCAGATTGTGCGAGTGTGTTTTCCTCTATCATCCTTTTGGTGGTAGCACCCGTTGTGAGTTAGCCCCGTCATCCTTTTGGTGGTCGCTCTGTCATTACGTCTATGTCAGATTGTGCGACTGTGATTTACTCTATCATCCTTTTGGTGGTAGTAGAATGTGTGAGTTTGCTCAGTAATCCTTTTGGTGGTGGGTCTGTCATTTCGTCGATGTCAGATTGTACAAGTGTTTTGCTCTATCATTCTTTTAGTGGTATTAGCCGGTGTGAGTTTGCTCAGTCATCCTTTTGGTGGTGGGTCTATCATTTCATCGATGTCAGATTGTGCGAGTCTGTTTTGCTCTATCATCCTTTTGGTGGTAGTAGCTGGGGTGAGTTTGCTCAGTAATCCTTTTGGTGGTGGGTCTGTCATTTCATCGATGTATGATTGTGTGTGTGTGTTTTGCTCTATCATCCATACGGTGATAGTAGCTGGTGTGAGTTTGCTCAGTAATCCTTTTGGTGTTGGGTCTATCATTTCATCGATGTCAGATTGTGCGAGTGTGTTTTGCTCTATCATCCTTTTGGTGGTAGCACCCGTTGTGAGTTAGCCCCGTCATCCTTTTGGTGGTCTCTCTGTCATTACGTCGATGTCAGATTGTGCGAGTGTGATTTGCTCTATCATCCTTTTGGTGGTAGTAGCTGGTGTGAGTTTGCTCAGTAATCCTTTTGGTGGTGGGTCTGTCATTTCGTCGATGTCAGATTGTGCGAGTGTGTTTTGCTCTATCATCCTTTTGGTGATAGTAGCTGGTGTGAGTTTGCTCAGTAATCCTCTTGGTGGTGGGTCTATCATTTCATCGATGTCAGATTGTGTGTGTGTGTGTTTTGCTCTATCATCCTTATGGTGGTAGTAGCTGGTGTGAGTTTGCTCAGTAATCCTTTTGGTGGTCGCTCTGGCATTTCGTCGATGTCAGATTGTACGAGTGTGTTTTGCTCTATTATCCTTTCGGTGGTAGTAGCCGTTGTGTGTTTGCTCCGTCATCCTTTTGGTGGTGGGTTTTTCATTTCATCGATGTCAAATTGTGCGAGTGTGTTTTGCTCTATCATCCGTTCGGTGGAACTAGCCGGTGTGAGTTTGCTCAGTCATCCTTTTGGTGGTGGGTCTGTCATTTCGTCGATGTCAGATTGTGTGAGTCTGTTTTGCTCTACCATCCTTTTAGTGGTAGTAGCTAATGTGAGTTTTCTCAGTAATCCTTTTGGTGGTGGGTCTGTCATTTCATCGATGTCAGATTGTGCGAGTGTGTTTTGCTCTATCATCTTTTTGGTGGTAGTAGCTGGTGTGAGTTTGCTCAGTAATCCTTTTGGTGGTCAGTTTATCATTTCATTGATGTCAGATTGTGCGTGTGTGTTTTGCTCTATTATCCTTTTGGTGGTAGTAGCCGTTGTGTGTTCGCTCTGTCATCCTTTTGGTGGTGGGTCTGTCATTTCATCGATGTCAGATTGTGCAATTGTGTTTTGCTCTATCATCCGTTTGGTGGTAGTAGCCGGTGTGAGTTTTCTCCATCATCCTTTTGGTGGTGGGTCCTTGATTTTGTCGATGCTAGATTGTGCGAGTTTGTTTTTCTCTATCATCCTTTTGGTTTTAATGGCCGGTGTGAGTTTGCTCCGTCTTCCTTTTGGTGGTGGGTCTGTCATTTCGTCGATGTCAGATTGTACAAGTGTTTTGCTCTATCATTCTTTTAGTGGTAGTAGCCGGTGTGAGTTTGCTCAGTCATCCTTTTGGTGGTGGGTCTATGATTTCATCGATGTCAGATTGTGCGAGTCTGTTTTGCTCTATCATCCTTTTGGTGGTAGTAGCTGGGGTGAGTTTGCTCAGTAATCCTTTTGGTGGTGGGTCTGTCATTTCATCGTTGTCTGATTGTGTGAGTGTCTTTTGCTCTATTATCCATACGGTGATAGTAGCTGGTGTGAGTTTGCTCAGTAATCCTTTTGGTGGTGGGTCTATCATTTCATCGATGTCAGATTGTGCGAGTGTGTTTTGCTCTATCATCCTTTTGGTTGTAGCACCCGTTGTGAGTTAGCCCCGTCATCCTTTTGGTGGTCTCTCTGTCATTACGTCGATGTCAGATTGTGCGAGTGTGATTTACTATATCATCCTTTTGGTGGTAGTAGCTGGTGTGAGTTTGCTCAGTAATCCTTTTGGTGGTGGGTCTGTCATTTCGTCGATGTCAGATTGTACAAGTGTTTTTCTCTATCATTCTTTTAGTGGTAGTAGCCGGTGTGAGTTTGCTCAGTCATCCTTTAAGTGGTGGGTCTATCATTTCATCGATGTCAGATTGTGCGAGTCTGTTTTGCTCTATCATCCTTTTGGTGGTAGTAGCTGGGGTGAGGTTATCTCAGTAATCCTTTTGGTGGTGGGTCTGTCATTTCGTCGATGTATGATTGTGTGAGTGTGTTTGGCTCTATCATCCATACGGTGATAGTAGCTGGTGTGAGTTTGCTCAGTAATCCTTTTGGTGGTGGGTCTATCATTTCATCAATGTCAGATTGTGCGAGTGTGTTTTGCTCTATCATCCTTTTGGTGGTAGCACCCGTTGTGAGTTAGCCCCGTCATCCTTTTGGTGGTCGCTCTGTCATTACGTCGATGTCAGATTGTGCGAGTGTGATTTACTCTATCATCCTTTTGGTGGTAGTAGCTGGTGTGAGTTTGCTTAGTAATCCTTTTGGTGGTGGGTCTGTCATTTCGTCGATGTCTGATTGTGTGAGTATGTTTTGCTATATCATCCTTACGGTGATAGTAGCTGGTGTGAGTTTGCTCAGTAATCCTTTTGGTGGTGGGTCTATCATTTCATTGATGTCAGATTGTGCGAGTGTGTTTTCCTCTATCATCCTTTTGGTGGTAGCACCTGTTGTGAGTTAGCCCCGTCATCCTTTTGGTGGTCGCTCTGTCATTACGTCGATGTCAGATTGTGCGAGTGTGATTTACTCTATCATCCTTTTGGTGGTAGTAGCATGTGTGAGTTTGTTCAGTAATCCTTTTGGTGGTGGGTCTGTCATTTCGTCGATGTCAGATTGTACAAGTGTTTTGCTCTATCATTCTTTTAGTGGTAGTAGCCGGTGTGAGTTTGCTCAGTCATCCTTTTGGTGGTTGGTCTATCATTTCATCGATGTCAGATTGTGCGAGTCTGTTTTGCTCTATCATCCTTTTGGTGGTAGTAGCTGGGGTGAGTTTGCTCAGTAATCCTTTTGGTGGTGGGTCTGTCATTTCATCGATGTATGATTGTGTGAGTGTGTTTTGCTCTATCATCCATACGGTGATAGTAGCTGGGGTGAGTTTGCTCAGTAATCCTTTTGGTGGTGGGTCTATCATTTCATCAATGTCAGATTGTGCGAGTGTGTTTTGCTCTATCATCCTTTTGGTGGTAGCACCCGTTGTGAGTTAGCCCCGTCATCCTTTTGGTGGTCGCTCTGTCATTTCGTCGATGTCAGATTGTGCGAGTGTGATTTGCTCTATCATCCTTTTGGTGGTAGTAGTTGGTGTGAGTTTGCTCAGTAATCCTTTTGGTGGTGGGTCTGTCATTTCGTCGATGTCAGATTGTGCGAGTGTGTTTTGCTCTATCATCCTTTTGGTGATAGTAGCTGGTGTGAGTTTGCTCAGTAATCCTCTTGGTGGTGGGTCTATCATTTCATCGATGTCAGATTGTGTGTGTGTGTGTTTTGCTCTATCATCCTTATGGTGGTAGTAGCTGGTGTGAGTTTGCTCAGTAATCCTTTTGGTGGTCGCTCTGGCATTTCGTCGATGTCAGATTGTGCGAGTGTGTTTTGCTATATTATCCTTTCGGTGGTAGTAGCCGTTGTGTGTTTGCTCCGTCATCCTTTTGGTGGTGGGTCTTTCATTTCATCGATGTCAAATTGTGCGAGTGTGTTTTGCTCTATCATCCGTTTGGTGGAAGTAGCCGGTGTGAGTTTGCTCAGTCATCCTTTTGGTGGTGGGTCTGTCATTTCGTCGATGTCAGATTGTGTGAGTCTGTTTTGCTCTATCATCCTTTTGGTGGTAGTAGCTAATGTGAGTTTTCTCAGTAATCCTTTTGGTGGTGGGTCTGTCATTTCATCGATGTCAGATTGTGCGAGTGTGTTTTGCTCTATCATCTTTTTGGTGGTAGTAGCTGGTGTGAGTTTGCTCAGTAATCCTTTTGGTGGTCGGTTTATCATTTCATTGATGTCAGATTGTGCGTGTGTGTTTTGCTCTATTATCCTTTTGGTGGTAGTAGCCGTTGTGTGTTTGCTCTGTCATCCTTTTGGTGGTGGGTCTGTCATTTCATCGATGTCAGATTGTGCAATTGTGTTTTGCTCTATCATCTGTTTGGTGGTAGTAGCCGGTGTGAGTTTTCTCCATCATCCTTTTGGTGGTGGGTCTTTGATTTTGTCGATGCTAGATTGTGCGAGTTTGTTTTTCTCTATCATCCTTTGGTTTTAATGGCCGGTGTGAGTTTGCTCCGTCTTCCTTTTGGTGGTGGGTCTGTCATTTCGTCGATGTCAGATTGTACAAGTGTTTTGCTCTATCATTCTTTTAGTGGTAGTAGCCAGTGTGAGTTTGCTCAGTCATCCTTTTGGTGGTGGGTCTATGATTTCATCGATGTCAGATTGTGCGAGTCTGTTTTGCTCTATCATCCTTTTGGTGGTAGTAGCTGGGGTGAGTTTGCTCGGTAATCCTTTTGGTGGTGGGTCTGTCATTTCATCGTTGTCTGATTGTGTGAGTGTGTTTTGCTCTATCATCCATACGGTGATAGTAGCTGGTGTGAGTTTGCTCAGTAATCCTTTTGGTGGTGGGTCTATCATTTCATCGATGTCAGATTGTGCGAGTGTTTTTTGCTCTATCATCCTTTTGGTGGTAGCACCCGTTGTGAGTTAGCCCGTCATCCTTTTGGTGGTCTCTCTGTCATTACGTCGATGTCAGATTGTGCGAGTGTGATTTACTATATCATCCTTTTGGTGGTAGTAGTTGGTGTGAGTTTGCTCAGTAATCCTTTTGGTGGTGGGTCTGTCATTTCGTCGATGTCAGATTGTACAAGTGTTTTTCTCTATCATTCTTTTAGTGGTAGTAGCCGGTGTGAGTTTGCTCTGTCATCCTTTTGGTGGTGGGTCTATCATTTCATCGATGTCAGATTGTGCGAGTCTGTTTTGCTCTATCATCCTTTTGGTGGTAGTAGATGGGGTGAGGTTATCTCAGTAATCCTTTTGGTGGTGGGTCTGCCATTTCGTCGATGTATGATTGTGTGAGTGTGTTTTGCTCTATCATCCATACGGTGATAGTAGCTGGTGTGAGTTTGCTCAGTAATCCTTTTGGTGGTGGGTCTATCATTTCATCAATGTCAGATTGTGCGAGTGTGTTTTGCTCTATCATCCTTTTGGTGGTAGCACCCGTTGTGAGTTAGCCCCGTCATCCTTTTGGTGGTCGCTCTGTCATTACGTCGATGTCAGATTGTGCGAGTGTGATTTACTCTATCATCCTTTGGTGGTAGTAGCTGGTGTGAGTTTGCTCAGTAATCTTTTGGTGGTGGGTCTGTCATTTCGTCGATGTCGGATTGTGTGAGTGTGTTTTGCTATATCAACCTTACGGTGATAGTAGCTGGTGTGAGTTTGCTCAGTAATCCTTTTGGTGGAGGGTCTATCATTTCATTGATGTCAGATTGTGCGAGTCTGTTTTCCTCTATCATCCTTTTAGTGGTAGCACCCGTTGTGAGTTAGCCCCGTCATCCTTTGGTGGTCGCTCTGTCATTACGTCGATGTCAGATTGTGCGAGTGTGATTTACTCTATCATCCTTTTGGTGGTAGTAGCATGTGTGAGTTTGCTCAATAACCTTTTGGTGGTGGGTCTGTCATTTCGTCGATGTCAGATTGTACAAGTGTTTTGCTCTATCATTCTTTTAGTGGTAGTAGCCGGTGTGAGTTTGATCAGTCATCCTTTTGGTGGTGGGTCTATCATTTCATCGATGTCAGATTGTGCGAGTCTGTTTTGCTCTATCATCCTTTTGGTGGTAGTAGCTGGGGTGAGTTTGCTCAGTAATCCTTTTGGTGGTGGGTCTGTCATTTCATCGATGTATGATTGTGTGAGTGTGTTTTGCTCTATCATCCATACGGTGATAGTAGCTGGTGTGAGTTTGCTCAGTAATCCTTTTGGTGGTGGGTCTATCATTTCATCGATGTCAGATTGTGCGAGTGTGTTTTGCTCTATCATCCTTTTGGTGGTAGCACCCGTTGTGAGTTAGCCCCGTCATCCTTTGGTGGTCACTCTGTCATTTCGTCGATGTCAGATTGTGCGAGTGTGATTTGCTCTATCATCCTTTTGGTGGTAGTAGCTGGTGTGAGTTTGCTCAGTAATCCTTTGGTGGTGGGTCTGTCATTTCGTCGATGTCAGATTGTGCGACTGTGTTTTGCTCTATCATCCTTTTGGTGATAGTAGCTGGTGTGAGTTTGCTCAGTAATCCTCTTGGTGGTGGGTCTATCATTTCATCGATGTCAGATTGTGTGTGTGTGTGTTTTGCTCTATCATCCTTTTGGTGGTAGTAGCTGGTGTGAGTTTGCTCAGTAATCCTTTTGGTGGTCGGTCTGGAATTTCGTCAATGTCAGATTGTGCGAGTGTGTTTTTCTCTATTATCCTTTTGGTGGTAGTAGCCGTTGTGTGTTTGCTCCGTCATCCTTTTGGTGGTGGTCTGTCATTTCATCGATGTCAAATTGTGCGAGTGTGTTTTGCTCTATCATCCGTTTGGTGGTAGTAGCCGGTGTGAGTTTGCTCCGTCATCCTTTTGGTGGTGGGTCTGTGATTTTGTTGATGCTAGATTGTGCGAGTTTGTTTTTCTCTATCATCCTTTTGGTTTTAGTGGACGGTGTAAGTTTGCTCAGTCTTCCTTTTGGTGGTGGGTCTATCATTTCGTCGATGTCAGATTGTACGAGTATTTTTCTCTATCATTCTTTTAGTGGTACTAGCCGGTGTGAGTTTGCTCAGTCATCCTTTTGGTGGTGGGTCTATCATTTCATTGATGTCAGATTGTGCGAGTCTGTTTTGCTCTATCATCCTTTTGGTCGTAGTAGCTGGGGTGAGTTTGCTCAGTAATCCTTTTGATGGTGGGTCTGTCATTTCATCGATGTCTGATTGTGCGAGTGTGTTTTGCTCTATCATCCTTTTGGTGGTAGCACCCGTTGTGAGTTAGCCCCGTCATCCTTTTGGTGGTCGCTCTGTCTTTTCGTCGATGTCAGATAGTGCGAGTGTGATTTGCTCTATCATCCTTTTGGTGGTAGTAGCTGGTGTGAGTTTGCTCAGTAATCCGTTTGGTGGTGGGTCTGTCATTTTGTCGTTGTCAGATTGTGCGAGTCCGTTTTGCTCTATCATGCTTTTGGTGGTAGTAGCTGGTGTGAGTTTTCTCAGTAATCCTTTTGGTGGTGGGTCTGTCATTTCATCGATGTCAGATTGTGCAAGTCTGTTTGCTCTATCATCCTTTTGGTGGTAGTAGCTGGTGTGAGTTTGCTCAGTAATCCTCTTGGTGGTGGGTCTATCATTTCATCGATTTTAGATTGTGCGTGTGTGTTTTGCTCTATCATCCTTTTGGTGGTAGTAGCTGGTGTGAGTTTTCTCAGTAATCCTTTTGGTGGTCGGTCTGGCATTTCGTCGATGTCAGGTTGTGCGAGTGTGTTTTTTATCTATTATCCTTTTGGTGGTTGTAGCCGTTGTGTGTTTGCTTCGTCATCCTTTTGGTGGCGGGTCTGTCATTTCATCGATGTCAGATTGTGCGAGTCTATTTTGCTCTATCATCCGTTTGGTGGTAGTAGCCGGTGTGAGTTTTCTCCATCATCCTTTTGGTGGTGGGGTATGTGATTTTGTCGATGCTAGATTGTGCGTGTTTCTTTTTCTCTATCATCCTTTTGGTTTTAGTGGCCGGTGTGAGTTTGCTCCATCTTCCTTTTGGTGGTGGGTCTGTCATTTCGTCGATGTCAGATTGTACAAGTGTTTTGCTCTATCATTCTTTTAGTGGTAGTAGCCAGTGTGAGTTTGCTCAGTCATCCTTTGGTGGTGGGTCTATCATTTCATCGATGTCAGATTGTGAGAGTCTGTTTTGCTCTATCATCATTTTGGTGGTAGTAGCTGGGGTGAGTTTTGCTCAGTAACCCTTTTGGTGGTGGGTCTGTTATTTCATCGATGTCTGGTTGTGTGAGTGTGTTTTGCTTTATCATCCTTACGGTGATAGTAGCTGGTGTGAGTTTGCTCAGTAATCCTTTTGGTGGTAGGTCTATCATTTCATCGATGTCAGATTGTGCGAGTGTGTTTTTCTCTATCATCCTTTTGGTGGTAGTAGCTGGTGTGAGTTTGCTTAGTAATCCTCTTGGTGGTGGGTCTATCATTTCATCGATTTCAGATTGTGCCTGTGTGTTTTGCTCTATCATTCTTTTAGTGGTAGTAGCCAGTGTGAGTTTGCTCAGTCATCCTTTTGGTGGTGGGTCTATCATTTCATTGATGTCAGATTGTGCGAGTCTGTTTTGCTCTATTATCCTTTTGGTGGTAGTAGCTGGGATGAGTTTGCTCAGTAATCCATTTGGTGGTGGGTCTGTCATTTCGTCGATGTCTGATTGTGTGAGTGTGTTTTGCTATATCATCCTTACGGTGATAGTAGCTGGTGTGAGTTTGCTCAGTAATCCTTTTGGTGGTGGGTCTATCATTCATCGATGTCAGATTGTGTGAGTGTGTTTTGCTCTATCATCCTTTTGGTGGTAGCACCCGTTGTGAGTTAGCCCCGTCATCCTTTTGGTGGTCGCTCTGTCATTACGTCGATGTCAGATTGTGCGAGTGTGATTTACTCTATCATCCTTTTGGTGGTAGTAGCTGGTGTGAGTTTGCTCAGTAATCCTTTTGGTGGTGGGTCTGTCATTTCGTCGATGTCAGATTGTACAAGTGTTTTGCTTTATCATTCTTTTAGTGGTAGTAGCCGGTGTGAGTTTGCTCAGTCATCCTTTTGGTGGTGGGTCTATCATTTCATCGATGTCAGATTGTGCGAGTCTATTTTGCTATATCATCCTTTTGGTGGTAGTAGGAAGGGTGAGTTTGCTCTGTAATCCTTTTAGTGGTGGGTCTGTCATTTCATCGATGTCTGATTGTGTGAGTGTGTTTTGTTCTATCATCCATACGGTGATAGTAGCTGGTGTGAGTTTGCTTAGTAATCCTTTTGGTGGTGGGTCTATCATTTCATCGATGTCAGATTGTGCGAGTGTGTTTTGCTCTATCATCCTTTTGGTGGTAGCACCCGTTGTGAGTTAGCCCCGTCATCCTTTTGGTGGTCGCTCTGTCATTTCGTCGATGTCAGATTGTGCGAGTGTGATTTGCTCTATCATCCTTTTGGTGGTAGTAGCTGGTGTGAGTTTGCTCAGTAATCCTTTTGGTGGTGGGTCTGTGATTTCGTCGATGTCAGATTGTGCGAGTGTGTTTTGCTCTATCATCCTTTTTGTGATAGTAGCTGGTGTGAGTTTGCTCAGTAATCCTCTTGGTGTGTGTCTATCATTTCATCGATGTCAGATTGTGTGTGTGTGTTTTGCTCTATCATCCTTATGGTGGTAGTAGCTGGTGTGAGTCTGCTCAGTAATCCTTTTGGTGGTCGGTCTGGCATTTCGTCGATGTCAGATTGTGCGAGTGTGTTTTGCTCTATTATCCTTTTGGTGGTAGTAGCCGTTGTGTGTTTGCTCCGTCATCCTTTTGGTGGTGGGTCTGTCATTTCATCGATGTCAAATTGTGCGAGTGTGTTTTGCTCTATCATCCGTTTGGTGGTAGTAGCCGGTGTGAGTTTGCTCCGTCATCCTTTTGGTGGTGGGTCTGTGATTTTGTTGATGCTAGATTGTGCGAGTTTGTTTTTCTCTATCATCCTTTTGGTTTTAGTGGCCAGTGTAAGTTTGCTCCGTCTTCCTTTTGGTGGTGGGTCTATCATTTCGTCGATGTCAGATTGTACGAGTATTTTGCTCTATCATTCTTTTAGTGGTACTAGCCGGTGTGAGTTTGCTAAGTCATCCTTTTGGTGGTGGGTCTATCATTTCATTGATGTCAGATTGTGCGAGTCTGTTTTGCTCTATCATCCTTTTGGTGGTAGTAGCTGGGGTGAGTTTGCTCAGTAATCCTTTTGATGGTGGTCTGTCATTTCATCGATGTCTGATTGTGTGAGTGTGTTTTGCTCTATCATCCATACGGTGATAGTAGCTGGTGTGAGTTTGCTCGGTAATCCTTTTGGTGGTGGGTCTATCATTTCATCGATGTCAGATTGTGCGAGTGTGTTTTGCTCTATCATCCTTTTGGTGGTAGTGTCGCTACTGCGAAAATCGGCGCCGGCTGAACAGAAGAGTATCCACCGTGCGTTATTTATCCCAACAGAGGGAAAGGAAACGCTCGAAGTAAACCTACCGCAAAGACGGGAAAGGAATGGTCATCGCAACCAAATCCTGGATTCGGGAGTCGGTTACGCAAGGGGAAGGTATTAGCACCCCTCACGTCCGTCGTACTCGACGGGATCCACGCTTGTTTTCTAGTACGGATTGTTATTCTATCTATTCTACAGGTCTGAGGTTAAAAAGAAAATAAAATGACTCGGCAGAGTATCGCACTTTATGCCTATGTATTCCCGTCTGGAACGAGAAATCAGAGTCAACGAGTTCGCCTACCTACGGGAAAGGACGGAAGGTTGCTCGCTAGGATATCACATCCGATGCCTACGTACTTTCATACAACATGAAAGATCAGAGCAAACATAGTTCGGGCCACGTACGACACAAGTCTGTCTTGATTGTTTTTATTCCTTCTAAAAAAAGGGTTTTTCTGATTAACAGTCCAAGCGGACAAAAATGACGTTTTGATGAGTTCACATTCTTTTACGGAAGAAGTGTCTTTTATTGTGTTTGCAATATTTATTGTGTTTTTCTGTTTGTTTTGAGAAAGAAGAGACAGAACTCTAACCTATGGTTGAAAAGGGAATCACACTAACCTAATGTTATCATGCATGGGTTAAGACCTAATGTCTATCATTTTCCTCTCTTGCACAGAGAGAACAGAGATCCTATAGGATAAACGGAAACAGAACAGCATATATACAGTAAAGCAGTAAAATGCATGAATGCAGCAATACAAGCGAGGCAAGGGAGTCCCACTCAACCTCGAACCTAGAAAACAACAGGCGAAAGCGAACAAAATTCACTTTCAACCTAACAGATTAATTGGCAAACAATACAGTCCGGGAAACTCAAACAATACATCAAAAGCTTCTAAACAGCAAAAAATAAACAGTAAACAGCAACTCTACACAGCAAGCTCCATCAACATCTTCAAGCAAAGTCTTTATCTTCAAGGAGGAAAACTCTAACAGTAATCATCTTCAACAGTTTCAAGCAGCAGCAGTCACATGCACAGCTTCAACAACACAATCTTCATCTTTTACAGTCTTCAAGCAAGGTCTCTATCTTCAATCTTTCATGGCTTTTCTTCAAATCCCACTCTCCAAGATAAGGGACAATCAATAGGATGAATTGGGATGTTAAACAGTTAGTTGACCACCAAAGGTGGCAAGCAGACTGTTAACAAAATGTAGAATGTTTCTCTCAAGAGTTCTATCTCTTAGATACTGTCACCAAGCCTTCCAAAGGAAGGGGGTGAGTATCCCAGAGAGACTCTGAATCATAGAGAGGGATGGAGGCAAACAAGACCTTCCATGTTTATGAAGCAAGTTTCTACTCTAAGCTCTACCTAGCTCCTAGTTCCTATAATCTTCAACAACTGCAAGCAAGCTACAATCTTCATCAACTCTTGAACTTGATCTTCACTCCTTTTGTCTTCAATGGCTTCATCAACAAAGTCTTCAGCTCAAACCCATACCCCAAGCAAGCCCAATACCCCACACAATCAAACAATAACCCTAGAAAGGGCACACCATACAATCAATTAATTATTAAAAAAAAACATACTAAGAGTATTAATATAATAGGGGGAAGTCTAACATTTTCTAAGGGATCTATCATGCTTACCCTTAATACCCCTATAGTCCCATCTTCTAATTTGTCCTAAAAAACCCAAAAAGAAACTTGTTTTGTTACACCTATGTTATTCAAAACCCTAATTAACTAGCCTAATAATTTCTAACTAAACTACCTAAAATGAAATCCTAGAAAATGTGGTATAAAAACCATGGGCACCTAATATCCATATCTAGTTGTACTAAAAAGAATGGGGTGAAAATCTTAAAGGAAACTCTTAAACTAAATTCAACAAATAGTAGCATCAACTAAAAGAATTAAAAAAAAAAGCAATTAAATGTAAAAATATGCAAAAAATAGAAAAATGAAGTAAAATGACAATTTTATGATTTTATATTTTCTTGACAAAAAATGGAAAGTGGGAAAAAAAGTCTTATTAAAAAAATATGATTTTTCATTTTTATATGAATTTTTAAAGTTAAATGAAATTTGGAGGAAATTTAATATGAGAAATGATGAGGGGATGCCCAAAGTAATAGGATCCAGTTATCATTTGATTTGGGCTCAGAAGGTGGGGTGTAAGGAGTAAGCGCGTTAGGCCCAGTTTTAAACTCAGAAAACTAATTAAAATGAAAAGAAAATGATTAGAAGCGCGGTGTAAATAGCATTGAAATGAAGTGCAATATTGGATTGGGCCTGCATGGGGGGGGGGGGGGTGGATAGCAAATTCATTAAAAGCCCACGCCAGCGTTTTAATGAAACGCTGCGTTCTACACGCCAAGAAATCCCTCCAAATTCGTTTTCAAATCTAAGTCGTGGGATCTTTTCCAAGTCAATTAGTCAACATACCTATCAACGGTCTAGATTTCGTCTTCAACCTTGAGCACCTAGGGTTTCAGAATCCATTGGAATGCAAGCTTCATGCATCAACCTTCCACTTCTTCGTTCTCCTTCATCTCTTGACCAAATGCCACGATATAAAAAGCAATCTTGTTCTATTTTCCCACGTAGAACACAGCCATGATGTTGGTTTGCATTAAACTCTCTCTATCCGCCAAACCGAAAGGTATAACATCAAGAACTCAACATTTCCTTAGGTTTCGATCATCACCAAACTCACCATTCTTTATACAAAAATAATCCTTATTCTATGCTGATTAAAACTAGCTAATTATCTAAGATTCTAACAGCTTAATCATCATGTTCTAGGTCCAAACCGAATTCACATGCATACATCAACCTCCATGAAATCTTGCCTAAAGCTCCAGAAATGATCATCTAACCACCTAGAGTATGTTTAACCTAACAATTCTACATCATGCTACCTAATTCAAGCCAAATTGTGAGAAACACTAACCTGGTAAGAAGATGAAAACAGAAGGTTGAATTCTTCAATTCAAAGCTTGCAATGCTCCAGGATCATTCACTTGACTATGATCTTGATTCTGTATGCAATAATTCGTGCTCAAACCACCTGGATCACCCTAACCAATTCTTCTTGCACTTGAAGAAGAGAAAATTGCATAGCACGATTCAGGCACCAATCCACTCAGATCTTGGTTGCAATGTGATCACTGATTATTATTGAATAGAATGGGAACAAAATCTTGAAGAAATGATGAAGAATTGAGAAGATTTGAAGCAATTTGCAAAAAAGCAAGATGAAGTGAAACTATGAGTTTTTGATCAAAATGAAGTTCAACCTCTTTCTGGATCAGTGGGAATGAATATATAGATGATGATGGAAAGTTCTAGAACTTGCTAGATTGATCCCATGAGAATTTGTTTATATCATTGCATGAGAAAATGAAATTGGCCAAGTTGCAAAACCAGTTCTGCATTGCCTTGTTACAGCCCCTAAAAATCCCTTGAATTTCTCTTTTCATGACAATTAGAGAGTGTGTGGATGCTTACTTGCCTTGTGCATTGGTCCTAGCTTGATTTGGCAAATGTATCTTCTCTTACAAGCAACTTATGATAACTCCAATTTCTTGACTTCAAACCAAAAAACTAATATTTCCAATGATCTTAAATGCAATTTACCTTCAAATTGGTTGGTCATATGCTTTGTTTTGCTTTTGTATCAAAAAATCACAATTTTGGTCATTTAAAAAAGGTACTTTTCCCTTTATAATTGGTCAATTTTGCAATTCTAAGTTCCATGCATTCCAACTTGCCAAACCACTTTTCTAGACTCAAAATATCATTTGGAGCAAGTTTGATGTTGAACATTTATTCATTTGAAGTTTGGAAATAGGAGTTTTGGGCATATGCTTGAAATGACTTGTAATTCCACTTTCCCAAAATACCCCTGGCTTGCCAAGATCATAAGTAGAGTTATAAAAATCAGATGAAGGCATACCATACCTTTCTAGAAATATAAGATCATGAGGAACAACTTTCATGTTGGCCATAAATCCATTTGAAAACTCCTTAAGGGGTAAAAGTTGCTTGGAAGCCAAGTAACTTTCATAGACAAATTTCAGTGTCCTCAAATGACCTGTAACTTGCAAGAACCATAACTTGAGTTCTATAAATCTCCTTGATGCCTTCCACCACTAAAATTAAAGGTATTGAGATACTATAAAAGTTTCATGTTGGCCAAGGATCCATTTGAGACTTTAATTTTGAATTATCTTGCTTAGAAGTTTGCCCTAAATCAGGGGATTTTACCCAGAAACCCTAATTCAGAAACTTCTCTTCTTCTTGATTTCTTTTGATTTATCCTTGGCACAACACCACATCCATATCCACATATCAAATGAGGCATCCCACATCTTTGAAATAGGCCTTAATGCCCTTCAATCAAGCATTTGACCTAGGGTTGACCTAGGGTTGACCCAGATGAAACCCTAGTTGACTGTCTTCAACTGCAGCTCTTGTAATCACATCAATGACATGTATCACTTTCAAAATGACCCTCTAGGTCTTCCATGATGTCTGTATACATTCCATACTTTCAATTCATAGTCCACAACTTCTCTGATGATCTTCCCATGCCCTCAAAATAGGAATGAAACCCACTGATTGGTCCATTAACTTCTCAAGCTTCAATTTCTTTCTGATGACTTGGATAGGCTTGAATTTGAATAAGAACCTCTTGATATGCTCATAGAGATAAGAATGGCACTTGGTCCCTTGTCAGATGGCTTGCTATGCTTTGCTATGCAAATGATTAGACTATGTACATGACTTTTTATGCAAATGACAATGCAATTGAAACATAAACCAAGTGAAGTAGGTTGAGCAAATTTTAGGGTGCAACAGGTAGCACCCGTTGTGACTTAGCCCCGTCATCCTTTTGGTGGTCACTCTGTCATTTCTTCGATGTCAGATTGTGTGAGTGTGATTTGCTCTATCATCCTTTTGGTGGTAGTAGCTGGTGTGAGTTTGCTCAGTAATCCTTTTGGTGGTGGTCTGTCATTTCGTCGTTGTCAGATTGTGCGAGTCTGTTTTGCTCTATCATGCTTTTGGTGGTAGTAGCTGGTGTGAGTTTTCTCAGTAATCCTTTTGGTGGGTCTGTCATTTCATCGATGTCAGATTGTGCAAGTCTGTTTTGCTCTATCATCCTTTAGGTGGTAGTAGCTGGTGTGAGTTTTGCTCAGTAATCCTCATGGTGGTAGGTCTATCATTTCATCAATTTCAGATTGTGCGTGTGTGTTTTGCTCTATCATCCTTTTGGTTGGTAGTAGCTGGTGTGAGTTTGCTCAGTAATCCTTTTGGTGGTCGGTCTGGCATTTCGTCGATGTCAGATTGTGCGATTGTGTTTTTTCTCTATTATCCTTTTGGTGGTTGTAGTCGTTGTGTGTTCGCTTCGTCATCCTTTTGGTGGCGGGTCTGTCATTTCATCGATGTCAGATGTGCGAGTGTATTTTGCTCATATCACCCGTTTAGTGGTAGTAGCCGGTGTGAGTTTTCTCCATTATCCTTTTCGTGGTGGGTCTGTGATTTTGTCGATGCTAGATTGTGCGTGTTTCTTTTCTCTATCATCCTTTTGGTTTTAGTGGCGGGTGTGAGTTTGCTCCGTCTTCCTTTTGGTGGTGGGTCTGTCATTTCGTCGATGTCAGATTGTACAAGTGTTTTGCTCTATCATTCTTTTAGTGGTAGTAGCCGGTGAAAGTTTGCTCAGTCATCCTTTTGGTGGTGGGTCTATCATTTCATCGATGTCAGATTGTGAGAGTCTGTTTTGCTCTATCATCCTTTTGGTGGATGTATCTGGGGTGAGTTTGCTCAGTAATCCATTTGGTGGTGGGTCTGTCATTTCTTCGATGTCTGATTGTGTGAGTGTGTTTTGTTGTATCATCCTTACGGTGATAGTAGCTGGTGTGAGTTTGCTCAGTAATCCTTTTGGTGGTGGGTATATCATTTCATCCCATGTCAGATTGTGCGAGTGTGTTTTTCTCTATCATCCTTTTGGTGGTAGTAAGCTGGTGTGAGTTTGCTCAGTAATCCTCTTGGTGGTGGGTCTATCATTTCATCGATTTCAGATTGTGCGTGTGTGGTTTGCTCTATCATTATTTTAGTGTTAGTAGCCGGTGTGAGTTTGCTCAGTCATCCTTTTGGTGGTGGGTCTATCATTTCGTTGATGTCAGATTGTGCGAGTCTGTTTTGCTCTATTATCCTCTTGGTGGTAGTAGCTGGGGTGGGTTTGCTCAGTAATCCATTTGGTGGTGGGTCTGTCATTTCGTCGATGTCTGATTGTGTGAGTGTGTTTTGTTGTATCATCCTTACGGTGATAGTAGCTGGTGTGAGTTTGCTCAGTAATCCTTTTGGTGGTGGGTCTATCATTTCATTGATGTCAGATTGTGCGAGTGTGTTTTGCTGTATCATCCTTTTGGTGGTAGCACCCATTGTGAGTTAGCCCCGTCATCCTTTTGGTGGTCGCTCTGTCATTACGTCGATGTCAGATTGTGCGAGTGTGATTTACTCTATCATCCTTTTGGTTGTAGTAGCTTGTGTGAGTTTGCCCAGTAATCCTTTTGGTGGTGGGTCTGTCATTTCGTCGATGTCAGATTGTGTGAGTCTGTTTTGCTCTATCATCCTTTTGGTGGTAGTAGCTGGTGTGAGTTTTCTCAGTAATCCTTTTGGTGGTGGGTCTGTCATTTCATCGATGTCAGATTGTGCGAGTGTGTTTTGCTCTATCAT
>CAWUDS030004567.1:0-83602 GCA_963859935.3 Lathyrus sativus
TAATGTAACACCCCACTTCCCACAACAATTAAAATAATAAACATTATAAATAAACATCAGAGTATTTCTTTCCAACTGGGATATCACATAGCAAAACCAACATTTCCTTATAAAAAGATTTTCTCCAAAATACAGCGGAAAATAACAAAATAGTAAAATCCAACAAAGTTTTGATACGCTCACAGGAAAATAAAATACAAGTTCAACAGACAATAACAAAACACTCAAGTCCCGTGCTACGTATCAGAGAATCCTAGACTCGACTGGTACACCATAATCCAAGCTAGCTAAGTACCTGGATTATCTGTACTTTCGAAGAAGCACAGACCACAACAACAACAAAGGGGTGAGAAAACATGATTAAAATATATTGGTAATTTAATACATGCAAATAAGGTAGTAAAACACACCAATATTCACCCCACAACACCAATCATCGAACCTACTGTTCAAATTACAATATAATATATTATAATGCAAATATGCAACTCAACACCAAGCATGCGGTACCGACTCATTGGTTCATTCAATCGAACCCTGGACAGATCACTTACGCTCCTACTGAGATATGATCTATCCCCGACAGATCACTTACGCTCCTACTGAGATATGATCTATCCCCGACAGATCCCTTACGCTCCTACTGAGATATGATCTATCCCCACTGTCGCTACTGTTGCACCCCAAAATTTGACCAACCGGGTCTCGCATTTGGCTCGATGTTTCGACGCATAACCACATTCGCATCTGCATATTGCATACACTGCATTGTTCATTTGTTTTGATTTTATCAGGGATCACAGCTCCCGTCTCGTGTTTCAGGTGTTTTTAATCAGTAGAATCGATTTTTGGGATATTTCGGTGCCCGTTTATTTTTACCGATTATTTTTGTGTCGTTTGGTGCCTATTTTGTCCCTCTGGGAATTATCTTGATTTTCTGGATTTTATAGGATTTTTTAAGGTTTAATTAGCTTTTAAATCAATTTTTAGGATTTAATAGAATTTTTTAATAGATTTTAATATTTTTAAATCAATTGTTAGCATTTTATAGAATTAAATAGATTTTTAAATTCATTTTAGGATTTAATAGATCTTTTATAGATTTTAGTATTTTTAGATAATATAGGTTTTTTTAGAATATTAGTATAATTCTTAAATAGAATTTAAATAGAAATAATAATAAATGAATAGATTTTTTAGAATTTATTAGGGATTTTTTTAGAGTTAATAGGGGTTTAGAGTTAATCTTCAGATTAGTGGGTTATTAGTAGTTAATTAGCATATTTTAATAATTGTTTTTCAGTTTTTGTGAGTTTTAGTCATTTTTTTCGTTTTGGGCTTTATTCAGCTTTGCAGGCCCAGATAGAGTTTTTGTCCAAAGGATTCAGCATTGGTCCAAAAAAAGTCCAGGAAAAGGTCCAGAATTGTCCATCAGTTTCCACTATTTTCCAGCTTCTTCTGGAAAGATCCAGAACTTTCCAGCGCAGCATCAGTATATAACCAGACGCTGACACGTGTTGTGAGAGGAAGGCCCCACTTTTCACTCCCATTCACAGCCACGTAACCCCAGACTTTCTCTCCCTCTCAGCCACGCTATCCCATACGTGGCACACATGCAGAGCTCCACACCACCACCGGCCCCACGCGTCCTCATCCCAGCATCTCACCAGAAAATTCCCACCGGCCACCGTGCATGTGCTCCGGCCACCACAAACTCGCCGGAACTCCCTCCAAACCCAGATTCCGGTCACCAACCTCTTCCTCCCTATGATCTTCATCTTCTTCCGTCGTCCTCCACCATCAAACCCAGAAAAAAAACCACCAGAACACCGTTCATCATTCATCATCTGCAGATTTCTCCAGAAGCGCAAGAATATTGCAAGTCTTCATCAACATTCGCCGATTTCCAGAAGGTTTTTTTTCAAATCATCAACGCCTTCGTCAATTGTTCATCATACTTCCACCATTTTCAAATTCAGATACAATGAGTTGGAGAACTTTACTTTCTCTTCATTCTTCAAGAAACGCAATCATCAAACGTAAATCAATCTCAAATTCTCCATTTCCCACAATCATCTTCAAACGACTACCAGTTTCATCAATCACTGGTCACCGTAACCTTCATTCTCCTTCCCCCGAACTCGGTAACTCGTTAATCGATCCATCACTCCGAACTCACGTAAACAGCAACGCCGTTCAACAGAACAACGATGACGACGAAACCACCAACGAGTTTCTCTCACGATTCGCTTGGATAATGCGTAAGAAAGTTAAGGAATCTTTTCCTGAGAGCGACAAAAACACAGTTGATGCTATGCTACTTGTGATTGTCGAAAGAGTTGCTTCGGAAATGGAGAAGGATGCTGGTGCAACGGCGTCGTTTTCGCCTTTTGATTCGGTGGATTTCAGTGAGGATCTTTGGAGGACTGTGTGGGAGGTTAGTAATAAAGTGTTGGTTGATATGAATAAAGAGAGAATGAAGGATGGAAAACGAGAGAGATGGAAGCTGTGACGGCGGCGGAAGGAGAAGGAAGACAGATTAGGGTTTCTGTTTCTGAACTTCAGAAAGGAGAAGGAAGAAGAAGATTGGGCCAGGCCCAATCACAACCAATTTTTGTGACACGTCCCTCCGTTTTTTGGCAGGTTCTGGGCTCAAGCCCAATGAAGCTCATTTCTGGCATACCCCCCAGATGCACACAGCTCCTCCCACGTTTTTTGGCAGCAAAGCAAGTTGGGCTGGGCCCAGTTTGCTGTATTTTTATATTTACTTGTTAAATCCCCCTGTAATCAGCATACCCCCCCCCCCCCCCCCCCCCTTGTGTATTTTCTTTTATTTCTTTTATAATTCTTTTTTTTTCTCTTAGTTTTTTTCACAAAGAATGTGTAAGAAATATTATGAGGAAAAGAACAATAAAGAAAAAACAATAAAAAAAAATAGAAAAGTATATTTGGAAAAATATAAAAAAGGGAGGAAAAGAAAATATATCTTGAAAAAAGAAAGAGAAAAGAAGAAGTATATTTGAAAAAAAGAAATAGAAAAAGAAATAAGGAAGAAAATATTGAAAAAAATATGAAGAAAAATCTTGTGAAAAATAAAAGGAAAATATTTTTGAGGAAAAAATAGGAGAAAAGAAAAGGAGAAAAAGAGAAAAAATATTAAAGTGCCGATTTAATATTTTTCAAGCATTTCTTTTAGGGATACTTTCATAGATTTTATTTCTCGACTTTTAGGATAGTTTAGAGGCCCATTTGTTAGGGGGCTATTTTCAGTCAATTTTTCAAGATAGAATAGGATAGCGTTTCCTAGGAGATTTATTTCAGTATTCGACTCATTGTAATCATTTTTCAGAGATGAATAAAACGAGATTTGAGCTGTGGTCCGATAGTAGCCGAACTACAGCTGCTCTGATTCTTCGTACCAGACGAAGATATGTAGGCATAGGATGCGATATCCTAGCGAGCACACTAACGACTAACTTTTGTTCTCTCGCGGTTGTGCGATCGAGACTTTCCCGCTAACGATTAATTGAGTAACCCTTTTTCTCTCTTGCCCAAGTGCATTTGAGACTCAGCCATAGTTGTGACCATAGGTTCCCGACCCTGTGAAACCAGTTGTTCTTCTCACTGCTGTGTGAGAATGTTTGTTTAGCAGTAGTTAGTCTGAACTACGTAAAGCTCTGATCTTCCATCCAGTGGAAGTACGTAGGCACAAGACGCGATGTCTTGGCGAGCCAATTTTCCCTGTAGTCCCGAACTACGTTGACTCTGACTTTCTCTCTTGAGAATACGTAGGCATAGAGCGCGACGCTCTATCGAGTCAATTCCCTTCCCTTTAGATTTAGCAGCCGTAGATAAGATTGTTTTGCATCCAGTAGACAACCCAAACAAGCGTGGATCCCGTCGAGTACGACGGACGTGAGGGGTGCTAATACCTTCCCCTTGCGTAACCGACTCCCGAACCCAGGCTATGGTTGCGATGACCATACCTTTTCCCCGTTTTTTGCGAGGTTTACTTCGAGCGTTTCCTTTCCCGCTCTGAGGGATAAATAACGCACAGGTGGCGACTCTTCTGTCAGCCGGCGCCGATTTTCGCAGTAGCGGCAGCTGGCGACTCTGCTGGGGATTGCGATAGTTCCCCATGCATGTGGGATCCAACGTCCCCTAAGAGAGAGTCAATCCTAGCGCTTGTTTGCTTGTCTATTTGGTGCTTATTTATCGATATTATCTGTTGCTGTTGGGCTGTTACGGGTATTCTATGATTGAGATAAGCCGGACCTGGGCTCGAGTATGAGTATACACCTAGATATAGTTGCGGAGAAGTAGTAGACGAACCTGTCTGCTGAGCAGGCGCAGTTCCCTACGAAAATTCGCACTCGGACGAGATTCTTGCAGAGGTGCTCCTTTCCGGTCCTGAGGATCTGAGGGGAGTCCAGACGTGAGGATTGTCGACTCTGGGAACCGATCAATTGGGAGTCAGCTAAGTGAGGCCTCTTCATGAGATGACGATGCCACTCCTTCTGGGAATCGTATCATTCCTCATGAAAGTCTGTGACGCTGACGACCGCATAGGATGCCGTACCTTGTCAGATATAGGTCCACACCTGTGAGTGGGGGGGTTTTTTATTTGCAGGAAACTTGACTTCCAACCTACCCGTTATTTTGGTCCTCTTTTCAGAGAGCGTCTCCGTCAGCAGCGCAGCAGTACTCAGATTTTGTGTGGGGGCTGTGGTCCCATTGTTTGCTGCATTTTGCATATCATGTGCATATCAGTGTTGCATTGCATATCATCCTCCAGCTAGCCAGAGTTCTGATCCAGCCTTTGTTTCCTGAAGGTGATTACCCGGAGTTTGGATTGAGCAGCTTTTGATTGTCAGAAGACCTACCTAGGGGTTGAGTAGATTTGAGCAGAATCAAGGGTCGAAGTCAGCTGAAGATTATTGGTAGCCATGTCTGAAGGCAATTTCCAGTCTCCTAACACCCTGACAGGGTTCACTATGGCGTCCAACCCTCTGTATGATTCCACGGAAGACTTCCCGCAAGTGAACAACGTTGCTGCAGACCAAGTTGTACAGCCTTCTGTTGAGAACCGAGGTCGGCATGAGCAGTTTGTTGCCCAGAATGAGCGTCCTCCTCCTGCCAACAATCAAGGTGTTGCTTTCCCTGTGATGAATTACCGAAGAGATATTCCAGCAGCTGGGATGGCAGATCCAAGAGCCCTTGACGAAGCTAGAAGAGTCCGAGTGTTGGAAGAGCAAATGAAAGCTTTGAAAGCCAAAGATGCTGTCAACCTAGATGCTGTAGGCATGTGTTTGGTTCCTGACCTGGTGTTGCCTTACAAATTCAAAGTGCCAAAATTTGAGAAGTACACGGGAGATAGCTGTCCGAAGCTGCATTTGATGATGTTCTGTCGAAGAATGACTGCGTTTGCGCGAAATGACAAGTTGATGATCCATTGCTTTCAAGATAGTCTGACTGGGGCATCTTTGAGGTGGTATATGCAGTTAGAGAGGAATCAGATTCAATCATGGATGGATTTAGCCAGAGCTTTTCTGAAGCAGTATGATTACAACCTAGACATTGCTCCTTATCGCATGCATTTGCAAGAGTTGTCTCAAGAGATCAATGAACCTATCAGGAGGTATGCTCAGAGATGGAGAGAATTTGCTGCTAAAGTGCGTCCACCGCTGTTAGACCAAGAGCTGGCAAGCATGTTTGTGGATTCCCTACAATATCCGTACTTCAAAAGGTTGCTCGGAGTTCCGGCAAGTTTCTCTGACGTGGTAGCATTAGGAGAACGCCTGGAGTACTCCATAAGAATGGGAAAATTCAGATTACTTCATATGATCAAGCTGGTGAAACTGAATACCCTTATGACTATCAGAGTGAAGAAGAAGGTGTGATCAACTCAGTCATGCCAAAGATTGAATATCCTCAAAGCGAATCAGTGAATTTTGTTGGTTCATCATCTTATCAGAGATCAGTACCTCCCGTGGCTTGTTATGCTGAACAGACAGTCGTGCCTGGGGCACCATATCAGGAACCTTATGTCGCTTCCATTGCAAATCAGCGAACTCGTGGCCGAGGTTATCAGAATCAGCGTCAGAATCAGAACAAACCTCGCAACAACTTGGAACGAAGGAAAGCTCCTTTTCACCCAGTGCCTATACCGTATAGCCAGTTGCTACCATCTTTGATTCAGAAGTCTTTGGTGGAGCCGAAAGCTCTTAAGCCAGTTCCAGAACCTTACCCTCCTGGGTACAATCCCCACGTTCAGTGTGGTTATCATGGTGGCTCTCCGGGGCATTCAACCGAAGATTGTAAAGCATTTCAGGCGAAGGTACAGCAGTTGATTGATCAGGATCGCATTTCCTTTCGAGAAGGATTTCTGTTTGTTCATCCCTAACCGCTCAGCTGTCTAAGCTCGTAGATTCAGAGGGTGTTCCCCAGCAAAAGCCAGTGGTTCAGACAGGCAGGCGCCTCAGCATTGGCAGTTCTCAAGCTTTTATATCATTTGCATCTGTAGTTTCTTCTTCTGTTAGTTACTACCTGCTTTAACATTGTATGTTCTGAATGGTGATAATAATAAAGTGATTATGCATTTTTCTGAATTAATCATGTCGCTGTCGCTCATTTATTGCATTGCACTGACACTTGCATTTATTTCACTCCATTTTTTCGCTGTGACTAGCAAAGTTAGGAGGGAGGATGACGAAACTGAAACTCATAACCAATGATTGTATGCTTTCAGATAAGACCGTACCGATGACGTACAAGGCATTGTTTCAAATTCCCCAAACACTGGAGATATAAGGAGTTAGTCCCTTGTCAACCACTTCGAGCCAGGAAGTAGAAGTTTTTTCGGACTTATGAACCCTCACATCTTAACCCGGGGCAGGGTAGTTGGCAGTTAGCTTGACCGAGCATTCAAGTCTTACAGAGGAGTGTTGTCTTTCAAGGACCAATCAGTTGATACCTTTCAAGAGGTCAAACCTCACCAATCAGGAGTGAGACAGTTACAATCCTTTCGGAGCAATCAAGACAACCAGTGTCACACGACTTTGTTCCAAAAGAAAGAAGAAAGAAAGCCCGCTAAGTAAAAAAAAAAGAGAAAGAAGAGCTGGAAAGCTAATACTTAGGCAAAAATCAGGGCATCCCGCTGGACTTCAAAAGAAATCGAAGAATCGAAAAGAACTCAAAATGAGTCAGTCCAGGCAAAAATTAGGGAATCAAAAACAGAACGGAAAAGAGGGGACATCAAAAGAAATTTTCCCCAGCAAATCACAAAGTTGTGTACACAGACACCGAAAGCGAAGAAGGAGTAACTATCACTCTAGAAGAAAAGCATTGTGAATTCCTTAACTGTAGGTTCTTACCATTCAACATACTTCTCGAAGAGGCGAGTGCTCGTGCCAGGTTAACTGAACCTTAGGATCGGAGATCATCACGTAGAAGGGGTGGGAACAAATCAAAATTTGAGCCAAATATCCTTTGTTTCACGAACCGTGAACCCGACCACGATACAACCCTCAAAAGACCTAATTGAGGTAGGGTTAGTCTGAAGCGCATTACGATAAGGTTGAATAACCTGACTCCTTCTTGACTTGCTAGTCACATCTTGTTGTATTTTCACTGACCACGTAAGCACTGCGTTTGAACTTTGGTTCGTTCGTCACTCAATCATATGCATGTAAGTGAGTGACAGCTCAAATTTTTCAAAATCTGCATAACCATCGCATTAAGATTACCATTCGTAGACAGACAATTCTAATTGCAGGTTAGTAGTTGACATGAAGGAAATTCCAGCAGAAATAATCGAATAGGACTGAGTAATCCAGCAGTCTGAACCAGAATGGTGTATGTTGTGAAGCCCAATGAATCAGGGGCATTATCTTCCAGTAAGTTCAGTATCAGTCAGTCTGAGGACTAGTCCCGAAGCTTCAGTTGAGCAGGGGCAGTGTGTTTGAGAAGCAGTTAATCAAGAGGTGAGTCTTCTCAAGACCTAATCAGGGGCAATTATGCAGAGCGCTGAGATTTGAAAGCAGATGCTTCCAATGGATAATCAGATCGGGTTAAGTCGCTAGAACGCTCATTCAGGGGCAAGTCATCGCAGAGAATGTTGAAATCAACTGGGTTGTTAGGTGTTTAATTAGAGATTGAATTCTTTTGTCGTGCAGATGTCGGGGCAAGTATTCTCGAAGTCTTCTCGTAGCAAGTTGTTCGGAGCAGGTATTCCCAAGAGTTAGATTGGGGCAAGGTGCATTGTACTGGGGCAAGTTGTGCAAGCCAGTCTTTTATCCCCCAGCTGAGTGTACCAGGGGCAAGTTATTCAAACCAGCTTGTTTATCCCCAGCCGGAGTTGAGTATCGGGGAATCATGTCAATACCCTTATCAAAAACCTTTCAAATAAGAAGGTCTTGTTGTCGTTGGATCATTATCCTGCAGTTTAAACCTGTTGCGTGTCAGTAACCAGTCGTTTCCAAAGTCCAGTTCTCGCCTGGCAAATCGGTAACCAGTTCTCGTCTGGCCCACCATCCGTAAGCATCAGTTCCCGTCCTGGTGCAGTTTATTGTAAGCAGCAGTTCCCGTCCTGGTGCAGTTTATTGGTAACCAATTCTCGTTTGGTCACCGTTTCTTCAAGCGTTGTGTCAGTTCTCGCCTGGTACATGTCATCGCATAATCAGTTCTCGTGTGTTTTAACCTATGTGTTATACCAGTCCTCGCCTGGTGTACGTTAGCTTTCAGCCAGTCCTCGCCTGGTTGTCTATACCTTAGTCTGTTATCTAGTCAGCTTGTCTGATGTCCAAAAACACAAAAGTCAATTTTCCTAACCTATTTTCCTATCAGTTCTCGCCTGGTAGTCTACCTTTGAATGCTAGTTCTCGTCTAGTATTTCCCATACTTTCACTGTGTACATAATCCGTGTTTATTCTAAACCAGAAAAACAAAAAAAAAAAAACAACCTAAAGGTATCTGACACAGTATTTCCCAATGACCCGTATGCCGTCAGGTTCCCCGATACGAAGCTCGACGGATGCCAGTGCTCCGAGTAATGTTTGAATTCCTTGTGGATGTTGTTAAATCAGAATTGCCACACTTCAGCAGATGAAAGTTGCCTATCATCCCCGGAAGAGTCGAGATTGTCTTTTACCCCGTATCAGAGTAGGATCAGGAGTGTCTTCAGCAGATTAAGAGTGATATCTTTGATAGTATGAGCATTTCCAGCAGTGTGCTGCGCGTAATCAATCTCAGCTTGGGTCAATCCCCGCAGAGTACAATCAGTTGCCAATGGTTTGAAGAAAGCATTCCCAAGCAGAGTTCTCTTTCTTTCCCCAGTGAAGTCGTCAAGCAGGGTTGCCTTTTCATTTCTCCAGCAGGGCAGTTATCCTCAGTGGATTTGATTTCTCGTTTCCAGCATTTATTTTGCTGAAATGGTTCTGTGACTTCAGTTCATCCCCAGTAGAGTTGGCGTTTCCTTCAGCATTTATTTTGCCAAGTGGTTTTCAGACCTGGTGTTCTCTGGCAGCTAAAGCTTGCATTAGCATTTGTATATATAATCATTGCATCTATCAAGCATATAACATATCCATGCCGTCTGGGCCTCGCATTTTCAAATAAAACGCATAGCACATTCATGTCATGTAGGGCATTACATCATTATCAAGCATACGCATGTCGAAACATAGACCAAGATGGTTGCCTATTGGATTTCGAATTTGTTCACCTGCAGAGTTGTGTGGTTCAGCTTCTCGACTTCCCCAGCGGAGTGATTCTTCATTTGAGTGTTACGTCAGCATTGGGAAAAAACAACAACAACAACAACAACAAAGATTGACATATATCAGACTTCTGAAGCTGCCCCCTTTGTCAAAACAGGTGCCAGGCAGTTCCATTCAGAATTTCCCCAGGAGAATTGTCCTCAAGTTCGCAATGAACTGTGAGTTGACCAGATTTGATCCCACGAGAGAGATGGGAATCAAAGTGTTTGCTTTATGAAGCATTATTTCAATACTTGTGGCGTCACACAGATTTTGGAGAAGAAAATTTTATCAGAAAATTGACCAGATGTTGCCGTTACAACCAAACTTCAGTTTATTGGAAGTTACTCCTCAAGCAGCTTTGCGGTATATTCTTGCGGTTGGCAAATTTCAGGGTTCCATTTGTATTCAACCGTCATCTACCTTGAATGTTTGAAGGCTGAGCGCTCTTCACCCATTCAGGTCGAAGCCGCTTGAATAGGGGCAGCTGTTGCACCCCAAAATTTGACCAACCGGGTCTCGCATTTGGCTCGATGTTTCGACGCATAACCACATTCGCATCTGCATATTGCATACACTGCATTGTTCATTTGTTTTGATTTTATCAGGGATCACAGCTCCCGTCTCGTGTTTCAGGTGTTTTTAATCAGTAGAATCGATTTTTGGGATATTTCGGTGCCCGTTTATTTTTACCGATTATTTTTGTGTCGTTTGGTGCCTATTTTGTCCCTCTGGGAATTATCTTGATTTTTCTGGATTTTATAGGATTTTTTAAGGTTTAATTAGCTTTTAAATCAATTTTTAGGATTTAATAGAATTTTTTAATAGATTTTAATATTTTTAAATCAATTGTTAGCATTTTATAGAATTAAATAGATTTTTAAATTCATTTTAGGATTTAATAGATCTTTTATAGATTTTAGTATTTTTAGATAATATAGGTTTTTTAGAATATTAGTATAATTCTTAAATAGAATTTAAATAGAAATAATAATAAATGAATAGATTTTTTAGAATTTATTAGGGATTTTTTTAGAGTTAATAGGGGTTTAGAGTTAATCTTCAGATTAGTGGGTTATTAGTAGTTAATTAGCATATTTTAATAATTGTTTTTCAGTTTTTGTGAGTTTTAGTCATTTTTTTCGTTTTGGGCTTTATTCAGCTTTGCAGGCCCAGATAGAGTTTTTGTCCAAAGGATTCAGCATTGGTCCAAAAAAAGTCCAGGAAAAGGTCCAGAATTGTCCATCAGTTTCCACTATTTTCCAGCTTCTTCTGGAAAGATCCAGAACTTTCCAGCGCAGCATCAGTATATAACCAGACGCTGACACGTGTTGTGAGAGGAAGGCCCCACTTTTCACTCCCATTCACAGCCACGTAACCCCAGACTTTCTCTCCCTCTCAGCCACGCTATCCCATACGTGGCACACATGCAGAGCTCCACACCACCACCGGCCCCACGCGTCCTCATCCCAGCATCTCACCAGAAAATTCCCACCGGCCACCGTGCATGTGCTCCGGCCACCACAAACTCGCCGGAACTCCCTCCAAACCCAGATTCCGGTCACCAACCTCTTCCTCCCTATGATCTTCATCTTCTTCCGTCGTCCTCCACCATCAAACCCAGAAAAAAAACCACCAGAACACCGTTCATCATTCATCATCTGCAGATTTCTCCAGAAGCGCAAGAATATTGCAAGTCTTCATCAACATTCGCCGATTTCCAGAAGGTTTTTTTTCAAATCATCAACGCCTTCGTCAATTGTTCATCATACTTCCACCATTTTCAAATTCAGATACAATGAGTTGGAGAACTTTACTTTCTCTTCATTCTTCAAGAAACGCAATCATCAAACGTAAATCAATCTCAAATTCTCCATTTCCCACAATCATCTTCAAACGACTACCAGTTTCATCAATCACTGGTCACCGTAACCTTCATTCTCCTTCCCCCGAACTCGGTAACTCGTTAATCGATCCATCACTCCGAACTCACGTAAACAGCAACGCCGTTCAACAGAACAACGATGACGACGAAACCACCAACGAGTTTCTCTCACGATTCGCTTGGATAATGCGTAAGAAAGTGAAGGAATCTTTTCCTGAGAGCGACAAAAACACAGTTGATGCTATGCTACTTGTGATTGTCGAAAGAGTTGCTTCGGAAATGGAGAAGGATGCTGGTGCAACGGCGTCGTTTTCGCCTTTTGATTCGGTGGATTTCAGTGAGGATCTTTGGAGGACTGTGTGGGAGGTTAGTAATAAAGTGTTGGTTGATATGAATAAAGAGAGAATGAAGGATGGAAAACGAGAGAGATGGAAGCTGTGACGGCGGCGGAAGGAGAAGGAAGACAGATTAGGGTTTCTGTTTCTGAACTTCAGAAAGGAGAAGGAAGAAGAAGATTGGGCCAGGCCCAATCACAACCAATTTTTTGTGACACGTCCCTCCGTTTTTTGGCAGGTTCTGGGCTCAAGCCCAATGAAGCTCATTTCTGGCATACCCCCCAGATGCACACAGCTCCTCCCACGTTTTTTGGCAGCAAAGCAAGTTGGGCTGGGCCCAGTTTGCTGTATTTTTATATTTTACTTGTTAAATCCCCCTGTAATCAGCATACCCCCCCCCCCTTGTGTATTTTCTTTTATTTCTTTTATAATTCTTTTTTTTTCTCTTAGTTTTTTTCACAAAGAATGTGTAAGAAATATTATGAGGAAAAGAACAATAAAGAAAAAACAATAAAAAAAAAATAGAAAAGTATATTTGGAAAAAATATAAAAAAGGGAGGAAAAGAAAATATATCTTGAAAAAAGAAAGAGAAAAGAAGAAGTATATTTGAAAAAAAGAAATAGAAAAAGAAATAAGGAAGAAAATATTGAAAAAAATATGAAGAAAAATCTTGTGAAAAATAAAAGGAAAATATTTTTGAGGAAAAAATAGGAGAAAAGAAAAGGAGAAAAAGAGAAAAAATATTAAAGTGCCGATTTAATATTTTTCAAGCATTTCTTTTAGGGATACTTTCATAGATTTTATTTCTCGACTTTTAGGATAGTTTAGAGGCCCATTTGTTAGGGGGCTATTTTCAGTCAATTTTTCAAGATAGAATAGGATAGCGTTTCCTAGGAGATTTATTTCAGTATTCGACTCATTGTAATCATTTTTCAGAGATGAATAAAACGAGATTTGAGCTGTGGTCCGATAGTAGCCGAACTACAGCTGCTCTGATTCTTCGTACCAGACGAAGATATGTAGGCATAGGATGCGATATCCTAGCGAGCACACTAACGACTAACTTTTGTTCTCTCGCGGTTGTGCGATCGAGACTTTCCCGCTAACGATTAATTGAGTAACCCTTTTTCTCTCTTGCCCAAGTGCATTTGAGACTCAGCCATAGTTGTGACCATAGGTTCCCGACCCTGTGAAACCAGTTGTTCTTCTCACTGCTGTGTGAGAATGTTTGTTTAGCAGTAGTTAGTCTGAACTACGTAAAGCTCTGATCTTCCATCCAGTGGAAGTACGTAGGCACAAGACGCGATGTCTTGGCGAGCCAATTTTCCCTGTAGTCCCGAACTACGTTGACTCTGACTTTCTCTCTTGAGAATACGTAGGCATAGAGCACGACGCTCTATCGAGTCAATTCCCTTCCCTTTAGATTTAGCAGCCGTAGATAAGATTGTTTTGCATCCAGTAGACAACCCAAACAAGCGTGGATCCCGTCGAGTACGACGGACGTGAGGGGTGCTAATACCTTCCCCTTGCGTAACCGACTCCCGAACCCAGGCTATGGTTGCGATGACCATACCTTTTCCCCGTTTTTTGCGAGGTTTACTTCGAGCGTTTCCTTTCCCGCTCTGAGGGATAAATAACGCACGGTGGCGACTCTTCTGTCAGCCGGCGCCGATTTTCGCAGTAGCGGCAGCTACTGCGAAAATCGGCGCCGGCTGAACAGAAGAGTCGCCACCGTGCGTTATTTATCCCACGGGAGGGAAAGGAAACGCTCAGAGTAAACCTCGCACAACACGGGAAAGGTATGGTCATCGCAACCAAAACCTGGATTCGGGAGTCGGTTACGCAAGGGGAAGGTATTAGCACCCCTCACGTCCGTCGTACTCGACGGGATCCACGCTTGTTTTCGGGTATGGATTGTTATTCTATCTACTCTATAGGTCAAGGGTTAAAAAGAAAATAAAATGGAAATAAAAATGACTCGGCAAAGTATCGCACTTTATGCCTACGTATTCCCGCCTGGAACGAGAAATCAGAGTCAACGTAGTTCGCCTACCTACGGGAAAGGAGGGGAAGGTTGCTCGCTAGGATATCGCATCCTATGCCTACGTACTTTCATACGGCATGAAAGATCAGAGCAAACGTAGTTCGGGCCACGTACGACACAAGCTTGTCCTTGATTGATTTTATTCCTTCTGAAAAAGGTTTTCTTGATTAACAGTCCCGGCGGACAAAAATGACGTCTTGATGAGTTCACATTCTTTTACGGAAGAAGTGTCTTTTATTGTGTTTGAAATCTTTATGTGTTTTTCTGTTTGTTTTGAGAAAGAAAGAGACAGAACTCTATCCTACGGTTGCGAAGGGAATCAAACTATCCTAATGTTATCATGCATGGGTTAAGACCTAGTGTCTATCATGCTCCTCTCTTGCACAGAGAGAAACAGAGATCCTAAGGGATAGGCAGAAACAGAAACAAAACCAAATATATACAGTAAAGCAGTAAAATGCATGGATGCAACAATACAAGCGAGGCAAGGGAGTCCCACTCAACCTCGAACCTAGAGAACAATAGGCAAAAGTGAACAGGCTTCACTTTCAACCCAACAGGATAAACAGCAAACAATACAGTCCAGAAAACCAATCAATACATCAGCAATGAAATACAACAGCAAAAGAAACAGCATCAGCAGCTCTGAATCAACATCTGACTTCAAGTAATCTCCACTCAGTCATGAGCTTCAACAAGCATCAATCTCCATCTTCATGATCTTCAGGTAAGGGCTTTGATCATCAGTCTTCTATCTGCAATGGCTTTTCTTCAAGCTCAAACCTCCAGGATGAAGAATCAGTCACAAGAGTGAAGTGAATGAATGTTAGACAGTTAATTACCTACCAAGGGTGGTTCATCAACTGTTAACATTAAACAGAAAGTTTCCTCTCAAAAGTTCTATCTTTCAAATATATTCACTGATCCTTCCAAAGGAAGGAGGTGGATATTTGAAAGAGACTTTGAATCATAGAGAAAGGATGGATGCAGACAAGGCATTCCATGTTTGAGAAACAAGCTTTCTAATCTAGAGCTCTGCCTAGCTCCTAAACCCTAGTCTCCTCAGCATCTGCTAGCAAGAAACTCCTCTTCAACTCTGGAAGCTGATCTTCACTCTCTGGATCCCCAATGGCTTCATCTCCTCAAATCTTCAGCTCTCCCAAGTCCCCAGACAATCCCAATACCCAAGCAAGCAAGCAATAATCCCCAGAGGGCACACCACACCAGTCAATCAGATATATACAGAGTACTAATAGCAGTAGGGGAATCCTGACTTTTTCTAAGGGGATCTAATAACTACCCATAGCCCCTATAGTCCCATAACTAAACTAGTCAAACCCTAAGTCCTAAGGGAAAGAATCAAACTTCCTAAGTCATCACCTAAAAACCCTAATTTGTTCATGTTGTTCAAGCCTACATTAAGCACCTAAAATTAATTCCTAAAAATGGGAACTAAATTGGATCTACAAGTTCAATATCTAATCTAAACAACATAAAAAGAATGAACAAAAAATATGAAAGCATCTAATAGAACAAAAATTAATAAAATCATGCATGAAATGAAGCTATTTAAAATGACATTTATTTAGAAAATATGGAAAAAATATGAAATAAAAATAAAAATGCAATTTTATTTAATGACAATTTTCTACACATTCCAATGAAAATGATGTAAAAAGAATGGATTAAAAATGATTTTTTATCTATTTATTATGAATTTTTAAAGTTGGTAAAAATTAAAGTAAATTAAAAAAAATGAATTGAATTAAAATGAGAGAGGGGGGTTAGAATAGAAAACACGCTCAGTTCATTTCAGGATGGGCCAAGCAGACGGGGGTGCACGTAGCATTTCATATCAGGCCCAGAACCACTCAGCAACAATGAAAAATAAAAAGAGGCGCAGGGGGTGAGAATAGAAGGGTTTCCACGTTCAAATGAAGTTGGGCTTAAAATTGGGGGGTGGGGATATCACTCAGCACTCAGGCCCGCCCGTTTCAATTAATGAAACGGTGCGTTTAGGGCACCCCTCTCCCTCCAAAAATCAGCTTGAATTCCAGCCACACGATGGCTCCTCAGGTCAAAAGTCCAACACGAAATGGACAGTCCAGATTTCGTCTTCTTCACTAGATCATGAGAATTAGGGTTTATACTCCATGAATGTTCATGCACGAACCAACTTCCACCAATCTGTTCTCACTCTACAGTCCATGAATCAACACGATGCAAACATGAAAAACACTCAGAATCTCTCCCTCTACACGTCTATGGTCATAGATTGCTTTGAAACTCAGCCAATCAATAAACCCGAGCGCAACAATTTCTGACTCCATGAAAATACACTGAGATGCATCACAACAATTCTCAACCAAACCTATACTAATCTACTTTATGCATAATGGTGATCATCCTAAACTAACAATCTAAGGTTATCATGCAAGATCCTACGAATTCTTGATCCAAACAGTTTGGTACACCTGCTAACAATCATCACTAAACTACTCCAAACTCATCCTAATTGCTCTACTAACATCCTACATCACATTTATACTAACAAAACTATGCTAAACTAACTGAACTAATCAATTTGAATGAAAACGCACCTGATGCAAAAGCTTGAAAACAGCTATGGAAACTCGTGAATCCACCAACACCAATGCTCAGATCTTGATCAGTGAGTGAAGCTCTTGCTTCTGTATGCAACACCTCTTGTTTCTTGGCCTTGGATCTTGCTAACCGATTGATTCCTCACTTTTGAAGATGATGATAACAGCACATGAGAATGGATCAAAACCAGCCAGATATTGAGTGATCTTTGATCTTTGATGATTATGGAGTGGATTAGAATCAAGGATTATGAGAATTGATGGAGAATTGATGAAGTTTGAAAAGAATTTGCAAGAGGAAGAATGAGAAACTTTGGGAGATTTTTGGTGAAAAATGAATCCAACCCTTGCTCAATCTTCATTTCATGTTTATATAGGGCTCAAATGAACTTTCTAGATCCATCTTACAATTTCCCTTGCCTTCCAACTTTGATCCATTTTTGAAATGTTTCTTCAAATGCAAGTAACCATGAATAACTTTGATTTTTTCCACTAAACTCAAGAAAGTGCTTGAACCATTGTTCTTAGAATGTCTTTTCCATTCAAAATCATATATTGGAAGTCTCCATTTGGACTTATAAATCTCTCAAACCATTTTTCATTTTGACTTTATTCAAATTATAAGCCATTTTAGTTCAAATTTGGACCAATCATGCAACTTCATGTTATGAGCTTTTCCAACAATTTGTGACCTCCTTTCTAGACTCAAAATGTCATTTGGAGCAAGTTTGATGTTGTAAGTTTTTCCATTTGAGGCCTCCTTGTATGAGTTTTGGACATGAGTTAAAATGACCTGTAATTCACAAATGCCCAAAA
Organism: Lathyrus sativus; assembly: GCA_963859935.3. Classification (NCBI taxonomy): domain Eukaryota; kingdom Viridiplantae; phylum Streptophyta; class Magnoliopsida; order Fabales; family Fabaceae; genus Lathyrus; species Lathyrus sativus. The sequence continues at coordinate 17,440 of CAWUDS030004567.1, forward strand.
TACCCTTTGCTTGCCAAGACCATAAGTTGAGTTCCACACATCATATGAAGGCATGCTATACCATTATAGAAAGCTAAGACAATGAGGAACAATTCTTATGTTGACCAGAAATTCATTTGAAATCTCCTTGAGGGGTAAAAATTGCTTGGAAGTCAAGTCACTTTCACAGACAAAATTTCAGATACCTCAGATGACCTGTAACTTGCAAGGACCATAACTTGAGTTCTATAAATCTCCTTGATGTCTTCCACCACTCAAATTAAAGGTATTGAGATCCTCTACAAATTTCATGTTGGCCAAGGAGCCATTTGAAGCTAGCATTTTGACTTATCTTGCTTGGAAATTTGACCTAAACTAGGGGATTTTACACAGAAACCCTAATTTAGAAACTCCTCTTCTCCTTGATTTCTCTTGAATTCTCCTTAGCATAACAACATATCTTTATTCTCCATGTCAAATTATGAACCCCACACCTCTCCAATAGCCCTTAATGCCTTTCAATCAGTCAATTGACCTAGAGTTGACCCAGATGAAACCCTAGTTGACTGTCTTCAACTGCAATACTTGTGATCACACCAATGACTTGTCTCCTTCTCCAAATGGCTTTCTAAGTCTTCCAAGATGTCTAGATACTCCCCATGCTCTCCATTCACCACTCATAACCTCTCTGTTGACCCTCAGATGCCCTCAGATAGGGGATAGGCTCAAGGCTTGATCTGCTGAGCTCCTTGCTTTCAAATTCTTTCCTGATGACTTGAATAAGATTGAATTGGGATAATAACCTCTTGATAGGCTTCTAGAGATGAGAATCATGATTGGTCCCCTGTTGAATGACTTGCTATGCTTATGCTATGCAGATGGTTAGACTATGTACATGACTCTATATGCAAATGCTAATGATATTGAAACATAAACCCAAGGAATAAGGTTGGGCAAATTTTAGGGTGCAACAGTTGCCCCTATTCAAGCGGCTTGGACCCGATTGGGTGAAGAGCCCGGAGCCTTCAGACATTCGCGGTACGAGACGGTTGAATACTAGGAACCCAGAAATTTGCCAACCGCAGAAATAAACTGCGCCACTGCTTGGGGAACGACATTCATCAGCTGAATTTAACTGTTACGGCAACCCACTGATCTCGCGCGACTGTGCTGGGGATTGTCTTCATCGTTCTGAAGAGGATTCTGGCATAACAGATTACTTGCTTGTCCACGTTAGGACTCTGTCTGTCATCAATACGAAGAAATCTCAACTAGAACCTGTCCACGTTAGGACTCCACTTGCTGTTAACCCAGAAAAATCTCGGCAAATCCGCTGGGGATAATTCGTCTGCATTTCCATAAACTGAATCGTCCACGTTAGGAATAAACTCTTCCACGTTAGGAGTAACACCTGTCCACGTTAGGAATCCTCTTCTGTATCTGTCCACGTCAGGACTAACCCTTTCATCTTTCCACGTCAGGAAGCAATCTTCTTTCCACATAAGGAGAACTATATCAATCTGTCCACGTAAGGACTCCAATACCACTTGACATGTCCGCGTCAGGACTCCAATCTTTCCACGTAAGGAATTCAACTTTGATTCTGAACCTGTCCATGTCAGGACTCAACTTTCCACGTAAGGAGTACGTCATTCTTCCACATCAGGAATTAACTTTTCGTGAATCTGTCCACGTCAGGACTAAACTCTTCCACGTCAGGAATAACTTCTTTGATCTGTCCGCGTCAGGACTAAATTCTTCCACGTCAGGAATAATCCATTTCTTTCCCCGTCAGGAATCAATCTTGATATGTCCGCGTGAGGACTCAATCCTTCCGCGTAAGGAATAAACTCGTCTTTCCCCGTCAGGAAACCATTTTTCCTCCACGTAAGGGATGCTCTTGATATGTCCACGTAAGGACTCTGATCTTTCCACGTAAGGAATACCAACTTCTTTCCGATTTGTCCGCGTCAGGACTGCATTTTTCCACGTGAGGAATGCCATCTTAATCTGTCCACGTAAGGACTCCACTCTTTCCGCGTTAGGAATCACCTCTTTTGATATGTCCGCGTAAGGACTACATCGTCCACGTTAGGACCCACTTCTCCACGTTAGGAATAATAATTTCTTTGATTTGTCCACGTTAGAACACTGATCTCGTCTTGATTTGTCCACGTTAGGACTCAGGCATCTTCGACCCACTGAGGAAATAAGACTTGTCCACGTAAGGACTCACACCCTGGTCTGATCTGTCCGCATCAGGGCACCAACACAAAGGGTAATTACTTTTGTCAACGTCATGACCTCCCATTCCACTAATTTCGAGAAACCGAATCTGTCCACGTTAGGACTAACACACCTCACCAATCCGGGGAAATAAACCTGTCCGCGTTAGGACGCCCACTTCTGAAGAAATCCCGTCAATATAGGAATAAATTGTCCGCGTCAGGACTTAGTTCTCCTATGATCCGCACCCACAAACTCCTCAGCACCAACGTGACAGCGACTTTGAGACGGACTCTACTGGGGATGTCTGGAAACCAACTATCGGACGCCTGCTCTGATAACCGGCGGTGACCTCTGAAATTCTGACTCTTGGAACCCCTGATGACAACTAATTCTGCCTGGGAATAAAGAGAAACTTATCCTGATAACTCTGTGGGGAATACTGCCGAAACTGCCATTATCATTGGATGTCTCATGCCGAGATCTTGAGTGTTTGGTTGTTCATTTGAGCAAGAACTCTCTCCACCTGAACTGCTAGAATACAGAAACTGCTTCAGCAAAATAAATGCTGGAAGGATAATGCCGACTCCGCCGGGGATAGCCAGATGCTACAGAATTATTCCAACAAAATAAATGCTGGAAGGGTGAAGTCAACCCTGCTGGGAAATTGGGAACTCAAACCAAACACCTTGTTGAGGTAACCCCCTGCTGGGGGAATATAACTTTGCTGGGGAATAGCAGATGTGCATAGTACGATCGGACTTTCAGCTGGAACGTGAACTGGTATCACACAGTATCTCTGACAAAATAAATGACAGGACCCACAACCGACTCTGCTGGGGAGAGTTATAACCTTCGAGTTCCACTGGAAGGAATGAAAACACTTGCAAAGAGAATTCCGCTGGGGATGGGATGATTCTCTTGGGGAAAATCCACTGACTCCGCTGGGGGAGAGTGCATGACCCTGCGGGGAAAGATGAACCTGTCTGAATACCACCTTATGATCTTGGACTCGCCAAACTCTGTTGAGGAAGAATAACTTTTCTGCTCCCTTTGGGTAAACTACGGCTAGCTGGGGAATTCTATCCTTCTTCAGGAAAAACATGCATGCCCTGCGTGGGGACTAAGTCTTTCGTTATCGCGATCTTTTGATCATCCTCCTCGTATGGTTATGAAACCTGCAACAACACAAACAAGACACGACAAGCCTATGCAATCAAATCAATTCAGGTTAGTGACGTTACGCTCAGTTAATTCAAAGCTTTAACAATTGTTGGCAAGGGCCAGTGATGTTATACTCATGCTAGCTTCAATAAACTTAGGCGTTAATCATGCACAAAACAGTAAAGAACCATCATCAAGTACTGAATAACATATTTTCATTGATTGGGCCCCTGAATGGGCGGAGTTTTTGTACACGGGATGTAACTCCTGAAATGAGGAAGCTACGCAAAGCAAATACATAAGTATGCACAAGAAGCATGAATATTTTGACAAATTAAATTTTGTACACATGTCGGCAACGGGATGCAGATGAACACCACGAACTGATCCTCCCATGACTCGTTCGACTCTAATGCTTTCCCGGTATCCCCACTTCTGAAGAGATTGTATCCGATAACTGGTTCCTCAAATATATTCTCCCGCATTGATGCTCATTGAATTCGGACCGCAGTCATTTGCTTTTCAAATCCCTAACTTTTGCGTGAACCGCCCTTTACGGGTTTTCAGTTCACCGGGATACCCTTTTTTGCCGAAGCCGCCCAGTGTAGGTTTTCAACTTCGCGGGTGTACATTTTTTCAATTTTATCCCTAACTTTTGCCCGAACCTTTCATTCTGTTTTTGGTTCGCCAGGATGCCCCATTTTTGCCTGGACTCTCTTTTTCTGTCCAGCGGGTCTGTTTTAAGCAAAGTATTTTTTAACTGCGTCCGAATTCACAGGTGACGCAAAGTCTTCTCCGTCCATGGTGGACAACAACAACGCTCCTCCTGAAAAGACCTTTCTGACAACGTATGGCCCTTCGTAGTTGGGGGTCCACTTGCCCCCGTGATCTGCTTGCGGCGGGAGAATCCTTTTCAGCACAAGGTCGCCCGTCTGAAAGCTTCACGGAAGTATCTTCTTGTTGTACGCTTTCTTCATTCGTCTTTGGTACAAACGACCGTATGCTAGAGAAGCTAGCCTCTTCTCGTCCATCAAGCTCAGTTGGTTCAATCTATTCGTTACCCATTCTGCCTCGTCCAGCTGAACGTCTCGCAATACCCTTAAAGAAGGGATCTCAACTTCCAATGGTAATACCGCTTCCATTCCGTATACCAACGAGAACGGAGTTGCCCCGGTTGATGTGCGTACCGTCGTACGATAACCGTGCAAAGCAAAAGGTAGCATTTCATGCCAATCCTTATAGGTCACCACCATTTTCTGGACGATCTTCTTGATATTCTTATTGGCCGCTTCGACAGCGCCATTCATCTTGGGTCGGTAAGGGGAGGAGTTGTGATGTTCGATCTTGAAATTCTGACAGAGCTCCTTCATCATTTTGTTGTTCAGATTTGAACCATTATCCGTGATTATCCGCTCGGGAATCCCATATCGGCAAATGATATCTCTCTTGATGAATCTAGCCACCACTTGCTTCGTTACATTTGCGTAAGACGCCGCTTCCACCCACTTGGTGAAATAATCGATTGCTACTAGGATGAACCGGTGCCCGTTAGAAGCCGTCGGCTCGATCTTCCCAATCATATCGATTCCCCACATCGAGAATGGCCATGGAGATGACATCACATTTAGAGGACTCGGAGGCACGTGTATTTTGTCAGCATAGATTTGGCACTTGTGGCACCTCCTTGCGAACTTGAAACAATCAGTTTCCATCGTCAGCCAAAAGTAACCTGCCCTCAGCAGCTTTCTCGTCATAGCATGCCCACCAGCATGCGTACCAAAGGTACCTTCGTGAATTTCCTCCATGAGAAGCTTTGCCTCTTTCTCGTCTACGCAACGCAACAACACCAAATCGTGGTTTCTTCTGTATAAGACGCCATCCGGATTCAAGTAGAAATTACCCGCTAATCTCCTGAGAGTCTTCTGATCTTGACTGGATGCCCCAGCCGGATACTCTTTATTCTTCAGGAAATTAAGGATATCAAAATACCACGGTTTGTCATCAGATGCTTCATCAATAGCAAATACATACGCTGGCCTATCCAACCGAGAGATAGTGATTTGGGGAGCTTCGTTCCAGAAGTTGACTTTGTACATGGAAGACAAAGTGGCAAGGGCGTCAGCCATTTGATTTTCTGCCCGCGGTACGTGATGCAATTCAACTTTGTCGAAAAAAGGCAACAATCTCCTTGCATAATTCATGTAATGTATCAAATTAGGCTGACGTGTCTCCCATTCCCCTTTTATATGATTCACTACCAGAGCCGAGTCTCCGTATACGTCTAGATGTTTGATTCGCAAATCAATGGCTTCTTCGAGCCCCATTATACAAGCTTCGTATTCGGCCTCATTATTGGTAACGGCAAAGGTCAATCGTGCAGTAAACGGGATGTGCGACCCGTGTGGAGTAGTGATGATTGCCCCTATTCCGCTACCGTAAGCATTCACGGCTCCGTCAAATATCATCTTCCATTTGGACCCCAACTCTGGTCCCTCGTCTGGCAACGGTTCTTCGCAATCCTTCATCTTTAAGTACATGATATCCTCGTCAGGAAAATCAAATCTCATCGATTGGTACTCTTCAATAGGCTGCTCCGCCAGATATTCAGACAGCACACTCCCCTTTATAGCCTTTTGCGAGACGTATTGAATGTCATATTCAGTCAAGACCATCTGCCAACGGGCAATTCTACCTGACAACGCCTGTTTTTCGAATACATATTTGATAGGATCCATCTTCGAGATGAGCATGGTTGTATGATTCAGCATGTACTGCCTCAAACGCTTGGCGGCCCAGGCTAGCGCGCAACAAGTTTTCTCCAGCATTGAGTACCGAGATTCACAGTCTGTAAATTTCTTACTCAGGTAATAGATCGCATGCTCTTTTCTCCCTGTCTCGTCGTGTTGACCGAGAACACAACCCATGCTTCCCTCAAGAACCGTCAAATACATTATCAAGGGTCTCCCTGCCACTGGGGGTATCAAAATAGGAGGTTCCTGCAGATACTTCTTTATTTTATCGAACGCCTTTTGACAATTTTCGTTCCACGTTACAGCTTGATCTTTCTTCAACAGCTTGAATAATGGTTCACACGTGGCCGTTAGGTGAGATATGAACCGGGCAATGTAGTTCAATCTCCCTAAAAACCCGCGCACCTCTTTCTCTGTTTTAGGCGTCGGCATTTCTTGAATCGCTTTTATTTTAGCAGGATCGACCTCTATTCCTCTTTCGCTTACGATAAACCCCAGCAGTTTACCCGATCTCACCCCGAAGGTGCACTTATTAGGGTTCAGCCTCAGCCTGAACTTCCTAAGTCTTTTAAACAACTTCAGCAGATTCACCAGATGCTCTTCCTCCGTCTGGGATTTGGCAATCATATCGTCAACATAAACTTCGATCTCTTTATGCATCATGTCATGGAAAAGAGTCGTCATCGCACGCTGATATGTTGCCCCAGCATTTTTCAAACCAAAGGGCATCACTTTGTAACAAAATGTTCCCCAAGGCGTTATGAAAGTAGTCTTCTCCATATCCTCTGGCGCCATTTTAATCTGGTTATAGCCTGAAAAGCCATCCATGAAGGAGAATACGGAGTACTGAGCAGTATTATCAACTAACACGTCAATATGAGGAAGTGGAAAATCGTCTTTTGGGCTTGCTTTATTCAAATCTCTATAATCCACGCACATTCGAACCTTGCCGTCTTTCTTTGGCATTGGTACGATGTTGGCAACCCATGAAGGATACTTCGTCACAGCCAGGAAACCAGCGTCCCACTGTTTCTGCACTTCCTCCTTGATCTTCATTGCCATATCTGGTCGTGTTCTGCGAAGTTTTTGTTTGACCGGCGGGCAATCTTCTCTCAATGGCAGGCGATGCACGACCATATCTGTATCGAGCCCTGGCACATCCTCATACGACCAAGCGAATACATCACTATACTCTTGGAGCATTTCAACCAGTCTCCGCTTGATATCATCCTGCAGCGCGGCTCCGATACGAATGTTTTTCTCAACCCCTTCCGACCCCAAATTGATAATTTCGATAACCTCGTCGTGAGGCAGAATGGCTCTTTCCTCTTGCTTCACTAACCAAGACAGTTCTTCAGGAACGTCGCTATCTTCGACAACCTCTTCTTCAGCCTGAAACACCGGGCGCTCAAAGTCGGGACGAGTCATAGGTGGTTCAAGGATGTCATCTGAAAATGTTGTCCTGCAAAAGGAATGGTTAAGTGCTTCAAAAATGCGTATAAAGCGAATAACCACGTTGCCATTTTATTGAAAAAATACAAAACAAGAAAGACAGGGATTACGGTATTTGCACATGAAAAAACGCCATTTATTTAATGATTAACACGCAATGTTTATAACAACACAGCCCTAAGCAACTCCTGATACCCGGGCAAGACATCAGATTATTCAACAATTAATAAAGCAAAGCATTACTGTTTAAAAGTCACAGGAACAAGCTCCTGAATAGACCAGTTGCACAGTCCTTGTCCTGGCGTGCTTGGCTGAATCCAGGCATCCATATCACAGTCGCTGTCTCCTTCATCAGACTCTGAAGCAGCATTGACAGTTTCATGACATACTCCACTGGCAGAGATGATAATTGGCTTTCTGAAACGGGGGGCCCCCACAGAAGGAGTTGATGACGACGGTTGGTACCCCAGTCCGAACCGGTCCATCTTCACAGGAATGTCCAGCACTTTGCCCCAGCCCTTGGCTTCTCCTGCTTCTACTAGAGCTTGAGCTTCCTTATACGATGAGACAGCTATCTCTGGCACTTTGCTCGGCCCGGGACCTTTGTCCTTGATGCGCAAACCTTCGAATGCCTGGCATGGTGTCTCGTGGATCTCTCCGTCGACTTCCACATATTTAAATGAAGATAAATGGCTGACCAGGATGTCTTCTTCTCCGCACACGGTGACTACACTGTCTCCGACCATATATTTTAACTTCTGATGCAGGGTAGACGTGACTGCCCCTGCCCCATGGATCCAGGGTCTTCCAAGCAAGCAGCTATACGCAGGCTGTATATCCATGATATAAAATTCCGTTGCAAACACTTCCGGCCCCACTTGCAGAGGCAAGGTAATCGATCCGAAGACTGTTCTCCGCGTGCCGTCAAATGCTCTGACTACCAAATCACTGGGTGTACACAAAATTCCTCGAACATCCAGCTTCATCATCGCCTTCTTGGGTAACACATTCAAAGATGACCCGATGTCAACCAATACGTGCGACATTACTGACCCTCTACACTCAACAGATACGTGTAATGCCATATTATGATCTCTCCCTTTCGGAGTCAAGTCGAAATCGGTAAAGCCCAGACTGTGGCCTGCATTCACATGTGCCAATACTCCTTCCAGCTGATTCACGGAGACGTCTTGAGGTACAAAAGAAGTGTCCAGGACTTTCAGCAAAGCGTTTCTGTGAGCTTCCGAACATAAGAGCAATGACAAGATAGATATTTTGGACGGTGTTTGCTGCAGATGCTCCACAATCTTATAATCACTTTTTCGAATTAAGCGCATGAACTCTTCTACATCCTTCGATGCCGCTTCTTTTTCACTCGCTTGTACCGGAACATTTTCAACTACTTTCCCTTTTCCTTTCGCTAGTCTTTCGGCTTCCACTTCAGGAGATATAAAGATCCTGCCACTCCTTGTCATGCCTCCTGGGCCAACAACATTGTCCACAATCTCCCCTGGCTGCTTGTTAACATCAATCTTTATCCCGTCACAATACACCTCTAGCCCATATGACCATGGGACTGCTTTCGTGTTCTCGTACGGGATCGGCCCGGCTTTAGTTATGGTAATCGGTGGTCGTTGAGCTGGCGCTGCAATAGTGATCGTCTTCCGAGGAATCGTTACCGTGGCCACATCACTCCGATTATCCACTACTGCCCCTGCAGGCTCATCAGTTGCCGCTCGATCAAACTGCAATATACCTTCATCCATTAAGGCCTGAATGCCTTTCTTCAAATCCTCACACCCCCCAGCTAGGGTCCAACAATCTAAGCAATACTCATTACATCCTGGGTAAACACCTCCTTGTAACAGTCGGCTCTTTATCTCGCTCAGCGGTGTCTTTAAATCTTCAACATTCATAATAAGATTCATACCTTCCTCAGTCAGAATGGCGTTTTCCCCATGATTAGGCATGGGTTTCTGGACTATATTCGGACCTGCCGTTCCGAAGTTGATAGTCTTGTTGTCTAAGAGATCCTGCACAACGTGCTTAAAAGCATGGCAACCTTCTATATCGTGACCCGGGGCCCCAGAATGAAACTCACAGTGCCTGCTTGCATCATAGCCGAACGGGGGAGCTCCCGTTATTGGTGCCAGAGTTCTTTTCTCTACCAGATTCAATCCCAACAATGTCTGCAACAAATCGGCATAGGTTGAGGGAGGTTTCTCAAACACTCTTCTCGGTTTACTACCCTGGAATCTTCGCTGAGCCTGCTGTGCCCCCTGATGAGGCTGCTGCTGCTGTGGCATTGGCTGCTGCTGAACCGGTTGTTGTTGCTGGAGTGGTTGTTGCTGATAGGGAATAGTAACACTCAACACCTGCTGCGGCTGACGATATTGACCCCGTCCCCTGCCTCGGCCTCGGCCTCGGCCTCCAAATACTGCGCTTGCCTCGCCCTGACGGCGCCCACCATAAGCTTTCCTATTACTGCCAGATGCAGTTGATTCCTCGACTTGGAACTTTCCTTGCTTAATGTTACGTTCAATCTTTTCCCCCATCAAAATCAGGTCTGAAAAACTGGCCAGAGACGTATGAAACAGCATATCATGAAACAGCCCGGTGAATGTGCCGACAAACATGTCATTCATTTCCTTATCTTCTACAGGAGGACGGACCCTGGCAGCCATATCGCGCCACCTTTGCGCGTACTCTTTAAAACTCTCCCCCTTCTTCTGCGAAAGCCCGGCCAACTGGACCCGATTGGGCGCCAGGTCGCTGTTATACTTGTAATGGGCTACGAACGCCTCCGCCAATTGCTTCCAAGTCTTGATATCAGTTGGCTCCAACCCCATGTACCACTCTAGGGAAGGGCCCGATAGACTATCCTGAAAGAAATGCATTAGCATTCTTTCATCCGTGGAGTATGCAGACATCTTTCTGTAATAAGCTCGCACATGCACTTTCGGACATGTGTCTCCTTTATACTTATCGAACGCAGGAGCTTTGAATTTAATTGGCACCCTCAAGCCAGGTACCAAGCCCATGGTTGCCATGTCCAAACCCACAGCACTTTGATTTAAGACTCCCTTCATCTGCTCTTCCAGCATTCTAATCTTTTGGGAATCATCCATCGGCCCTTCAAAACCTCCTCCGGAGAAGGCGTCTTCCTGCTGATCTTCTTGCCACATACCATTTCCAGCTCCGTACCCATCATATGCATTATTACGTCCAGCTCTGATCTGATGCATCCCCGGACCTCGGCCTTTGTTGCCGTACCCTTGAACACCTCCAGCAGGACCAAAAGCCATAAATCCAGTACCGTTTCCGTTTCCAAAGCCTCCGTAACCCTTATTGACCATACCATAACCATCTTGCCCAAAGCCTTGAGCATTAAAACCATACTTCCCAGTGTTATCGAATCCCTGATCGTTGAATCCGAACCCAGTATTGACAAAGCCATTGCCTCCTAGATTATCTCCCAAATTGACATCACCCAGCCCAGCATTATGGACAGCAGTCTCATTCCCCACTCCGACGTTACCATTCACAGCAGCGGTAGCGTTGTTGACATTAGCAGCAGGTATATTGACTACGGGCGGAGCCACTGGCGTGGGAGTGCCGTCTCCATGAGCAGTATCGACCCGGACAGACTGATGATCTTCATTACCATGACCAGCGTTTCGGGCCAACAGAGGCTGGACCATGGCCTGCAAATTCTCCTGCCCTTTTGCTATAGCTTCCATAGTCTGCATGAAGAGGGCGAGCTTCTCGCGCACATCTTGCATCTCGTTCTGCATTTGGTCCATGATTTTCCGACAGTTGGAGCGTGTAGAATATCGGTGCGGATGCTGATCTGCAATCCTGATAAGTACCTGATGCAAAGCAGGAAATAAGACACCATCCAAAGATTACCTGTAATGCAATATGAATATGAATGCAATGCAATGTGTCTGTGCCCTAGGGAAGTTCATTCCCCCAGTTCTAGTGCGAAGGTGCCGGTGCAGTGACAGTGTTGACAATAGGAATATCGGAGCTGAATCATAGAAAGCCTCATATATTGCAGGGAGAATCAGTAAGCCCAGGGTACAATATCACTGAGAGTACAAAGAAGGCATGACCTCAACCAACAATCCTGGTGATGGTCAGCACTATGCAAATAAAGCATACAAGTTACTATATGAAATGATCAAATCCTCCCAAAAGTCTGGTACTCCTCTATCAACTTCTTGGTCTCCGGATGGCTTGGTCGATCAAGCAGCCCTTCAACAAGCTAGTTTCTCCTCTTAAGGACACGGCGTACGTCTTCAGCAGTTTCTTCCCATGTCGCTTCTCCGAAGCAATCTTCTAACTTTCGCTTTTGAGACACTGCTTCATCTCTGGATTTGATTGCCTTGTTCAGTGCGTGCTGGACACTATACCGGGTCATCACTTCTTCCTCACACTTCTTGATGCTAGACTTCAACTTCTCTTCGAGGTCGGAAATGTGCTGCTTCAGCTTATCTTCCCTCCTCTTGTTGTTGGTGAGTGTAGCATTCCAAGTCTTATTGCAAGAAGATATCTCTCGGTGTGCTGCGTCGAGCGCCTTCTTTTTGGCTTCCAGCATGTCATGGGAGCTTCTGAACTCTTGCCCCAGACGTTCACGCTTTTTCTTTTCCTCAGTCAACTCAGCCCCTAGTCTGTTTACTAGCTCGATCTGTTGTTGGAAAGCATATACGGCCTTGTTTTTCTCACTGCGTACCTGGGCTAACTCTTGCTCTAACCCTTCATTAATCTTCATCAAGGCTTCTTTTTCTCTCACAACTTGTTCATAGACTTCCCTAGAAACAGTAGTTGGCTCTTCTGCCGGGACGGGAACAATAATTGGTGCATCTGGAAACGGCATCCTCAACTGACTAGCCCTCTCCTGAATCCAAACTCTATAAGATGCATAGGCCTGACAGTCATTCTTTCCTAACAGTGGCTTCCCTTTGCGGTTAATACGTGTCCAGGCGTGTTGCAACTTGGCTAATAACTCCCCCTTCACGTCACCGGTGAAGTACAGAGATTCCTGTACTTCTTCCTCCTGAGGTGGATTCTTCAGCGCATATCCGAACTGGCGAATGAATAGAGAAGGGTTGTAATTGATACACCCTTTTCTTCCTATCAGCGGCACATTAGGGTACCCAGAACAACTAAAGATGAGCTCAGACCCCAACAAATCTCGATCAAACCATACAACGTCTTCGGAAGATAGCCTCATCAGGCGTTCTGACCAACTGGCTGAGGTTGCACTGTCTACAAATGGTCCCTTTGTGGGAAGGTGACTCTTGAACCACATATTCAACAGAGGAGTACAGCAGTACACAACCTTTCCTCTTCGGTTCTCATTCTTATAGTGCAACGAATGATAGAAGTCTCCAATCAAAGTTGGCACTGGGTTGCCTGCAGCAAACAGATAGAAAGCATCCAAATCCACAAAGTTGGGCAAGTTAGGAAACAGCACAATTCCATAGATGCATAAAGCCAAAATAGCGTTGAAAACCACCCAACAACCGTTCTTGGCGTATTCTCGAGCTTTGACAACTAAGAAATCCAGAGAGAAACCTGACACCCCAAGCCAAGAAGTCAATAACAGATCTGCAGCGTTCATATGCAAGGCTTTGGCTAAGTCCTCCAACTTGGGCTCAGCAGCAGAGTGAATAAAGGGAACCTTGTTCTGCACGGGGAGCTCAGTAAACTCCACATACTCCTCAATGGTAGGTCCTAAAATGAAGTCAGCAAAGGTAAAACATCTCAATGCGGGGTCATAGAACTGCATCAAGGTGTATAGCCCGTTCATCTCATCAGCAGTGGGCTTGCAGACTAATCTCAGTAATCTCCCATGGCTCATTCTGAAGCTCCTCCTAACCTCCTCATTAGCGAGAGATATCAGACCAAGCAGAGAAGTAATATCAGGTGAAGGCAGCTTGTACGCAACTGTCTTCCTCAAACCAGCCATAATCAATACTCAGAAGTCCGGGCACTAGAACTAGGGAAATGCAAATGCACCTGCAGCACAGACACACGTTAGTGAAATGCAAATGGTAATGGGTATGCAGGCAATGCAATGCAAGTAACATGCAACAGGGACCAAAGCTGTAGCTGAATAGCCTGAACCCAATCAAGAAAGGTCTCAGATAGACCACCCAGAAGTCATCAAACCCTGGTCTCAGATAGACCTAAAATAAAACTCCAACACTGGTCTCTGACAGACCTCAAACCATAACTCCCATTGGTCTCTGGTAGACCTCAAATCATATCTCCAATTGGTCTCTGACAGACCTCAAGACTCTCCTACTGGTCTCTGACAGACCTCAGAACACATCTCCAAATGGTCTCTGACAGACCTCGTAACTCTCCATAAATAACCAGGATCTCTGATCAAGAAATAACCGGTATCTGAAGGTCTAGTTACCTGCATAACCCCAAATCCCCTCACAGGTGGGTGGCCCTATAACTGGCACAAGGTACGGCATCCTATGCGGTCGTCGGCGTCACAGACTTTCAGGGTTGATGATACGATTCCCAGAAGGAGTGGCATCATCAAATCCTGAAGAGGCCTCACTCAGCCAACTTCCAAATGATCGGTTCCCGGAGTCGACAATTCAGCTGACCAACAACCCCTTCGACCCAAAGGGTAGAAAAAGAAGCCAACCAGAAGAACCTCGTCCGAGTGTAGATTTCATGAGACACTAATGCAAGCAAAGCCGGCACGCGCCCACTACTTTCTACGCTAATTCTAGGTGCACTCAAGCCCAGGTCCGGCTTATCTCTCAATATCAGAACACCCGTCACACCCCAAATACAGCAATAATAAACAATATATATAATGCTGAAAATAAAGGTCAGAAATATACAATAACTCCATACAAAATCCTCGACGGGAAAACAAGCGCTAGGATTGACTCTCTTAAGGGACGTTGGATCCCAAATGCATAAGAACTATCGCAGTCCTTAGCAGCCAGGGGACGTTGGATCCCCAGCAGAGTCGCCAGCTGTCGCTACTGCGAAAATCGGCGCCGGCTGAACAGAAGAGTCGCCACCGTGCGTTATTTATCCCACGGGAGGGAAAGGAAACGCTCAGAGTAAACCTCGCACAACACGGGAAAGGTATGGTCATCGCAACCAAAACCTGGATTCGGGAGTCGGTTACGCAAGGGGAAGGTATTAGCACCCCTCACGTCCGTCGTACTCGACGGGATCCACGCTTGTTTTCGGGTATGGATTATTATTCTATCTACTCTATAGGTCAAGGGTTAAAAAGAAAATAAAATGGAAATAAAAATGACTCGGCAAAGTATCGCACTTTATGCCTACGTATTCCCGCCTGGAACGAGAAATCAGAGTCAACGTAGTTCGCCTACCTACGGGAAAGGAGGGGAAGGTTGCTCGCTAGGATACCGCATCCTATGCCTACGTACTTTCATACGGCATGAAAGATCAGAGCAAACGTAGTTCGGGCCACGTACGACACAAGCTTGTCCTTGATTGATTTTATTCCTTCTGAAAAAGGTTTTCTTGATTAACAGTCCTGGCGGACAAAAATGACGTCTTGATGAGTTCACATTCTTTTACGGAAGAAGTGTCTTTTATTGTGTTTGAAATCTTTATGTGTTTTTCTGTTTGTTTTGAGAAAGAAAGAGACAGAACTCTATCCTACGGTTGCGAAGGGAATCAAACTATCCTAATGTTATCATGCATGGGTTAAGACCTAGTGTCTATCATGCTCCTCTCTTGCACAGAGAGAAACAGAGATCCTAAGGGATAGGCAGAAACAGAAACAAAACCAAATATATACAGTAAAGCAGTAAAATGCATGGATGCAACAATACAAGCGAGGCAAGGGAGTCCCACTCAACCTCGAACCTAGAGAACAATAGGCAAAAGTGAACAGGCTTCACTTTCAACCTAACAGGATAAACAGCAAACAATACAGTCCAGAAAACCAATCAATACATCAGCAATGAAATACAACAGCAAAAGAAACAGCATCAGCAGCTCTGAATCAACATCTGACTTCAAGTAATCTCCACTCAGTCATGAGCTTCAACAAGCATCAATCTCCATCTTCATGATCTTCAGGTAAGGGCTTTGATCATCAGTCTTCTATCTGCAATGGCTTTTCTTCAAGCTCAAACCTCCAGGATGAAGAATCAGTCACAAGAGTGAAGTGAATGAATGTTAGACAGTTAATTACCTACCAAGGGTGATTCATCAACTGTTAACATTAAACAGAAAGTTTCCTCTCAAAAGTTCTATCTTTCAAATATATTCACTGATCCTTCCAAAGGAAGGAGGTGGATATTTGAAAGAGACTTTGAATCATAGAGAAAGGATGGATGCAGACAAGGCATTCCATGTTTGAGAAACAAGCTTTCTAATCTAGAGCTCTGCCTAGCTCCTAAACCCTAGTCTCCTCAGCATCTGCTAGCAAGAAACTCCTCTTCAACTCTGGAAGCTGATCTTCACTCTCTGGATCCCCAATGGCTTCATCTCCTCAAATCTTCAGCTCTCCCAAGTCCCCAGACAATCCCAATACCCAAGCAAGCAAGCAATAATCCCCAGAGGGCACACCACACCAGTCAATCAGATATATACAGAGTACTAATAGCAGTAGGGGAATCCTGACTTTTTCTAAGGGGATCTAATAACTACCCATAGCCCCTATAGTCCCATAACTAAACTAGTCAAACCCTAAGTCCTAAGGGAAAGAATCAAACTTCCTAAGTCATCACCTAAAAACCCTAATTTGTTCATGTTGTTCAAGCCTACATTAAGCACCTAAAATTAATTCCTAAAAATGGGAACTAAATTGGATCTACAAGTTCAATATCTAATCTAAACAACATAAAAAGAATGAACAAAAAATATGAAAGCATCTAATAGAACAAAAATTAATAAAATCATGCATGAAATGAAGCTATTTAAAATGACATTTATTTAGAAAATATGGAAAAAATATGAAATAAAAATAAAAATGCAATTTTATTTAATGACAATTTTCTACACATTCCAATGAAAATGATGTAAAAAGAATGGATTAAAAATGATTTTTTATCTATTTATTATGAATTTTTAAAGTTGGTAAAAATTAAAGTAAATAAAAAAAAATGAATTGAATTAAAATGAGAGAGGGGGGTTAGAATAGAAAACACGCTCAGTTCATTTCAGGATGGGCCAAGCAGACGGGGGTGCACGTAGCATTTCATATCAGGCCCAGAACCACTCAGCAACAATGAAAAATAAAAAGAGGCGCAGGGGGTGAGAATAGAAGGGTTTCCACGTTCAAATGAAGTTGGGCTTAAAATTGGGGGGTGGGGATATCACTCAGCACTCAGGCCCGCCCGTTTCAATTAATGAAACGGTGCGTTTAGGGCACCCCTCTCCCTCCAAAAATCAGCTTGAATTCCAGCCACACGATGGCTCCTCAGGTCAAAAGTCCAACACGAAATGGACAGTCCAGATTTCGTCTTCTTCACTAGATCATGAGAATTAGGGTTTATACTCCATGAATGTTCATGCACGAACCAACTTCCACCAATCTGTTCTCACTCTACAGTCCATGAATCAACACGATGCAAACATGAAAAACACTCAGAATCTCTCCCTCTACACGTCTATGGTCATAGATTGCTTTGAAACTCAGCCAATCAATAAACCCGAGCGCAACAATTTCTGACTCCATGAAAATACACTGAGATGCATCACAACAATTCTCAACCAAACCTATACTAATCTACTTTATGCATAATGGTGATCATCCTAAACTAACAATCTAAGGTTATCATGCAAGATCCTACGAATTCTTGATCCAAACAGTTTGGTACACCTGCTAACAATCATCACTAAACTACTCCAAACTCATCCTAATTGCTCTACTAACATCCTACATCACATTTATACTAACAAAACTATGCTAAACTAACTGAACTAATCAATTTGAATGAAAACGCACCTGATGCAAAAGCTTGAAAACAGCTATGGAAACTCGTGAATCCACCAACACCAATGCTCAGATCTTGATCAGTGAGTGAAGCTCTTGCTTCTGTATGCAACACCTCTTGTTT
Source organism: Lathyrus sativus (assembly GCA_963859935.3). Lineage (NCBI taxonomy): Eukaryota > Viridiplantae > Streptophyta > Magnoliopsida > Fabales > Fabaceae > Lathyrus > Lathyrus sativus. The sequence goes on from CAWUDS030004567.1 coordinate 35,093, forward strand.
CTTGGCCTTGGATCTTGCTAACCGATTGATTCCTCACTTTTGAAGATGATGATAACAGCACATGAGAATGGATCAAAACCAGCCAGATATTGAGTGATCTTTGATCTTTGATGATTATGGAGTGGATTAGAATCAAGGATTATGAGAATTGATGGAGAATTGATGAAGTTTGAAAAGAATTTGCAAGAGGAAGAATGAGAAACTTTGGGAGATTTTTGGTGAAAAATGAATCCAACCCTTGCTCAATCTTCATTTCATGTTTATATAGGGCTCAAATGAACTTTCTAGATCCATCTTACAATTTCCCTTGCCTTCCAACTTTGATCCATTTTTGAAATGTTTCTTCAAATGCAAGTAACCATGAATAACTTTGATTTTTTCCACTAAACTCAAGAAAGTGCTTGAACCATTGTTCTTAGAATGTCTTTTCCATTCAAAATCATATATTGGAAGTCTCCATTTGGACTTATAAATCTCTCAAACCATTTTTCATTTTGACTTTATTCAAATTATAAGCCATTTTAGTTCAAATTTGGACCAATCATGCAACTTCATGTTATGAGCTTTTCCAACAATTTGTGACCTCCTTTCTAGACTCAAAATGTCATTTGGAGCAAGTTTGATGTTGTAAGTTTTTCCATTTGAGGCCTCCTTGTATGAGTTTTGGACATGAGTTAAAATGACCTGTAATTCACAAATGCCCAAAATACCCTTTGCTTGCCAAGACCATAAGTTGAGTTCCACACATCATATGAAGGCATGCTATACCATTCTAGAAAGCTAAGACAATGAGGAACAATTCTTATGTTGACCAGAAATTCATTTGAAATCTCCTTGAGGGGTAAAAATTGCTTGGAAGTCAAGTCACTTTCACAGACAAAATTTCAGATACCTCAGATGACCTGTAACTTGCAAGGACCATAACTTGAGTTCTATAAATCTCCTTGATGTCTTCCACCACTCATATTAAATGTATTGAGATCCTCTACAAATTTCATGTTGGCCAAGGAGCCATTTGAAGCTAGCATTTTGACTTATCTTGCTTGGAAATTTGACCTAAACTAGGGGATTTTACACAGAAACCCTAATTTAGAAACTCCTCTTCTCCTTGATTTCTCTTGAATTCTCCTTAGCATAACAACATATCTTTATTCTCCATGTCAAATTATGAACCCCACACCTCTCCAATAGCCCTTAATGCCTTTCAATCAGTCAATTGACCTAGAGTTGACCCAGATGAAACCCTAGTTGACTGTCTTCAACTGCAATACTTGTGATCACACCAATGACTTGTCTCCTTCTCCAAATGGCTTTCTAAGTCTTCCAAGATGTCTAGATACTCCCCATGCTCTCCATTCACCACTCATAACCTCTCTGTTGACCCTCAGATGCCCTCAGATAGGGGATAGGCTCAAGGCTTGATCTGCTGAGCTCCTTGCTTTCAAATTCTTTCCTGATGACTTGAATAAGATTGAATTGGGATAATAACCTCTTGATAGGCTTCTAGAGATGAGAATCATGATTGGTCCCCTGTTGAATGACTTGCTATGCTTATGTTATGCAGATGGTTAGACTATGTACATGACTCTATATGCAAATGCTAATGATATTGAAACATAAACCCAAGGAATAAGGTTGGGCAAATTTTAGGGTGCAACACCCACCATTCTCCATAAAGGAGTACGAATGAATCACATACACTCCTCCTGAGCAATGATTCATCCCACCAAACACCATGATATGTACGACACCAATGCATGACAACAATGCATGACAAACAAACTCAAGCACACTAAGTGCACACGATCCTCCTGATCACATAACCACACATTATATATATTACACCACAAATAAACACAAGCACACTAAGTGCACAACAATTAAACTCAAGTAAATAATCAATAAATCATTTCAATCGATCCATGGTTTAGTTACTATTTAATTAAACAATGACTCCCCAAAAATATTGGATATAAAAATATTTGTAAAATAACTATATTATTTATACCATGTTATAGATCTATTCAAGAGCTTTCCAACGCTTCGAACGGGGACTAAATCCGACTTACGGATCAAAAGTTATGGCCAAAATCGTCAAAACAGAAAATTCACCAATATACAGCTTTGAGTCGACCGCTGGGTCGGTGCATAGCAAACAAACGCGAAATCCAGAAAAACGCAAACAATATGCGTCGACCGCTGCAGCGTTTGAGTCGACGTAAACAGCGCAGAATGCAGAAAATTCTGTGTTTTCCACCGTTGGAGGCCTTCCGGACCTCCGATTTCAATTCCGTAAAAAGCCCTGGTTTCAGAATTCAAAATCCTACCATAATATGACAATTATAACAGCCAACAACATATTTTTAAAGATCATATCATCATATATCATATAACCATACTTTTCAACACCATGGAATTTAGGGGTTTCTATCCTAAATGTGATCCTACCCATCATACACTATCACACAATCCCCATGATCATACGAAAACCCACCCTTACTGCCCGAAACTATTATCTTGCTCAAATTCAAGCCTATTTCTCCACTTCTATCTCTTGTCCTCTCGATACTACAATTCCTATACGCTACACTAATCAATTGTTCCATAATTTCTCCTCTCATAACCTATAATTATATCCATCACCAACTCTACATAGTTACTCAGAACCCATATGCTCCTTAATTTCCTCTCGGAACCTATTTCATACTCATCGCTATTACTACGGAAATTATCCGGATTTCACCAATCTCATAACGGCAAATACACCACTCTATCAGTATCTGAAACAATCATCACACTATACTCTAATCAATTGTTCCTTAAACTATATCTCAGAACCTATATCATGGTCATTACCCAAGCCACAGAGGTTACACAAAATTTCACCAATACTCATGGTCATTATCCAAACCACAAAGGTTATACAGGAACTCACCAACATCGTAACAATGTACGAATTTCATCACCATCAACAACAACAGCAACAGGCATAATGTCATAAATTCGTGTTCATCACTAATATTACAGGAATTACACAGAATCCCACAATCATCATAAAATGTATGCACAAAACTCTTCAATCACAGCAACATTCATAAACACAAACATAATATCATATATCAATCATAATCATCAAATTCCTACGGGGTTAAGGAATCCCCTCTACCCAATTTCATGCATTATACCAATAAGTTTCTCCCCCTTACCTGGATAGTTGTTCTGATCGGTGAAGAGTCCTCCCAAGATTGGATAGCCTTGACCTTCTCTTTTCTCCTCCGTTCTTTGCTCTTCTCCCAATTCCCTCTTCTCCCGTTCTATCGTGTCTTCTCACTTCCCTCTTTCTAACTCCCTAATAACCTCTCACCTCCTATTTCCTTTTTAATTTCTAATCCCAAATAATAATAATAAAATATTATCACTAATAATACTAATAAAATAAATAGTATTATAATATACATAATATTATCAATAATAATATTAGTTCACCAAAATCATAACGTTAATAATATTAGTAATAATATTCCACCAATAATATTAATAATAATAATAATAATAATAATAATAATACCACCAATATTTTTATTATCTATTATATTTATATATCCACACCAATTCACCACCAATAATCCTCCCATATTAGGGACACTCACCAAACATCATCCAACACATCCCCACAAAAAGGACACACCAACATATAATAATTAAAATCATAATAAAATGACTAAATAATTAAAATGGGTGTTACAACTCTCCATCACTTTAATTATTTTTGTCCTCAAAAATTACCTGATGGAAATAGTTCCGGATACGCTTCTCGCATCCTACTTTCCAACTCCCAGGTCACACTGCCTCCTGCAGCACCTCCCCAAGCTACCTTCACCAAAGGTATCTCCTTCCCTCAGAGCTGTTTCATCTTACGATCCTCGATCCTCAACGACATCGTCTCAATGGTAAGATTTTCCCGAACCTGAACATCATCTCTCTGAATCACATGAGATGGATCAGAAACATACTTTCGCAATTGCGACACATGAAACACATCATGTAGATTCGACAATTCAGGCGGCAACGCCACCCTATAAGCCACAACACCAATTCTCTGCAAAATCTCATAAGGTCCAATAAATTTAGAATCCAGCTTCTTGGACTTCAATGCACGACCCACACCAGTCATCGGGTTCACTCTGAGGAATACGTGATCACCTACACTAAATTCCAACTCTTTCCTCCGGTTATCATGATAACTTTTCTGTCTACTCTGAGACGCTTTCATTTTCTCACGAATCATCTGAATTGTCTCAGTAGTCTGCTGTACAATTTCTGGTCCAAGCACCACATTCTCACCAGTCTCATACCAACACAGAGGAGTCCTACACCTCCTCCCATACAAAGTATCAAACGGTGCCATTCCGATACTCGAATGGTAACTGTTATTGTACGTGAACTCAATCAATGGTAAATGAGTATCCCACGCACCACCCTTTTCCAACACACAAGCTCTTAGCAAATCCTCAAGCAACTAAATAGTCCTCTCTGACTGACCATCAGTTTGCGGATGATAAGCTGAGCTCAACTTCAACTTAGTACCCAAAGTTTCCTGTAAGCTCTTCCAAAATTCCGAAGTAAACCTCGGGTCTCTATCCGACACAATACTGGACAGAACCCCATGTAACTTTACAATTACTCGAATATAAATCTCTGCCAGCTTCGTCAACGGGAAACTAATATTGCTCGGCACAAAGTGTGCAGACTTCGCCAATCGATCCACAATCACCCATATAGCATCAAAACCTCTCGCCGTATTCGGCAAACCTGTAACAAAATCCATAGTAATGCAATCTCATTTCCAAACCGGAATCTCTAATGGTTGTATAAATCCAGACGGTCTCTGGTGTTCTACTTTCGACTTCTGACACGTCAAACAGGCATACACAAATTGAGCAATGTCTCTTTTCATACCAGACCACCAAAATAATTTCTTCAAATCATGATACATCTTCGTAGCTCCCGGATGGATACTCAAACTACTACGATGTCCTTCACTTAAAATTGACTTTTTCAATTCTTCATCATCTGGTACACAAATCCTGCCTCTAAATCTCAACACACCTGTACTATCCAATTTAAAGTCACTATCGAAGTTACTCTTTACTCCAGGTATCAAATCCACTAATTTCACATCCAACTTCTGATTCTCTCTAATCGTATCCAAGAAGTCATTATTCACCTGCAACATACCCAACATTACACTATCTACAGTAGTCTCACAAATCATACTCAAATCTCTGAACTGTTCAATTAACTCAATTTCTTTCACCATCATAGCCGACATATGAATTGCTTTCCTACTCAAAGCATCTGCCACTACATTGGCCTTTCCTGGATGATAACTTAAACTGAAGTCATAATCCTTCAAAAATTCCAACCATCTCCTCTGCCTCATATTTAACTCTTTCTGATCAAACAGATATCTCAGACTCTTGTGATCACTGAACACTTCAAATCTCGAACCATACAAATAATGCCTCCAAATTTTCAACATAAAAACAACCGCAGCCAATTCGATATCATGAGTAGGATAATTTGGCTCATGCACTCTTAGTTGCCGCGAAGCATATGCTACTACCTTATCATTCTGCATATGAACTCCGCCTAATCCCATCTTAGACGTATCATAGTACACCATGAACGGTTCACTCGGAGCCGACAACACTAACACCGGTGTCGTAGTCAATTTCTTTTTCAACTCTTCAAAGCTTTCTTCACAAGCAGCATCCCATACAAACACTTGGTTCTTTCTCGTCAACTGAGTCAATGGCAACGCCAAATTAGAGAACCCTTCAACAACAGTTCTCCAATATGAGACTCAACTCGGATAACTCTACTGCAGACATCCTATACGGCGCCATAGAAATAGGTCTCGTACCAGGAACAAGATCAATACTAAATTCAACTTCTCTCGTCGGAGGCAATTTCGTAATTTCATCAGGAAACACTTCCGGAAATTCATTCACCACTGCCATTTCCTCCATCGACGCTTTGCTATCCACCGATAATGATGCAAATAAAGCAAACACTTTGGCTTCGTCTTCCAACAAGATCCTTAATTCTTTATTAGATAAAGAACTCGCCACCGCTTCCTCTTCAGGAGTAAGGAACAACAATTCCTTTCGAAAACAGTCGATGTAGACTCGGTTGAACTCTAACCAATTCATACCCCGAATAACCTCCAAATTACCAAGTGGTAGACAAATCAGATCCACTCCAAAGTCTTTACCGAAAATACTCAGCGAACACTTCAAACATACTAAAGAAGTAGTCACTGAACCAATAGAGGGTGTCTCAATAGTCATTCATCTCTCAAGAGTAGACGACACCAATCCTATCCTCTTCACCCCATCAACAGAAATAAACGAGTGGGTTGCACCCGTATCAATAATAGTAGTCAAAGGAATATTATTGATAATACAAGTACCTTTGTTAACTCGCTCATCACTGACAGCTTGAGTTCCTGCCAAAGCAAACACTTTCCCACCAGCTGGAGATGTCTGAGGCTTCTTCGGCTTCTCACAATGGGTACTGATGTGACCTTTCTCACCACAGTTATAATAGGTCGGCATAGTAGCTCTACAGTCTGCTATCACATGACCTGGCTTCCCACACTTAAAACACTTCTTTACTTCATTAGGACAATCATTAGCACGGTGTCCCATGCCACCGTGTTGCACCCCAAAATTTGACCAACATTTATTTATCCATTAAGTGTTTGAAAGTTGATACCTTCATCAGAAAGTTCAAGAGATCCTCAGAGGGATTGGTTGAAACCAGAGTTGTGTGCTTCATAGCTTGAGAGTTATGGGAGCTCCTCAGATGGTTCTGAGACGTTGATAGTGAACTTGAAGCTTTAAGAAAGCCTATGAGATGTCCTGAAAGCCATCATGAAGCCCAGAGAGGTCATTATGCAAGAACTCAGGAGATTCAACCATGACTGGTAGAATTAGGGTTTGACTGGGTCAATCCTAGATCAGCTGATGATTTGGAGAAGGTTGAGACCTAATCCAAGGGCCATGTGATCATGGAAGGATGTATTGAGATACTATAAAGATGATTCATAGACCAACTCATCATGATTGAGGAGTTTTGAGAAGTTTCAAGTTAGGGTTTCTAAGGATTGTCAGTGAAAAACCCTAGTTTGATCCCCATCTTCCAGGCAGTTTTAGCTCAGGATGTGATTGATATCTCATCTTCCCCACAACATGAATGTTGTAGAGCTTGTTCTTAGCTTTAATTTTATTGGTAGAAGTCCTTGATAGGAGTTGCATAGCTCAAGTTATGGTTTTGACAAATTACAGGTCAGTTGAGGTGTGTGAATCTGGGTCCTTGAAAGTCACCCAACTTGCAGACAACTTTTGCCCTAGTAGGATGATTCCTATGATTTCTTGGTCAACATGAATGTTGAATAGCATCTTCTTAGATTTCTAGAGAGTACTATAAGTCCTTGATAGGATTTGTAGAACTCAACTTATGGTTTGAATAAGACAGGGGTATTTTGGTCATTTGGAAGTTATAGGTCATTTTAAGCAAAGGCCATATCTCCTATTTCCATGCCTCAAATGAAAAAACTCAAAACATCAAAGTTGTTCAAAATGGTATTTTAAGCCTAGAAAAGTGGTCATGATTTGTTGGAAAAGCTTGTAGCAAGTATTTTCAAGATTGGGTAAGAATGACCTAAAAATGACTTATAAAGTAAATGGATCCAAGTTGGAAATTGGTTTGGGAGATGTACAAATCCAAAATGGGTCATCCAATATGTCATTTTGACTCCAAACATCATTTTAAAAACAATGGTTCAAGTAGATTTTTGATTTGAAGCTTAAAAATGGAGGTTGCTTTGTAATTTTGATTCTTGCATCACAAGGCAACTTGCAAATCTTCACATAAGGCAAGGTTTAGCTTGTTTTTTCACTCATTCAATCCCAATATCTCATGTAAGGAGTTTTTGACACAAAATTGAATGTCTTAATGCATGAAAGGAGATAATCCAATATGTCATTACAAGAGAAGTTCCATAACATTCTAGCTTTTTCCATAAGTTTCTAGACTCTTCCATTGGCTGTTATAAAAAGAGTGAATCACCATGAAGAAAGGGTTGGTGAAAGTTGGTGAATCCATTGGAGAGAGTGAGAGAGAAAGTGCCATTTCAAGATTTCTTCAAAATCAAGCAAGCTTTCATTTCTTCATCCACAAGGTTTCTCTTTCAAGATTCTTGCAAACAGAAACAAATACTCCATTAGAGGAGTGTTTGGCATCAATTACAAGCTCTGAATTCATCTCTACACACCTCTACCATCATCATTTGACAGGTTGGTAAGTTGCCCTATATCTCCATATTTATGTGTCTTCTGTTGGTTTCCTAGGCATAAAGTTAACATGCTAGGATAATTGATGATTTTCTGAGGATTTGAGAGAGATCCATAGAGTTCCATGGCAGGTCACCAATTCTTTAATTTCCAAGAGCAAGCCGTGTATGGAGTTTTAATGATCATGATATAGCATAGTTTGGTTAGGGTAATGTATAGAACAAGTTTAGATCATTAGGTTTGAGTTTAATTAAGGTCGATACCAGAGAAAGTGGTGGAACCCTAATCTTGATGCATTCGGTTAGAGAGATAGGAGAGGTTTTAATAAAAACTATAGGCACCATCGTGTTCAGGGAAAGAAAGGGCACGATTTTGGTCTTTGAATTTTATGCTTTCATGGAGTGAGCAGGGAGAACGAGGAAGATGAAGTATGGTGCGTGGAAACTGGTTTGGGGAGGAAACCCTAGCTGGAGGTTGAAGACAACCTCCCAGGCGTCCGATCGTATCCAAATCTTGACTAGTTAAGCACATCCAACGGTCCTTGTTCAAACTCAGAAAACGGAGGGAAGCCTTAAGGAAATACGTTGCCGTTTCATTAAGTGGAAGACCTGGGCCTCAGCAAAATCTTGCTGCTCGCACCCCACCCAGAAGGCCCAATTGAGTTAACACGTTAAAAACTTACTTTTTGCACCGTTCGTATATCATTTTCTTTTTGATTTTTCATAGCAATTTTTCCTGAGCGCGCGTGGGCCTAGCCATTTTCTTTCCACACCCCCAGGTTCTCAGCCCAATCAGCAAATGAACTGGGCGCCTTTTCTTTTCTCACCCCCCATCCCTTTTATTTTAATTTCTCATTTTTTATTTCTTTTATATTTCTTGCTTAGTAAATAATTCATAGAAAATAGAAAAATTAGTATTTTTTAATGCTTGTTTTTTCTACACTCTCATAATTCTGTCTAGAAAATTATAAATAAATAAAATTGGCATTTTATTTTCTTTTAATATTTTTTAGTATATTTTTCATTTAAATAGCTTTTAAATAGGTTTAATTTTGTACTCAATTTTGTAGAATTTCTTTTAGGACCTTCCCTTAGGATTTTTAATTCATTCTTTTTGGTGTGATTAGATATTGAATCATAGTTCCCCATAGGATTTAATTCTTGATTTTTAGATTAAAATTTGATTAGTTTAATTAGGTTAGCATTAGGGTACCTAATTAGGGTTTAGGTTATGCATAAGTGAAGTAATTCATTTTCTTTAGAGAGTTTTGTCTTGATTTTTGGGGATGGGCATATAGGGATGTTATGGGTAGATGTTATAGACCCTTGTAAATGATTGTTAGATTTTTCCCTCTTGCTTTAGTATTCTTAGGTATTTTCTGAAGTTGACTGATTGTATTGACTGTCTGTTTGACATTTGTCTGTCTCTGGGGTTTATTTTTGGGAATTTGTTGTGGGGCTTAGTTTGTCTTGAAGAGCTTGTTGAAGGAGCATGGTGAAGAAGATTGTAGATCAAGACCTAGAGACCCAGAGCTTGGAGATTATTCCCTGTCTGTGAGGTTTGAGATCCTGAAGTTTGAGGGGAATTCATGGTACTTTCCTGAGGAAGGCACTATGGATGACTTTCATTCTTTCTTCTCACCTCTTTCTTAAGTATCCAATGATGTTGGAGCCAACATGTGAGTTTAATTTCTCCTGAGGAGGAATGTAAACTGATCACAGTTGTTGAGCCATATGGGATACAGTTCCTAAGTGGAAGTCTCCTAGTACTTTCCCGAGGAAGGTCCTATGGGTCTATTCACTTAGTTCCCTTAGTTCATCTAGGATTTCTTAAGTATCCAATGATGTTGGAGCCAACATGTGAGTTTAATTTCTCCTGAGGAGGAATGTAAACTGATCACAGTTGTTGAGCCACATGGGATACAACTCCTAAGTGGAAGCCTCCTAGTACTTTCCTAAGGAAGGTCCTATAGGTCTATTCACTTAGTTCCACTAGTACAGGTAGGATTTCTTAAATGTCCAGTGATGTTGGAGCCTTCATGTGAGTTTAGTTTCTCCTGAGGAGGAACGTAAACTGATCACAGTTGTTGAGCCACATAGGATATGGTTCCTGAGTATAAGCCTCCTAGTGCTTTCCTGAGGAGGGCACTATGAGTCTGTCTACTTAGCTCCCTTTCTTTGGTAAGCTTGTTTTGAAGCTTGAAGACTGGGATTGTTTTCTTTTGATTAGGGTGTTGCTTTAGGGCATTGCTTAGATTTGATCAGGATTCTGTGTTAGGGTTAGGATTAGAGATTAGATGTAGATGATTTCTTTCTCAAGCATGGATGGTATTTCATTTCTTTTCTCTGTATGATTGCAGTTTACTGTTTATTGCTTGATAGCATGTTGTTTATTTTTCAGTATGATTACTGTTATTTCATGACTGGCTTGAGGTCGAGACGAGCTTGTGGAGGCTGAAGCCCCACACACATTTCCTCCCTCACTTGCATTGCATGCATTTTACTGTTAAGCTGATGCTTTGTCTGTTTTGGTGTATCATTGACATGATCCCTTAGGACTCTCATTTCCTTTGATAAGGATTTGATGATAGAAGTTTAGGTTGAAACCTATGCATGACAACATCTAGGAGTTCCCTGTTCAAACCTCAATCATAGGATGAATCCATGGCATGATAACAGTAGGACTTGATAGTCTCCCTCCTAGTTGGGCCTGTTCTCTTCTCATCTCAAAACAGTTTAAGATACAGTAATCATGAATGATTTCTTTCGTACGTTACGAGCCTTAAGCTATCCGAGATTGGATGCTTAGTATGGTACCCTTTGGGTGACATGCGACGCATTCACTCTCAGGTCATAGTCTCTAGTGCGGTTGAAATCGCAAACACAATAAAAAACACTTCTTTCAGGAAATAACCCGTAGTTTCCCAAACTACGTTTGCTCTGATCTTCCATGCAGTGTGGAAGTACGTAGGCATAGGATGCGATATCCTAGCGAGCAACCTTCCCCCACAATCCTTTGTAGGCCGAACTACGTTGACTCTGATTTCTCATTCTCTGATGAGAATACGTAGGCATAAAGTGTGACGCTTTGCCGAGTCATTTTTCTTTTCTTTTTCAGCCAGCCTTGATAGGTAGATAGAATAAAACCAACCCACCCAAGTAAACTAACAAGCGTGGATCCCGTCGAGTACGACGGACGTGAGGGGTGCTAATAACTTCCCCTTGCGTAACCGACTCCCGAACCCAGACATTGGTTGCGATGACCTTGTCTTACCCTTTTTTCGTCAGGTTTTTCCGATCGTTTCCTTTCCCGCTCTGAGGGATAAATAACGAAAGGTGGTGACTCTTCTGTCATGCCGACACCTTATTTTCGCGCAAGCGACAGCTGGCGACTCTGCTGGGGATCGAACCCAGAATCTCTGGTTCTTCGGTTCCCTATGAGAGTCAATCCTAGCACGTGTATGTTTGCTTGTTGGGTTGCATTTATTTATCGCATTTTTACTTCCCGCATTTTATTTCCCGCATTTTATTTCCAGTTTGATATGATTATCTGTGCTGCTGTGGGAGAGGGATGTTACTATGAGTGAGAAGCCGGACCTGGGCTTGAGTATACACCTAGACATAGTTGCGGAGAGTAGTAGACGAACCTGTCTGCTGAGCAGGCACAGTTCCCTACGAAATTTGCGCTCAGACGAGATTCTTGCAGAGGTGCTCCTTTCCGGTCCTGAGGATCTGAGGGGAGTCCAGACGTGAGGATTGTCGACTCTGGGGACCGATCATTTGGAAGTCAGCTAAGTGAGGCCTCTTCATGACTTGATGATGCCACTCCTTCTGGGAATCGTATCGTCACTCATGAAAGTCTGTGACGCTGATGACCGCATAGGATGTCGTACCTTTGTCCGTGGATTAGGTCCATACTTGTGAGCGGGATTGGGTTTATTGCAGGAAACTTTGACCTCCAGACCACCTGGTTTTCTTGACAGTGGATCAGTTATGTTGGTACCAGGGTTCCCAGTTGCAGTACGTCTGTTCTTGACAGAGCAAGTTTTTGATCAGAGGATCTTATCATCGGGTGTTTGTCTGTTCTTGATAGAGCAGGTTTTGATCAGAGTATTGTCATCAGAGGTTTGTTCTTGATAGGGCAGATTTTGAGTGAGGTCTGAAGATCTCATCAGCAGAGGTTTGTTCTTGATAGGGCAGATTTTGAGTGAGGTCTGAAGATCTCATCAGCAGATGTTGTTTGTTCTTGATAGGGCAGATTTTGAGTGGGGTCTGAAGATCTCGTCAGCAGCTGTATGTTTGTTCTTGATAGGGCAAATTTTTGATTTGGGGTCTGAAGACTTCATCAGCAGATATTTCTCGATCATACATCTGGGGTCCTTGTTACCAGACATTTGTTCTTGACAGAGCAGAATTTTGATCTTGGTCCTATCAGATGGTTATTCTCAGCAGATCAGATCAGTGGTCTTACGCCGGGGTTTTCTTCTCATCAGTGATTGTTGATACCGAATTTCCACAGCAGCCACCTGGATATATTGTTGCATGCCTGCATTTTGCATTAGCTTGCATGTTCACTCGCATTCCATTAACGTGTGTCTGTGACAGGTACCGTTTCCCCGATCCAGGATTCCTCGCCTCCTATGGTATTATTGTAGCCTCTCTCAAGAAGACTGTTGCGTACGAGTTCTCGGTCCTTGATGTGTCGAAGTTGACTATCACTGATGCTATAGGCTTCCTGTGTATATGTGAGATTGCTGTTTCCATGATTGGGCCCAGATTCCCCTCCTTATTATTGTCAGCGCTGGTACTAAGGCGCCAGGATCGGGGGAAATCTCCCAAGCACACAGACATACGCATACATCTGCATGAAGCATTTCGCATGACATACATTTTGTGGCTTTTCCTAACCTTTAATGTTTACAGGTTTTTTCAGGTTCACAGGTTCCGAGCTGCTTCCGATCTCCAGGATTGATCAAAGACTCATTCACCGTTACTCAACTCGAGCTAATCAGACTAGGATCATGGATCAGGTGCAGTCAGATGTTCAAGAGCTCCGTGAACGGATGGATCGTTTTATGGAACTGATGCAGGTAGTCGCTAATGGTCAGGATCAGCTTCGTACTTTGGTTCAACCTTTGATCTCCAGGGTTGACAGTAATGGCATACTTCACGGCGGGGCTGTGCCTACTCCTCCTCCAGTGGATGCTCCACAGAATGTTGTTCCTGTTGTCGGGGGCAACGGCAGTGCTAACGGCAATCTGATGACTAATCTCGGACTCAATGCGGCAGGCGTCGGCAATGGTAGTCTGGGAGCCAATGTTAACATAGGGCCGGTCAACGGCAATGCTGGTGTCGGAAATCTGTTGGTGCCTCAACCGTGGCTTGAGGATCATCAAGATGACGTGTTCTCCCAAAGAGGTGTGGAAGCAGAGTTGAATGCTGAAGCCAGGCTAAGGTTCAAAGCGCTGGAAGACAAAATGAGAGACATTGAAAATCAGAATACATTGGGCGTTGATATGTCCAAGCTCGGGTTAATTGCTGATTTCAAGGTACCTCATAAGTTCAAGGTGCCTGTCTTTGAGAAGTATAAGGGTACTACTTGCCCCCAGGTCCACCTTCGATCTTATTACAGAAAGATGTCTGCCTATTCTGACGATGAGAAGTTGCTGATGCACTTCTTCCAAGATAGTCTTTCTGGTCCATCCCTCGAATGGTATATGGGCTTGGAGCCTGCTACAGTGCGCACGTGGAAGGATCTCGCTGAAGCGTTCGTCCTCCACTATCAGTACAATAGCGATTTGGCCCCCAACCGAGTTCAGCTCCAGAATCTCTCACAGCGGAATAATGAAAGCTTTAAAGAGTACGCCCAGCGGTGGCGTGAATTGGCTGCTCGGGTTCAACCGCCGATGGTTGAGCGTGAGCTAGTGCAAATGTTCGTGGCTACCCTTCCTGGAATCTACTATGAAAAGCTGGTCAGTGGCATGTCTGGGACATTCTCGGCTCTCATCACTATGGGCGAGCATGTCGAGAACGGAATAAAGATTGGAAAAATTCAAGGCGAATCATCCTCAGCTGGAGGAGGTGGTAAGAAACCCTACGCTGGCAAGCGTCGAGAAGGAGATGCAAGTGTTGTCACTAACGCTCAGAGAAAGGGCAAGGGCCCCCAGCAGCAGATTGCTAGCATAAATATCCCGGCAGCTCCGCCGCAGCAGCAGCAGCAGCAACCGCAACAGCAGAATCAACAGGGGTATAGGAAATATCAGAACCGGGCTCCTTTGGCAAGCCGTCATTTTGAAACTCCACCTATGTCGTATGCGCAGCTCTTGCAAACTTTGCTGCAGCTTCAGCTAGTTCAAAAGAGGACGTTGGCTCCCTTAACAGGGGCACCACCACCGGGGTATGATGCAAGTGCCACTTGTGATTTCCATACTGGGGCACCAGGCCATACGATTGAGAACTGTAAAGCTTTTAAGCACAAGGTGCAGGGACCTGGTGGACGCCAAGGTTATTAACTTTTCTGATAGTGTGCCCAATGTCACCAAAAACCCTATGCCTCATCATAGGGGAGGCGGGGGTGAACGCCATTATCACAGAGGAGAGCGCCGATATGTTGACTGATGTCAAGAACTTGAAGACGCCGCTCAGTTTTGTCAAGGCTAAGTTGCTGAAGAAGGGCTTCTTTCCTGGATGCGGAGAGTTATGTATGGCTTGTGTTACACTTCCTAATGGGTGTGAGCAGCTGGTAGAAGGCATCCAAAGTCTGATGTCTGAGGGTATTTTGCAGTTCAGCGGAGAGTTGAAAGTGTATCTGGGGAGGTTGTGCTAGGACAGGCAGATGAAGTCGCTACCATTACTATTCCTCGTCGACCTATTACTATTTCTGCGCCCCGACCGCCTACAATTACTATTACCAGGGCCGGGCCAATCCCATTCGAGAGCACTAACGCCGTTCCATGGCATTACGGCGCCGAGGTCTATTGCAATGGTCAGAAGATAGAGCTGGAGCCGTAATGGGTCGACTGTGCAGAATCTCGCAGGAGTCAGTGGTATTACTCGAAGCGGAAGAGTGTTCGCACCGACAGAGGTTGCAGCAGAGAAAGTGGTCAGAGATGAGGCTGCCGATAAGGGTAAAGGCAAAGCCGTCGAAGAGGTCCGTTGTGGGGCAGAGAAGGATTTGCTAGTTAAAGATGCCGAAGAGTTCATGCGGTTAATCAAGAAGAGCGACTACAAGATTGTAGACCATCTTCATCAGACTCCGTCAAAGATCTCTATTCTCAACTTGTTGCTGTGTTCTGAAGCGCACCGCAACGCGTTACTGAAGGTATTGAACGCTGCCTACGTGCCGCAGGAGATATCAGTAAATCATCTAGAAGAGGTGGTAGCCCATGTTAATGCTGGCAATGGGATGGGATTCACAGATCTAGAGCTGACTCCTATAGGGAGAGATCACAACAGCGCCTTGCACGTCTCGATAGAGTGCAGGGGCACTATCATGTCGCATGTCCTGGTGGATACAGGTTTGTCGCTTAATGTGCTTCCGAAGAAGGCATTAATGAAGTTGGACACTCGTGGATTGCTTTGCACGCCCAGTGATCTGGTGGTGAAAGCATTTGACGGAACTAAGCGCCACGTTTTCGGGGAGTTGACCCTGCCGATTCAAGTTGGCCCAGAGACGTTCGATACGGTTTTCTATATCATGGATATCATGCCCGCCTACAGTTGCCTCTTAGGTCGGCCATGGATCCATGCTGCTGGTGCCGTGACGTCCACGCTGCATCAAAAGCTCAAATATGCTGTCGGGGGAAGCATAGTAACCGTCTGTGGTGAGGAGGACATCATGGTGAGTCACTTGTCATCCTTTAAATTTGTTGAAATGGACGGCGAAATCCATGAAACTCTCTTCCAAGCATTTGAAACCGTCAAGGTGAAAGAGGTAGCTCCTGTCATCATAGAGAAGCAAGAGATGAATCTCTCCTCGTTCAAAGAAGCTCGGGCCGTCGTCGAAGCCGGTTCCACCCAGGCTAGGGGCATGTTTTGGAGATACCGATCAAGCAGGATAAGTTTGGATTAGGGTATTCTCCTAAAGCTGAGCTTCATCTTCTTCGTCTAGCAGTTCGTCTCGTGGGAAGGGGCCGATCCTATTCACCAAGGGCGGAGTGATTTTCGAAAGCATCAACGCAGTGTCTGAGGACAGCGGGGGATAGCGATTGTGACCTTGACACCTGGATTCAGCCAAGCAAGCCGGGCGAGCGCCTCAACAATTGGACCATCAAGGAGATTATCCAGCTGACAAGTGAAGAGTAATGATTTGCTTTTTACAATCTTTGTACAACCCTCTGTCCTGCCCGGGGCATAGTGGTTTTATTGTCAGGGCCTTGTTGGATTATGTACATGCATTTTGTTAATAAATCAAAGGCGTTTTCTTCGTACTCAAATATTGTGTTCTCTGTTATTCCTGTTTTATGTTTATTTTGAAAAACAGCAAAATGGCAATGGGGCTTGTGCTGACCTGCGTATTCTTGCTTTAAGCTTAACCCTTGTTATTGCAGGATCCACATAACAGACGACATCGACTTTGGACCCTCTACGGCTCACTACGACTACGATTGCTCGATCTATCAAGCCGAGGATGAGATTGATGAAGACGAAGACCTTCCGGAAGAGTTGGCCCGCTTGTTGAGACAAGAGGAAAAGGTTATTCTGCCTCATGAGGAGGATATTGAGATCGTAAATCTGGGTTCTGAGGAGCTCGTCAGAAATGTCAGAGTAGGGGCTGCGCTGCAGAATGATGTCAAGCATAGACTGGTCGAGATGCTTCGAGAGTATAGTGACGTCTTTGCTTGGTCATACGAAGATATGCCCCGGACTTAACACAGATATCGTGGTTCATCGCTTGCCATTGCGAGAAGATTGCCTCCAGTCAAGCAGAAGCTCAGGAGGACGAGACCAGATATGGCTGTAAAAATCAAAGAAGAAGTCCAGAAGCAGTTGGACGCAGGATTTCTAGCCGTTACCACTTACCCTCCGTGGGTCGCCAACATAGTGCCTGTACCGAAGAAGGACGGTAAGGTACGCATGTGCGTCGATTATCGGGATTTGAATAGGGCGAGCCCTAAGGATGTTTTCCCGTTGCCTCATATCGATGTGTTGGTCGACAACACAGCCCAGTTTTCCGTGTTTTCGTTCATGGATGGCTTCTCCGGTTACAATCAGATTAAGATGGCACCGGAGGACATGGAGAAAACGACGTTTATCACCCCTGGGGAACATTTTGCTACAAGGTAATGCCCTTCGGTCTGAAGAACGCAGGGGCCACTTACCAGCGAGCAATGGTAACTTTGTTTCATGATATGATTCATCATGAGATCGAGGTCTATGTTGATGACATGATTGCAAAGTCCCAAACGGAGGAAGAGCATCTGGTCAACTTATTGAAGCTTTTTGAGAGGCTTAGGAAATTCAGGTTGAGGCTGAATCCTAACAAGTGCACTTTCGGAGTGCGGTCCGGAAAGTTATTGGGGTTTATCGTTAGTGAACGAGGTATTGAA
Source organism: Lathyrus sativus (assembly GCA_963859935.3). Taxonomy (NCBI): domain Eukaryota; kingdom Viridiplantae; phylum Streptophyta; class Magnoliopsida; order Fabales; family Fabaceae; genus Lathyrus; species Lathyrus sativus. The sequence continues at coordinate 53,000 of CAWUDS030004567.1, forward strand.
GTTGATCCTGCGAAAATAAAAGCTATTCAAGAAATGCCAGCGCCGAAAACAGAAAAGGAAGTTCGTGGTTTCTTGGGCCGAATAAACTACATTGCGAGGTTTATCTCTCAGCTCATGGCCACTTGTGAACCGATGTTCAAGCTTTTAAAGAAAGATCAGGCGATTACTTGGAATGAGGATTGCCAGAGGGCATTCGACAAAATAAAGCAGTATCTTCAAGAACCTCCAATCTTGATACCCCCAGTGGCTGGACGGCCATTAATCATGTACCTGACGGTTTTGGAGAATAGTATGGGATGTGTTCTCGGTCAGCACGACGAGACGGGCAGAAAAGAGCATGCCATCTATTATTTGAGTAAAAAGTTCACTGAGTGTGAAGCTCGATACTCGATGCTGGAGAAGACGTGTTGTGCATTAGCTTGGGCCGCCAAACGTCTACGACAGTATATGCTCAATCACACCACTATGCTAATTCAAAGATGGATCCGATCAAGTACGTCTTCGAGAAGCAGGCTCTTTCGGGCAGGATTGCCAAATGGCAAATGGTGTTAACAGAATATGATATTCAGTACGTCTCCCAGAAAGCCATTAAGGGAAGCGTATTGTCGGATTACCTTGCCGAACAGCCAATCGAAGATTACCAGCCGATGAAGTTCGAATTCCCTGACGAGGATATTATGTTTCTCAAAGCGAAGGATTGCGATGAGCCATTGCCCGGTGAGGGGCCAGATAGAAAGTCTCAGTGGAAGTTGATATTCGACGGAGCGGTTAATTCCTATGGAAGTGGTATCAGGTCTATCATCACGACTCCTTATGGGGTCCCACATCCCGTTTACTGCGAGACTGACGTTTCCAGTTACCAACAATGAGGCAGAGTATGAAGCATGTATTATGGTCTAGAAGAGGCAATTGATTTGAGAATCAAGAATCTAGACGTATATGGTGACTCAGCTCTTGTAATCAATCAGATTAAAGGGGAGTGGGAAACTCGTCAAGCGAATTTGGTGCCGTACATGAATTATGCCCGGAGGCTGCTTCCGTTCTTCGATCGAGTGGAACTTCATCATGTAACCAGGGCTGAAAATCAGATGGCTGATGCCTTAGCCACGTTGGCTTCAATGTATAAAGTCAATTTTTGGAATGAGGCTCCAAGAATTGTGCTTTCGCGTCTTGACAAACCGGCATTTGTTTTTGCAATCGAGGATGCCGCCGACGGCAAGCCATGGTTCCATGACATCCAGACCTTCCTTATGACTAAGGAGTATCCTGCGGGTGCGTCAACTCAGGATAAGAAGACTCTGAGGAGGCTATCTAGAAACTTTTATCTCAATCCTGATGGAGTGTTGTACAAGAGAAACCACGATCTCGAGCTACTCAGATGTGTAGATGAGAAAGAGGCAAGTATGCTCATGGAAGAAGTCCATGAGGGCACCTTTGGTACGCACGCCGACGGACATGCCATGACGAGAAAGATCCTGAGAGCAGGATATTACTGGCTGACTATGAGGCGGATTGCTTCAGATTCGCGAAGAGATGTCATAAATGCCAGATTTATGCTGATAAAGTTCATGTGCCGCCATGCCCATTGAATGTCATGTCCTCCCCTTGGCCGTTCTCCATGTGGGGCATCGACATGATAGGCAAGATCGAACCCACTGCATCCAATGGTCATCGCTTCATTCTGGTAGCTATCGACTACTTCACCAAATGGGTGGAGGCAGCCTCGTACGCTAATGTAACCAAGCAGGTGGTAGCTAAATTCATAAAGAGGGACATCATCTGTCGCTATGGAATTCCCGAGCGGATCATTACTGATAATGGTTCGAATTTGAATAACAAGATGATGAAGGAGTTGTGCCAGAGCTTTAAGATTGAACACCACAACTCATCTCCTTACCGGCCGAAGATGAATGGCGCCGTCGAAGCCTCCAACAAGAACATAAAGAAGATTGTTCAGAAGATGGTTGTGACGTACAAAGATTGGCACGAGATGTTGTCGTTTGCCTTGCACGGTTATCGTACGACGGTGCGTACGTCGACCGGGGCAACTCCTTTCTCCTTGGTATACGGTATGGAGGTTGTCCTACCGTTAGAAGTGGAGATTCCTTCTTTGCGAGTTTTGGTGATGTGAAACTCGACGAGGCAGAATGGATTACGAATCCCTTGAACCAACTCAGCCTGATGGACGAGAAGAGGTTAGCATCGATTGCATTTGGTCTCCTGTACCAAAGCCGAATGAAGAAAGCTTATGATAAGAAGGTGTGTCCTAGAAGCTTTCAGACGGGTGATCTCGTCCTGAAGAAGATTCTTCCGCCACACTCCGATCACCGGGGCAAGTGGACTCCGAATTACGAAGGGCCGTATGTCGTCAGCAAGGTCTTCTCAGGAGGAGCTTTGTTGTTATCCACGATGGATGGTGAGGATTTTGCATCCCCGGTGAACGCGGACGCAGTTAAAAAATACTTTGCTTGAAAGAAACCCGCTGGACAAAAAAGAAAGAGTCCAGGAAAAAAAGGGGCATCCCGGCGAACCAAAAACATAATAAAAGGTTCGGGCAAAAATTAGGGATATATTGAAAAAATGTACACCCGCGAAGTCGAAAACCTACACTGGGCGGCTTCGGCAAAAAAGGGTATCCCGGTGAACTGAAAACCCGTGAAGGGGCGGTTCACGCAAAAGTTAGGGATTTGAATAAGCAAATGACTGCGTCCCGCGTGTGGACTTTCATTGTTTAGTGGTTTGGAGGACCTGAGGGCCGTTGATCTGAATCAAATCTCTGCCGAAGCTGAAGCGTCAGAGAAGAATCGAAGTCGAGTGGGTCTTAGAGGGATCAACTCATGGTGTTCGTCCACGCCTCGTTGCCGACATTTGTATATACTGATGTATATTTATATTTTATTTTTGCGGCTTCCTCATTCCAGGAGCTTGCCTCTGTTGTAAAACATTTTTTTACCCATTCAGGGGTTCACCATCAATAAAATGCATATTATTCAGCAATTCTGCTTACCTGTCTAGCATTTATCTGTTTTGTTTGCGAACGAAAACGCCGATGTTTTTGATAAAATGTGCATACATAAACTTATGGGCCTAGGCCCATTGATTTTTGAAACAATTAATCACCTGAATATTGTCACGAGATAATAACCTTGATAGGCCCCTTTGAGAAAGGTATCTCGTCTGTTTGTTTCTGTTGTTGCAGGTGTAGCATATTCCAGAAGATGTGTCGTGCGCATCCCCGAGGCAAGGCGAGTCCTCCTTCTCCAGCAGAGTTCAGTAGTCTCCTCCGCAGAATCTGAACGCAAGATAGTGAGCATTGATATGTCTCCCCGGGCAGAGATGATTCTTTTCCCCTAAGCAGACGCATCCTGAAGGAACGTCACCTCATCAGCTGAGTCAAACGCTGAAGCTCGTGTTTGCCCCAGTAAGGTCGCCGAAGCAGTTGTCCTTCCCCAGCACCGGGTCACAAGTGCAGGATTTGTAGGAAGTGTTCGTACGCCGAAGTATGCCGCGACTGATGGTGCCAGACTGAAGTCTCCTGCGGAATTGAGATTCCCCACCAGAGCCGTATTCTCTCCCGAAGTTGGATGATTCCCTCTTCCCCAGTAGAGTGTTGGAACAGCTGATGCTGTATTTCCCTGCAGAGTTATACTCTCCCCCGAAGTCGGATGATCCTTTCTCTCCCAGCGGAGTTGAAATTCCTCATCAGAGTCGTGCTCTCCAGTGAAGTAGAATGATTTCTCCTTCCCCGGCTGAGTCCGCTAACCCCCAAAGAGAGCCGAATCCTTGGAAGCAGTTGAGACCGTGAGTGGTTTTCCCTAGCAGAGCATTGAGCAGCTGACGCTGTATTTCCCCAGAGTTGTACTCTCTCCAGCGAAGCAGAATGATTTCTCCTTCCTCAGCCGAGTGTGCAGATGTCCAAGAGAGCCGAAGTCCTTGGAAGTTGATCAGATCAGGATTGGTTTTTCCCCAGCGGAGTGTTGAACAGCTGAAGTGGCTTCCCCCACAGAGTTGTTGTCCCCAGAAAAGTAGCCATGGCGGCCACGCAGTTTATTCTCACGATTGACATCACTTTCCTTCAGCAGGTCCAAGTTCTCGTAGAGCTTCGTCCCCCTGCAGCAGATCAACTGAAGTTGTTTTCCATGCAGCAGTCAACGAGAGATCACTTCCCCAGACAGAGTCCGATTGATATTGGCGTGTCCACGTTCTCCTCAGCAGGATGATTCCTCTATCTGAGTAGTTCTTTCTCCTTGACAGGAGAATTTCCCCCTCGGCATTTATTTTGCTGGCGGGATCGCATCATTGTGCATGATTGCATGGCATTTAGCATAAACGCATAGCATTTCCACCTTGTGGGGCATGGCGCCGAAGTATATGCATCATAAGCATGATCTAGGTTATTATCATTCTTGTTTTACAGGTGTTCCACCGAAGGATCAGTTTGCTCAGGATGATTCCTGATAGTCTCCCCAACGAGGTTGCTTTCTTAAGATGATTCTTAAGACCCTGGTGTAATCCCCACAGTCGCTCGCTCAAGATGATTTTTGAGATCCCCAGTGAAGTCTTCAGTTCGAGATGATTCTCGAATCCCTCAGCAGGGCCGTTTGCTTAAGGTGATTCTTAAGACCTCAGCGTAATTTCCCGAGTTGTGTGCTTAGGATGATTCTTGAGCTCCCCGGTAGCGTCCCCAGCAAGAGTTGCCCAGGAAGATTCCAGGGATCCCCAACAGAATGTTTGCTCCAGAAAGGTTATCAGTTCAAGATGATTCTTGAAGGTGCCCGACGAAGTTGTTTGTTCAAGATGATTCCTGAAGTCCCTAGCAGCGTGATATGTTTGCTCCAACAGTGATGTCTAATATGAAGATTGACTTCGTAAACGCCTGAAGGCGATATCAGAATATTCTTGTGGATTCGGATTTCCTTGTTGATGAATCAACATGTGGCTGAAGACGAGGTTCCAAAGTTTGCAAAGTGATCCGTGTTGGTCTGAAGACCAAGTCAGTTGTCCTGAGGTGATGATTGATTGCGATCAAGTGGATAATGTTTCTTCTGACTGAAGTCGAAGATGTTTCTCCAGCTGAAGCGGAGTTTTGCCTGAGGGCAAAGTGTTTGAATCCCCGTAGAGTCATGAATGGCTCAGGATACCGTTTCTCTGACTGAAGTCACAGATTTCCCAAGCTGAAGCGAAGGTGCCTGAAGGCAAGGTTATCCCCAAAGTCATGAATGACTTAGGATTCATTTTTCGGACTGAAGGCCGAAGTATCCCTGACTGAAGTCACGGATACTCTATAGCAGAGGGCGGAGTTGCCCTGAAGGCAGATCCATGCATCCTTGAAGGCCAAAGATCATTTTCTTCAGACTGAAGTCGAAGATACCTCCTGCAGAGTTGCCTTGAAGGCCAAGGATGCTTATCTTCATAAATACTTGAAGATCTTTTCTAGCTGAAGCTGGAAGTGCCAGGGGCCAGGGTTTCATATAGCTTTGATGTTGAAGTTCTATGGTGGGTTCAGTATGCAGTAGTATTTTCGTTATGGTCCTGAGGGTGAACCCCAGATCAGAGCGTGCTCGGTTAAGTCTCTCATTCCCAGCGGAGTAGTTTCAAATACGCAAGTGTACCTTTTTTCCATTTACCAGGGGTGAACCTCAGGTCAGAGTTGTTCAGTGTGGTATTTTCTCAGCGGCGAGGTTGGATGTTTGGATTGGACGGCGAGGTCAGACTATGTTTGTTCGACGGCGAGGTTGGATGTTTGTTCGACGGCGAGGTTGGATGTTTGTTCGACGGCGAGGTTGAATGTTTGTTTTGACGGCAAGGTCTGGTCATGTTTGTTTCCGGCGGCGAGGTTGGAGGTTTGGATTTGACGGCGAGGTCAGATTATGTTTGTTTCCAGCGGCGAGGTTGGATGTTTGTTCGGCGAGGTCAGACTCTTTAAATCCCCGGCAGAGATGATGGTTGTACGACGGTGATGTCGGGTGTCTCTCTGAGTAATGTTTGTTTCCGACGGTGATGTCAGATTCAGTTTTCCAGCAGTAGTGTTGGGCATTTTGGTGATTCAGGTTCTTTAGTTCCCCCAGCGGCGATGTTGGGTGTACTGTGTGTTTCCGACGGCGATGTCAGATCAGTATGCCTCCAGCTAGTCGTCGTGCAGCTAGTGTTGCAGTGTTCGAAGGTTTGTCCCCCGCAGAGTATCGTGTGCTTGTGCATTTGGCGAAATTTTCGGGTTTACCGGTATTCAATCGTCTCGCACCTTGATTGGCTGAGAGCCGTTCGCCTCCTCACCCAGTCAGGTTCAAGCCGTTTGAATAGGGGCAGTTGTTGCACCCCAAAATTTGACCAACATTTATTTATCCATTAAGTGTTTGAAAGTTGATACCTTCATCAGAAAGTTCAAGAGATCCTCAGAGGGATTGGTTGAAACCAGAGTTGTGTGCTTCATAGCTTGAGAGTTATGGGAGCTCCTCAGATGGTTCTGAGACGTTGAGAGTGAACTTGAAGCTTTAATAAAGCCTATGAGATGTCCTGAAAGCCATCATGAAGCCCAGAGAGGTCATTATGCAGAACTCAGGAGATTCAACCATGACTGGTAGAATTAGGGTTTGACTGGGTCAATCCTAGATCAGCTGATGATTTGGAGAAGGTTGAGACCTAATCCAAAGGCCATGTGATCATGGAAGGATGTATTGAGATACTATAAAGATGATTCATAGACCAACTCATCATGATTGAGGAGTTTTGAGAAGTTTCAAGTTAGGGTTTCTAAGGATTGTCAGTGAAAAACCCTAGTTTGATCCCCATCTTCCAGGAAGTTTTAGCTTAGGATGTGATTGATATCTCATCTTCTCCATAACATGAATGTTGTAGAGCTTGTTCTTAGCTTTAATTTTAGTGGTAGAAGTCCTTGACAGGAGTTGCAGAGCTCAAGTTATGGTTTTGACAAATTACAGGTCAGCTGAGGTGTGTGAATCTGGGTCCTTGAAAGTCACCCAACTTGCAGACAACTTTTTCCCTAGTAGGATGATTCCTATGATTTCTTGGTAAACATGAATGTTGAAGAGCATCTTCTTATCTTTCTATAGAGTACTAGAAGTCCTTGATAGGATTTGTAGAAACTCAACTTATGGTTTGAACAAGACAGGGGTATTTTGGTCATTTGGAAGTTATAGGTCATTTTAAGCAAAGGCCATATCTCCTATTTCCAAGCCTCAAATGAAAAAACTCAAAACATAAAAGTTTTTCTAAATGGGATTTTAAGCCTAGAAAAGTGGTCATGATTTGTTGGAAAGCTTGTAGCAAGTATTTTCAAGATTGGGTAAGAATGACCTAAAAATGACTTATAAAGTAAATGGATCCAAGTTGGAAATTGGTTTGGGAGATGTACAAATCCAAAATGGGTCATCCAATATGTCATTTTGACTCCAAACATCATTTTAAAAACAATGGTTCAAGTAGATTTTTTGATTTGAAGCTTAAAAATGGAGGTTGCTTTGTAATTTTGATTCTTGCATCACAAGGCAACTTGCAAATCTTCACATAAGGCAAGGTTTAGCTTGTTTTTTCACTCATTCAATCCCAATATCTCATGTAAGGAGTTTTTGACACAAAATTGAATGTCTTAATGCATGAAAGGAGATAATCCAATATGTCATTACAAGAGAAGTTCCATAACATTCTAGCTCTTTCCATAAGTTTCTAGACTCTTCCATTGGCTGTTATAAAAAGAGTGAATCACCATGAAGAAAGGGTTGGTGAAAGTTGGTGAATCCATTGGAGAGAGTGAGAGAGAAAGTGCCATTTCAAGATTTCTTCAAAATCAAGCAAGCTTTCATTTCTTCATCCACAAGGTTTCTCTTTCAAGATTCTTGCAAACAGAAACAAATACTCCATTAGAGGAGTGTTTGGCATCAATTACAAGCTCTGAATTCATCTCTACACACCTCTACCATCATCATTTGACAGGTTGGTAAGTTGCCCTATATCTCCATATTTATGTGTCTTCTGTTGGTTTCCTAGGCATAAAGTTAACATGCTAGGATAGTTGATGATTTTCTGAGGATTTGAGAGAGATCCATAGAGTTCCATGGCAGGTCACCAATTCTTTAATTTCCAAGAGCAAGCCGTGTATGGAGTTTTAATGATCATGATATAGCATAGTTTGGTTAGGTAATGTATAGAACAAGTTTAGATCATTAGGTTTGAGTTTAATTAAGGTCGATACCAGAGAAAGTGGTGGAACCCTAATCTTGATGCATTCGGTTAGAGAGATAGGAGAGGTTTTAATAAAAACTATAGGCACCATCGTGTTCAGGGAAAGAAAGGGCACGATTTTGGTCTTTGAATTTTATGCTTTCATGGCGTGAGCAGGGAGAACGAGGAAGATGAAGTATGGCGCGTGGAAACTGGTTTGGGGAGGAAACCCTAGCTGGAGGTTGAAGACAACCTCCCAGCCGTCCGATCGTATCCAAATCTTGACTAGTAAGCACATCCAACGGTCCCTTGTTCAAACTCAGAAAACGGAGGGAAGCCTTAAGGCAATACGTTGCCGTTTCATTAAGTGGAAGACCTGGGCCTCAGCAAAATCTTGCTGCTCGCACCCCACCCAGAAGGCCCAATTGAGTTAACACGTTAAAAACTTACTTTTTGCACCGTCCGTATATCATTTTCTTTTGATTTTTCATAGCAATTTTTCCTGAGCGCGCGTGGGCCTAGCCATTTTCTTTCCACACCCCCAGGTTCTCAGCCCAATCAGCAAATGAACTGGGCGCCTTTTCTTTTCTCACCCCCCATCCCTTTTATTTTAATTTCTCATTTTTTATTTCTTTTATAATTTCTTGCTTAGTAAATAATTCATAGAAAATAGAAAAATTAGTATTTTTTAATGCTTGTTTTTTCTACACTCTCATAATTCTGTCTAGAAAATTATAAATAAATAAAATTGGCATTTTATTTTCTTTTAATATTTTTTAAGTATATTTTTTCATTTAAATAGCTTTTAAATAGGTTTAATTTTGTACTCAATTTTGTAGAATTTCTTTTAGGACCTTCCCTTAGGATTTTTAATTCATTCTTTTTGGTGTGATTAGATATTGAATCATAGTTCCCCATAGGATTTAATTCTTGATTTTTAGATTAAAATTTGATTAGTTTAATTAGGTTAGCATTAGGGTACCTAATTAGGGTTTAGGTTATGCATAAGTGAAGTAATTCATTTTCTTTAGAGAGTTTTGTCTTGATTTTTGGGGATGGGCATATAGGGATGTTATGGTAGATGTTATAGACCCTTGTAAATGATTTTTAGATTTTTCCCTCTTGCTTTAGTATTCTTAGGTATTTTCTGAAGTTGACTGATTGTATTGACTGTCTGTTTGACATTTGTCTGTCTTTGGGGTTTATTTTTGGGAATTTGTTGTGGGGCTTAGTTTGTCTTGAAGAGCTTGTTGAAGGAGCATGGTGAAGAAGATTGTAGATCAAGACCCAGAGACCCAGAGCTTGGAGATTATTCCCTGTCTGTGAGGTTTGAGATCCTGAAGTTTGAGGGGAATTCATGGTACTTTCCTGAGGAAGGCACTATGGATGACTTTCATTCTTTCTTCTCACCTCTTTCTTAAGTATCCAATGATGTTGGAGCCAACATGTGAGTTTAATTTCTTCTGAGGAGGAATGTAAACTGATCACAGTTGTTGAGCCATATGGGATACAGTTCCTAAGTGGAAGTCTCCTAGTACTTTCCTGAGGAAGGTCCTATGGGTCTATTCACTTAGTTCCCTTAGTTCATCTAGGATTTCTTAAGTATCCAATGATGTTGGAGCCAACATGTGAGTTTAATTTCTCCTCTGAGGAGGAATGTAAACTGATCACAGTTGTTGAGCCACATGGGATACAACTCCTAAGTGGAAGCCTCCTAGTACTTTCCTGAGGAAGGTCCTATGGGTCTATTCACTTAGTTCCACTAGTACAGGTAGGATTTCTTAAATGTCCAGTGATGTTGGAGCCTTCATGTGAGTTTAGTTTCTCCTGAGGAGGAACGTAAACTGATCACAGTTGTTGAGCCACATAGGATATGGTTCCTGAGTATAAGCCTCCTAGTGCTTTCCTGAGGAGGGCACTATGAGTCTGTCTACTTAGCTCCCTTTCTTTGGTAAGCTTGTTTTGAAGCTTGAAGACTGGGATTGTTTTCTTTTGATTAGGGTGTTGCTTTAGGGCATTGCTTAGATTTGATCAGGATTCTGTGTTAGGGTTAGGATTAGAGATTAGATGTAGATGATTTCTTTCTCAAGCATGGATGGTATTTCATTTCTTTTCTCTGTATGATTGCAGTTTACTGTTTATTGCTTGATAGCATGTTGTTTATTTTTCAGTATGATTACTGTTATTTCATGACTGGCTTGAGGTCGAGACGAGCTTGTGGAGGCTGAAGCCCCACACACATTTCCTCCCTCACTTGCATTGCATGCATTTTACTGTTAAGCTGATGCTTTGTCTATTTTGGTGTATCATTGACATGATCCCTTAGGACTCTCATTTCCTTTGATAAGGATTTGATGATAGAAGTTTAGGTTGAAACCTATGCATGACAACATCTAGGAGTTCCCTGTTCAAACCTCAACCATAGGATGAATCCATGGCATGATAACAGTAGGACTTGATAGTCTCCCTCCTAGTTGGGCCTGTTCTCTTCTCATCTCAAAACAGTTTAAGATACAGTAATCATGAATGATTTCTTTCGTACGTTACGAGCCTTAAGCTATCCGAGATTGGATGCTTAGTATGGTACCCTTTGGGTGACATGCGACGCATTCACTCTCAGGTCATAGTCTCTAGTGCGGTTGAAATCGCAAACACAATAAAAAACACTTCTTTCAGGAAATAACCCGTAGTTTCCTGAAATACGTTTGCTCTGATCTTCTATGCAGTGTGGAAGTACGTAGGCATAGGATGCGATATCCTAGCGAGCAACCTTCCCCCACAATCCTTCGTAGGCCGAACTACGTTGACTCTGATTTCTCATTCTCTGATGAGAATACGTAGGCATAAAGTGCGACGCTTTGCCGAGTCATTTTTCTTTTCTTTTTCAGCCAGCCTTGATAGGTAGATAGAATAAAACCAACCCACCCAAGTAAACTAACAAGCGTGGATCCCGTCGAGTACGACGGACGTGAGGGGTGCTAATACCTTCCCCTTGCGTCATTGGTTGCGATGACCTTGTCTTACCCTTTTTGCGTCAGGTTTTTCCGATCGTTTCCTGAATTGGGCATCTGCAGTTTGGTTTCTGATTAGCAACCGTCTGCGCCATTGCTTGCATAGCAGCAGCCAACGTTAGTATCGTTCCTTCCTTCCATACTGCTCAAAAATAACCACACCAGGTTAAAACATACTCAACTCTATCCTAAAGGACAAACTCAACTCAACTACACTGGCTGGACGGACCGACCTGCTCTGATACCAATTGTAACACCCCACTTCCCACAATAATTAAAATAAGAAACATTATAAATAAACATCAGAGTATTCTTTCCAACTGGGATATCACATAGCAAAACCAACATTTCCTTATAAAAAGATTTTCTCCAAAATACAGCGGAAAATAACAAAATAGTAAAATCCAACAAAGTTTTGATACGTTCACAGGAAAATAAAATACAAGTTCAACAGACAATAACAATACACTCAAGTCCCGTGCTACGTATCAGAGAATCCTAGACTCGACTGATACACCATAATCCAAGCTAGCTAATTACCTAGATTATCTGTACTTCCGAAGAAGCACATACCACAACAACAACAAAGGGGTGAGAAAACATGATTAAAATATATTGGTAATTTAATACATGCAAATAAGATAGTAAAACACACCAATATTCACCCCACAACACCAATCATCGAACCTACTGTTTAAATTACAATATAACATATTATAATGCAAATATGCAACTTAACACCAAGCATGCGGTACTGACTCATTGGTTCATTCAATCGAACCCTGGACAGATCACTTACGCTCCTACTGAGATATGATCTATCCCCGACAATCATTTACGCTCCTACTAAGATATGATCTATCCCCGACAGATCACTTATGCTCCTACTGAGATATGATCTATCCCCACCATTCTCCACAAAGGAGTACAGATGAATCACATACACTCCTCCTGAGCAATGATTCATCCCACCAAACACCATGATATGTACGACACCAATGCACGACAACAATGCATGACAAACAAACTCAAGCACACTAAGTGCACACGATCCTCCTGATCACATCACCACACATTATATATATTACACCACAAATAAACACAAGCACACTAAGTGCACAACAATTAAACTCAAGTAAATAATCAATAAATCATTTCAATCGATCCATGGTTTAGTTACTATTTAATTAAACAATGATTCCCCAAAAAATATTGGATATAAAAATATTTGGCAAATAACCATATTATTTATACCATGTTATAGATCTATTCAAGAGCTTTCCAACGCTTCGAACGAGGACTAAATCCGACTTACGGATCAAAAGTTATGGCCAAAATCGTCAAAACAGAAAATTCACCAATATACAACTTTGAGTCGACCGCTGGGTCGGCGCATAGCAAACATACGCGAAATCCAGAAAAAAAGCAAACAATATGCGTCGACCGCTGCAGCGTTTGAGTCGACGCAAACAGCACAGAATGCAGAAAATTCTGTGTTTTCCACCGTTGGAGGCCTTCTGGACCTCCGATTTCAATTCCGTAAAAAGTCCCGGTTTCAGAATTCGAAATCCTACCATAATATGACAATTATAACAGCCAACAACATATTTTTAAATATCATATCATCATATATCATATAACCATACTTTTCAACACCATGGAATTTAGGGGTTTCTATCCTAAATGTGATCCTACCCATCATACACTATCACACAATCCCCATGATCATACGAAAACCCACCCTTACTGCCCGAAACTATTATCTTGCTCAAATTCAAGCCTATTTCTCCACTTCTATCTCTTGTCCTCTCGATACTACAATTCTTTATACGCTACACTAGTCAATTGTTCCATAATTTCTCCTCTCAGAACCTATAATTATATCCATCACCAACTCTACATTGTTACTCAGAACCCATATGCTCCTTAATTTCCTCTCGGAACCTATTTCATACTCATCGCTATTACTACGGAAATTATCCGGATTTCACCAATCTCATAACAGCAAATACACCACTCTATCAGTATCAGCAACCAATCATCACACTATACTCTAATCAATTGTTCCTTAAACTATATCTCAGAACCTATATCATGGTCATTACCCAAGCCACAGAGGTTACACAAAATCTCACCAATACTCATGGTCATTATCTAAACCACAGAGGTTATACAGGAACTCACCAACATCGTAACAATGTACGAATTTCATCACCATCAACAACAACAGCAACAGACATAATGTCATAAATTCGTGTGTTCATCACTAATATTACAAGAATTACACAGAATCTCACAATCATCATAAAATGTATGCACAAAACTCTTCAATCACAGCAACATTCATAAACACAGACATAATATCATATATCAATCATAATCATCAAATTCCTACGGGGTTAAGGAATCCCCTCTACCCAATTTCATGCATTATACCAATCCCATCAGTTTCTCCCCCTTACCTGGATAGTTGTTATGATCGGTGAAGAGTCCTCCCAAGATTGGATAGCCTTGACCTTCTCTCTTCTCCTCCGTTCTTCGCTCTTTGTCCCAATTCCCTCTTCTCCCGTTCTATAGTGTCTTCTCACTTCCCTCTTTCTAACTTCATCACGACTTTCTATGTCTAACAAATCTAACTGCAAGTGCACAGTCTATCGCGTAGTAATAAAAGATATCGATCCCACAGGGACTCGTAATCAATCTAGTATTATCGGGTGTTACGGTGTTTAGCTAGGTCGGTAAGGTTTTAGAGAGTAATAGTAGAAGGAACATGTATAAAATAGGGGAAACTAAAACGTTAATTAAGGTATGAATTTATGAATCGATATGCAATAATTTTGTTCTTCGGGGATTCGACAAATTGCTGGCGTATTAAGTGTTTTCAAAATTAGTTTAAGAAGAAGATAATGATCTAAAGACTTTTGTCTCACGATGGTTGTTGACGCTAGTCACAACTCTAAGGCGGAACGTATGCTGTCGCTATCCCGTTCGGGTTAAAATTACTTTTTGAAAATCTCTAAGTTCTAATCCTTTTTTAAAGCGCTTTTGTTGTTTTTAAATCGAATGTCTAGTTTTTACTATCTGGTCTTAGCCGCAGATGTCACTTGTTGGTTCGTACCTTAGTTAATTTCCCACTGTCGTGGCAAAACTATTTTTTAAATAGGTTCTCGCTGTCGCGACGAACGTTTACTTAGAAATTTTGATTAAAAACTAAAACCATAAATGAGTTTTGAAAAGAGAAAGATTACGCCAATTATTATCAAATCCCGTCCGAATTATTATTACATATCGACTACGGTAATTTAGCTAGACATGGAAGAAGAATTGATAATGCATAAGTAAAAGCAGTAATTGAGAACATACATCATAATGAAAATTGCAATTACGATTAAAATAAAAACTTGGGAATATCCCAATTGGCTTTTGGGAAGATCCTCCACAATGTCGGCAGGGATTCTGGTCTTTGTGCCAATTGATCGTACAAGAAAAGGAAAGTACAAAAATACCAAAGAATATAGAGAAGAAAAAGAGAAACAAATAAGAATATGAGAAAGGTAAAGTTGCTCTGAAGATAAATTGGCAGCACTTCGTTGTCTTGAATGCGGCTCCCTTTTTCAGGTCCCAGCCTCTTCCTTTTATAGAGAGAGTATCTAACGGTTATTTCTTCAGGAAGTGGGTTTGAGGTAGAAAAGTAGGAGTTAGTGGTCACTCTTTTGGTCTTTGAGGGGAAGTTATAGCATGTGACCTCATTTTGCACGTTCTGGGTGCATGACGGTCGTCATGGATGTGTGACGGCCGTCACACGCATGACGAGCATAACGGCTATGTGACGGTCGTCACATCAGTAGAACTCGTATCTGCTGTTTTTCTCTTGGTTTTCATCTAGTTTTCACCTGTTTTTGCTCCTTTTCTTCATATTTCTTTGCTTGGGCATGTTCTTTGAATACCTGCAAAATACTTAGACAAATAACATGGAATGCCCCGAAATTCGGAGTGAAACCAGTCAAATATTAGTTAAAACACATGTCATTTTATATATACGATTTCGCGTTATCAAACTCCCCTAAACTTGAATCTTTACTTGTCCTCAAGTAAAAGTTGGAAAAAGTTAAAAATGTGGTAAACACGCGGCACGCTTCTCCTTTCCGAAAGGTTTTTCAAATAATAAGTTAGGAAGGTCGGGCCTTAAATTGAAACAAAACACATACGATGGTGACACTGAATTGTAAGTCTTCGAAGGCCTCCCTTTTATGCAAGTCAGTCCCAATCATGCTACTGCAGCTCGGCGTCAAGTTCCTTGCAACAAGTTTTACCCGGTTTGTTCTGGCGCAATCACATTAAGCCCGTTATCCATATACTTTCATGGCAAGTCAACCTGTTAGTGGCTATAATCTCTTTTCTATTTTGATTCTTCTTTACACATAAGCTTATGCTATTGATTTCCAAAGAGTTTCTGTACCGTTGGGCTAGATGCTCGGGTGAGGAACACCTAACTTAGAAGGAACATGTCTTTATACTCAGGCTTATATGGCTTTTCTTCTTCATGATTTTTCATTTTGAACTAGAGATCACACACTTATTTGCATCGGTTTCATTGCTTAGAAGCATTTAGGATGGTGCTGACTGCTTGTATAAACTACTGGGGGCTATGTTTGAGTAGAGCTTGAAGCTTCGGTACGTGTAGGTAGTGAAACGGACTCGCATAAACTGGAGGTCTAAGGTGTCAGGACGGTAATGGAATTGTTAGAATTTTCTTCTCGGGATTTCCATACTTGATTGAACTTTGGCGTGTCCTCGTGATGCTTTTGAGGCAAGGAGTTTAAAAGTTTCTTTGTATATGTCATATGAAGCGCGGGGAGTTCACGTAACAGATATATATATATATATATATATATATATATATATATATATATCTATATATATATATATATATATATATATATATATATATATATATATATATATATATATATATATATATATATACTTATATATATATATATATATATATATATATATATATATATATATAAATATATATATATATATTATATATATATATATATATATATAAATATATACTATATATATATATATATTATATAATATATATATATATATATATATATATAGATATATATATATATATAAGAGCTTATTTTCCGAAATTAAAATTATTTTAAATTGAGAATTCGAAAGAAAAACTACAATGGGAAATGGGAAATAACATGAAAAAGGGAAATGAAAAGGGAAATAACGGTCCGCTCCCCACACTATCTCAATCAGTGTCCTCACTGATTTGAAAGAATGCGGAAGGGAGGAATACAAAGGAAATAAAGAAAGAAAACAAAAATGACAAAAATGAAAAATACTACTATTCCCGTCCTCGTCCTCGATCTCTTCCTCGACCTCTGGCTGGGGCGTCGCGTGCGGCGAGGTTCAGAGCTCCGGTGTGGAATATGTAATCACGGAGGCCGTCGACTCGCACAGTGAGGTGTGCCATCTCATCAGCCATGCCAGAATGGATATCATGCATCATCTGCAAGATTGCTGAATTTGACTGGTTTTCTCTCTTTGCCATGCTTCAAATTCTTCATCCCTTCGGTTCTGCTGCTCCATCATAAGCATCATCTGGTTCTGTTGCTCGATGCAGCGGAGGAGGGTCGCGGATGTGTCAATCAGTAGCAGGACGGGGGCGGCGGCGCGTGGAAGGGCCTTCGACAGCAGCTGCTTGTGATGGCTCAGGCTGGTCGGCTCTATCTAGCTCCTCTTGAACTTCGTCCCTGGGCTCTTGGATATTATCCTGTGTCGGGGCAGCAGGGAGGGGGTGGTGTCGAAGAGCCAGTTGGCTCTATCCTCTGGATGCATTCGGTGTGCGTGAAGGCATGATGATGCTCTGGATAGTGCGGCCTCGCACTACCGATGATATCTCCCTTCACGGTGGGCTTTGATGAGGTGGGGAGGCGCGACAGTGGTCGGTGTCTAGAAAGATAGGGGGCATCTGGCGGAGTGTCTGGAGGCGGTCGCCAAGACCGAGGCCTATGGCAATGGATGTGATGATGCCACCGAAATAGAATGGTTTAGAGTCGCGGTTACAATTGGCTTGAATGTGAGCCAAGAGAAACGGGGCGGCGTTAACAGGTTCCGAAGCGAACACGCAACGGAGGAAAAACAGCTCCTTCGAGTTGACCTTATGGTTACTGTCATGAGCGAATATTGTGTTGCTCAACACGCGGTGGAAGTAGCGGATAGTTGGGTTGTGGATATGAGTGGCGTTCAGAGTGTCCCAACTGTCTGGAGTGGTTCCGGTCAGTCGGTTCCAGAGAGGGAAGGCCTCTTGGTAGAACTGATCGGAGATGCGGCGGTGAGCATCGTCACTGTGAGATAATTGTAGAATGACGACGATGCGGTCTTGGGGGACCTGATATTCAGTGTCGAACAGACAAAAGCAGGTGGCGCCGTTAAGTTGGTTGGTATCGCCGGATGATGTTGCGTATGCGAAAGAGCTGAGAAACTCCAGAGTGAGTTGCTCGTAGGTGGGTTGGGGGTTGGTGCAGAGATGCCAGATGCTGGCTCTCTGCAACATCCAAGTTACGCCATCGAGAATCCCGAGTTCCGTCAGTGAATCCAGGTGAGCATACCGGGTCGGTTGAAACGACCATTGATGGAATGCTAGGAAGTTGGTTTGCTGCCATTCGCCGGTCTCTCCTTCTCGGAAAGTGATGGTGCTCAAATCGGGGTTTGCACTGGTTTGTCTGGCCATTTTGGTGAGAAAAGTGCAGAGGTTTGAGAGTAGGGAGTTTCTGAGAATGGTGAGGTAAGGGAATGCAGAGGGTAATATATAAGGGTGAAATGGAGGTTGAAAATGGTGGAGGTTTAATGGGGGATTCTGAGGGTTTTTAGTGGGTTTTAATGTTGGGATAATGGGGAATTAGGGGAGAGGAAGTGGAGAGGTGCGCAACCCTGTTTTAGACAGAATTGGGTTTTTTTTCTGTGTGACGACCGTCAGGGATGTGTGACAGTCGTAACACGCGTGACGACCGTCAGGGGGATGTGACGACCGTCACAGCAGCAAATTCTGCAGAACTGCAGAATTTTGCTTGTGGGGCGTTTTAACAGTGGAAAGTATGATATTTTGACTTATGATGGACGAATGACGAAATAAGAAATAACAGGAAACATAATTAAGGGAGATACTAAAATGAAAATAACATTAAATCGAAAAATGAGTTTAAAGTAATACAATATCCAAAAAGAGGAAACAATTGCAAAATGAAATAATGTAAAACAATGTGAAATGCGGTAAACTCAAATTAAAGCGAAAACTAAAATATCACTCCGTTGGTTTCTTCAAGTTGTTGACCTGCTGAATAACGTCATTAAATTGGTCGCTAACCAAGTCCATGCAAGTAACGAAATCCATGTGAAGCCGCGTTAATTCATCTTTGATAGTGGTCACTTCCAGCTTGAGGTCGTCTACAGTTCTTAGAACAGTGTCTAGCTTGTCTGTGTTTTGTTTAGGCGTGGGGTCAGGAAAGTTATAGTAGTTAGGAGGGGTCTCAGGATCGATCTCCACTTCGGACTCATAATCTTGGTAGTACAAATAGTCATGTGCTTTTGAGATTTGATCACTTTCATACATGTAAGCCTGGGGTGTGGAGTGAGGTGATGGGGGTCCCATAGGCTCGTCCAATTCATAAAGCCAATTGTCTTTGTTATGGATACTGGTTAGCTCATGGTTGGGCAATGTGAAAAGGTGGATAGGTTGATCAGCTATGAGGTATTCGTAGGCTCCTGGTCCTAAGGTACCTAGAATGCGTCTGTTGAAGCAGAACTGGATGTTCATTGATCTGAGGTTGCCGAAACGAACGGCTTTGTTCAGGAAATACCTCAGGCCAATTTCATGGGCGATCATGGTGACTAGGCCTCCTATTAAAATGGGTGAGTGCGGATCCTGATTTAGGCGTGTAAATGCCCTCATCATAAAAGGGACAACATTTACAGAGCGGCCTTGTGAAGCACAGAGAAGGATGAACAACTCGTCCTTTGAGACTGTTGTAATGTTTTCCTCCTTCCCAAAGAGGGTATGGGCTAATATCCTATGGAAATAGCGGAAGGCTGGATTGTGTATCTCGTTGTTGTGCATGCCGTTCGGTTCTGGGTGATAGTTTCCGGTGATGGAACCCCAGAATTGGTCTAATTCGAGATCAAAATCCTCTTCAGTGGTGGTAAACACAAAAGGTCCGCTAGGGAAGCCTAGGATGTTAGCTAACATGGTACGGTTGTGTGTTTGGTCCATTCCAAACATTCTAAAGGTTATCAGCTCTTTAGTGGATCCATAGCCATATTCAGGTGAGTAACTTAGGGAGCTAAGGAATTCGAATGTCAGTTCGCGGAAGGTAGCAAATCGGGTCTTTAGAGCAGTTTGCTCCCAGCCTAATTGGTAAAATAAGTACTGAATGTTATCCTGGATTCCTAGCTTGTCCATGGTGGGTGTATCGTAGTACAGAGTCGAAGCAAAGCTTCTTTGAGTCAGTGCCTCGAATCTGGCCTGATGAGCTCGTCCTCTAAACACAACAGTCGTAATGTCGATGTCGGTCATACTCGTTAGTCGGATAAAACGGGAGAAAAGTAGAACGACTTTTAAAATCCTGGAAAAAATCACATTCACTCAGATCATATTTTTAAGAAGTAAAGAGTGATAAAAGAGAAAAATATAAAATAAATATAAATATTGGAAAATAGAAATTTATAGAAATCATAAGTTAACAAAAAGAATAGTTTTAATAAATTTAGAAGGAGAAATAGGGGAAGAATTTGGGTTGCCTCCCAATCAGCGCTGTCTTTAACGTTAGAAGCCTGACGATAGCTTGGATATAAGCTATTCGGGAAGCTCGAGCAATTTCATATTGCTCACGTGGTCGCTGTGTTCATTTTGATTATAATGTTTCAAACGTTGTCCATTTACTATAAATGGTGCGTTGATTTGATTCTTGATTTCAACAGCTCCACTCTTAAGGACTTTGGTGACCTCAAAAGGTCCAGACCATCTAGATTTTAATTTTCCAGGGAATAGTTTCAATCTGGAGTTGAATAGGAGCACGATGTCTCCCACTCTGAATTGCTTCTGGATCGAACGTTTATCATGCCATTTCTTGGTCCTTTCTTTGTAGATGCGTGCATTCTCGTACGCGTCTAATCTTAGCTCTTCCAATTCATGAAGGTTCAAGATTCTCTTTTCGCCTGCCGCAATGTAGTTGAAGTTTAGCGTCTTAATAGCCCAGAAGGCTTTATGCTCTAATTCTACCGGCAGGTGACATGATTTTCTGTAGACGAGTTTAAATGGTGTGGTTCCTATCGGTGTCTTAAAGGCGGTCCTATAAGCCCATAAAGCTTCGTTCAGCTTTGAGGACCAATCTTTCCTGGAGGTTGCGACAGTCTTTTCTAAAATTTGTTTTATTTCTCTGTTCGAAACCTCCACTTGTCCACTAGTTTGTGGATGATACGGTGTGGCTATGTGGTGTTTGACTCCGTATTTGGAGAGGAGTTTGTCAAAGATTTGCGATATGAAGTGCGAACCACCGTCACTAATGACGAGTCTGGGCACACCGAATCTTGTAAAGATTACGTTTTTAAAGAGTTTAACGACTACTCGCGTGTCATTTGTTGGAGCGGCAACGGCCTCTATCCATTTCGATACATAGTCGACAGCGACGAGTATATATTTATTTCCAAAAGAAGATGGGAAAGGTCCCATGAATTCGATTCCCCAGACGCCAAAGGTTTCTACTTCCAAAATTCCTCTCTGAGGCATTTCATCGCGTTGTGAGATGTTGCCAGTGTGTTGGCACTGGTCGCATTTTAGTACAACGATATGGACGTCCTTCCAGAGACTGGGCCAAAATAGGCCAGATTGTAGAATTTTAGCGCACGTCTTTGAGGTGCTAGCATGACCACCATATGGTGCTGAATGGCATTGGGTGATGATGTCTTCTATTTCTTTCTCTAGGACACAACGAAGGTATAAGTTGTCGGCGCCTCGTTTGAAGAGTAGAGGTTCGTCCCAGTAGTAATGCTTTAAGTCGTGGAAGAATTTCTTCTTTTGTTGATAAGTCAGGTCTGGTGGAAGCACGCCTGCGGCCAGGTAATTAACGATATCGGCAAACCACGACAAAGTGGTTTGGGCATAGACAGCTTCCGCGGTTTTTTCCAGTTCCGGTTCTTCCGAAGTAGAGTTAGACATATCGCTTTCCAATTTGGCTATCAGACGTTCGTAGGGAAAGTCGTCATTGATAGGCACTGGTTCTTGTTTTATGCCCTCTATACGGGATAAGTGATCTGCAACTACGTTCTCGGTCCCCTTCTTATCTTTAATTTCTAAGTCGAACTCTTGTAATAATAGGATCCATCTCAATAATCTGGGTTTGGCGTCCTTTTTGCTTATTAGGTACCTAATGGCAGCGTGGTCTGTGTATATGATTATTTTGGCTCCTACCAAGTAGGAACGGAATTTGTCAAGAGCGAAAACGACTGCTAGGAGTTCCTTTTCTATTGTGGCATAGTTCATTTGGGCAGGGTCTAATGTTCTACTGGCGTAGTAGATAGCGTGAAGCTTCTTGTCCTTCCTTTGTCCTAGAACTGCGCCTACGGTGTAATCACTCGCATCGCACATGATTTCGAATGGTAGCCGCCAATCTGGGGGTTGCATGACTGGTGCGGTGATGAACGCTGACTTTAGAGTTTCGAATGCCTCTAAGCATTCTTTGTCGAAGATGAACTCGACATCTTTCATTAACAAACCTATAAGAGGTTTTGTGATTTTCGAGAAATCCTTTATGAATCTTCGGTAGAATCCAGCATGTCCTAAGAAGCTTCGTATTTCTCGTACGGTTTTCGGAGGTTGGAGATCCTTTATGATCTCTATTTTAGCTTTGTCAACTTCGATTCCCTTTTCAGAGATGACGTGTCCTAAAACGATGCCTTGTAGGATCATGAAATGGCATTTTTCCCAATTAAGGACAAGGTTCACTTTGGTGCATCTTTTGAGAACCGTTTCTAAATTTGACAGGCAGCTTTCGAAGCATTGTCCGCATACAGAGAAGTCATCCATGAACGCTTCCAGGATGTCATCTATGAAATATGCAAAGATGGCCATCATGCATCTTTGGAAGGTTGCTGGAGCATTGCATAGTCCGAACGGCATTCGGCGGTAGGCAAAGGTACCGTAGGGGCAGGTGAATGTTGTCTTTTCCTGGTCATCGGGGTGAATAGGGATTTGAAATAATCCCGAAGAACCATCTAGATAGCAGAAGTACGAATGTTTCGCTAGTCTTTCCAACATTTGGTCTATGAAAGGTAAAGGGAAGTGATCTTTCCGAGTCGCCTTGTTCAGTTTTCTGTAATCGATACACATCCTGTTTCCGGTCACAACTCTTTGGGTTATCGATTCACCTTTCGCATTCTTCACTACAGTAACGCCTCCTTTCTTTGGCACTACGTGTACTGGGCTGACCCATTGGCTGTCGGAGATCGAGTATATGATTCCTGCGTCTAGTAGCTTTTTCACCTCGTGTTTGACTACAGTGCTTAGGATCGGGTTTATCCTTCTCTGATGTTCTCTTGAAGTTTTGCAGTCTTCCTCCAGCATGATACGGTGCATACAGATGGAGGGACTTATGCCTTTTAGATCGCTTATATTATAGCCTAACGCAGGTTGGGTATCTCCTTAGGACTTCTAATAATCGCTAAGTTTTTGATTGTCCTAAATTAGCGTTTACTATTACTGGTCTTTTGAATTCTGTATCTAGGAATTCGTACCTGAGAGTTTGGGTAGCTCCTTAAGTTCTAAAGCTGGGTTTTTCGGACCTGGCATGTGATTTGGAGTGAGTGCTAAGATCTCGCTCAGACTATCATTTTTGTATGGTGCACGCCAGTTGTCGTCTTCATGAATAGTAGGGATCTGGATTTTCATGATTTCAGAATATGTAGTTTCCTCCTTTTCTAATTCTCGTATGCATTCGTCAATGACATCTACTATATAGCATGTGCCATCGATGGCTGGTGCCTTCAAGAATTTAGTAAGGATGAACTCTATCTTTTCTTCTCCTACTTCGAATGTTAGCCGTCCTTTCTTTACGTCTATAATAGCTCCGGTTGTAGCTAGGAACGGTCTTCCTAGGATAATTGGGGTAACAGAGTCCTCTTTGATGTCCTTGATTATGAAGTTGGTTGGGATATAGAATTGGCCTATGCGTACTGGAACGTTTTCCAGCATACCGACGGGGTATTTGACTGATCGGTCAGCCAATTGTACGGACATTTTAGTTGGTCTTAGTTCTCCCATATTCAGCTTTTTGCATATAGATAAAGGCATGACGCTTATACTGGCTCCTAGATCGCATAGAGCTTTGCCTATAACGAACTTTCCTATGACGCAGGGTATGGAGAAACTACCTGGGTCTTTTAGTTTAGGAGGCATATTGTTTTGTATGATTGCGCTACATTCGGCAGTAAGTGTCATTGTCTCGTTATATCCTCTATTTTCCTTTTATTAGACAAGATTTCTTTAAGAAACTTAGCGTATGACGGCATTTGAGTTATCGCTTCTGTGAATGGATAGTGATGTTTAGTTGTTTCAGAAGTTCAACAAATTTCTTAAATTGTCCTGAAGTTTTGGAGTTTAGTAATCTTTGAGGATAAGGGATCGGTGGTTTATATGGCGCTGGAGGCACATATGAGTTTTCATCTTTGGCGGCCTTTTGCTCGTCACATTCCTTCTTTTCTGTTTCAAACTCCTTTTCGGTTGGCTTATCGGATTTCTGTTGCATTACTAAATCTTCGTTCCTAGGATCTGTTGGGCCTTCCAATTCTTTTCCACTTCTCAATATAACAGTGTTTGCATGACCTTTCGGATTAGGTTCGGGCTGGCCTGGAAAATGTTCCAGCTGGGGCAGCTATAGAGGCTTGTTGTTGAGCCACTTGTGATATCTGCGTTTCGAGCATTTTATTGTGAGTGGCTAAAGCGTCTACTTTTCCGGTCATCTGTTTAATTTGCTCGCTAGTGTGTATATTTTGATTAGGAATTCTTTGTTTGTTTGAGCTTGAGTAGCTATGAATTTTTTCATCATCAACTCGAGGTTTGATTTCCTAGGGGCAGTCCGGGCAGCAGCGGCTGGTTTCTGATATCCTGGCGGAAGCAGCTGGTGCTTGCAAGGCATTATCGTTCTTGTAGGAAAAATTTGGGTGGTTCCTCCATCCTGGGTTATAAGTATTTGCGTAAGGATTTCCTTGAGCGTAATTTACTTGGTCTTGTGGGATTCCGGCCAGCAATGGGCACTCGGGCGCATTATGAGTGGCGATTCCGCATAACTCGCAGTTTGGAGTTACAGCAGCGACGGTTGTAGTTGGGGTTAACGGTCAGATTGTCGATTTTCTGTGCTAGAGCATCTACTTTAGCGTTGAACTTTTCAAGGCTGCTGATCTCGTACATCCCACCTTTCGCTGCGGGTTTCTCTGCTGGAATTCGATTAATTGATAGGCTTCGTCGTATGGCTTATCCATAAGTGCACCGCCCGCGGCGGCGTCTACCGTTAATCTGGTGTTATACAAAAGCCCATTGTAGAAAGTATGGATCGTCACCAGTCTTCTAAACCGTGGTGAGGACATGCTCTCATCATATCTTTGAACCTTTCCACGCTTCGTAGAGAGATTCAGTATCTTTTTGTCGAAATCCGTTGATTTGGGCTCTAAGCATAGCAGTTTTGCTTGGCGGAAAGTATCTTGCTAAGAAAACATTCTTCAACTGTTCCCACGTCGTAACGGAGTTGGATGGTAAGGATTGTAACCATGTCCACGCTCTATCTCTAAGAGAGAAAGGGAAAAGACGAAGTCTTATTGCGTCTGGAGTTACTCCATTTGCCTTCACTGTGTCCGCGTATTGCACAAACTTCGTTAAGTGTTCGTTTGGATCCTCAGTTGCATTTCCTGAGAATTGATTTTGTTGTACAGCTGACAGCAATGACGGTTTTAGTTCGAAATCGGTTCGATTGATAGCTGGGGCAGCTATGCAACTTCGAGGCTCCATCTGAGAGGGTGTAGCGTAGGCCTTCAGCGGTTTGTTCTGAGGTCCTTCAGCCATCTTTGCTTCTTCAACAGGAGGATGAGCTAGAAGATCAGGAATGTTGAGTCTTCATTGATATTCGATGATGTGCCTTCTTAGATGTAAGAAGCGCTCTAGTTCGGCGATTGTAGGTTGTAAGATGCCGCCTTGTGAGCGAGTACTTGGCATACATTCGAAGAACGAGTAAAGGGAGAGAGAATTGTTAACCTAGTCTATATTGTGTAACAAAAGATTACACTATTGACTAAACGGGTCCCCGGGCAACGGCGCCAAAAACTTGATCGCGACTTTCTATGTCTAACAAATCTAACTGCAAGTGCACAGTCTATCGCGTAGTAATAAAAGATATCGATCCCACAGGGACTCGTAATCAATCTAGTATTATCGGGTGTTACGGTGTTTAGCTAGGTCGGTAAGGTTTTAGAGAGTAATAGTAGAAGGAACGTGTATAAAAAAAGGGAAACTAAAACGTTAATTAAGGTATGAATTTATGAATCGATATGCAATAATTTTGTTCTTCGGGGATTCGACAAATTACTGGCGTATTAAGTGTTTTCAAACTTAGTTTAAGAAGAAGATAATGATCTAAAGACTTTTGTCTCACGATGGTTGTTGACGCTAGTCGCAACTCTAAGGCGGAACGTATGTTGTCGCTATCCCGTTCGGGGTTAAAGTTACTTTTTGAAAATATCTAAGTTCTAATCCTTTTTAAAGCGCTTTCGCTGTTTTTAAATCGAATGCCTAGTTTTTACTATCTGGTCTTAGCCGCAGCTGTCGCTTGTTGGTTCGTACCTTAGTTAATTTTCCACTGTCGTGGCAAAACTATTTTTAAATAGGTTCTCGCTGTCGCGACGAACGTTTACTTAGAAATTTTGATTAAAAACTAAAACCATAAATGAGTTTTGAAAATAGAAAGATTACGCCAATTATTATCAAATCCCGTCCGAATTATTATTACATATCGACTACGGTAATTTAGCTAGACATGGAAGAAGAATTGATAATGCATAAGTAAAAGCAGTAATTGAGAACATACATCATAATGAAAATTGCAATTACGATTAAAATAAAAACCTGGGAATATCCCAATTGGCTTTTGGGCAGATCCTCCACAATGTCGGCAGGATTCTGGTCTTTGTGCCAATTGATTGTACAAGAAAAGGAAAGTACAAAAATACCAAAGAATATAGAGAAGAAAAAGAGAAACAAATAAGAATATGAGAAAGGTAAAGTTGCTCTGAAGATAAATTGGCAGCACTTCGTTGTCTTGAATGCGGCTCCCTTTTTCAGGTCCCAGCCTCTTCCTTTATAAGAGAGAGTATCTAACGGTTATTTCTTCAGGAAGTGGGTTTGAGGCAGAAAAGTAGGAGTTAGTGGTTGTCGCTTGCGCGAAAATAAGGTGCCGGCATGACCAGAAGAGTCGCCACCTTTTGTTATTTATCCCTCAGAGCGGGAAAGGAAACGATCGGAAAAACCTGACGAATAAGGGTAAGACAAGGCCATCGCAACCATTGTCTGGGTTCGGGAGTCGGTTACGCAAGGGGAAGGTATTAGCACCCCTCACGTCCGTCGTACTCGATGGGATCCACGCTTGTTCGTTTACTTGGACGGGTTGGTTTTATTCTATCTACCTATCAAGGCTGGCTAAAAAAGAAAAGAAAAATGACTCGGCAAAGCGTCGCACTTTATGCCTACGTATTCTCATCAGAGAATGAGAAATCAGAGTCAACGTAGTTCGGCCTACGAAGGGTTGTGGGGGAAGGTAGCTCGCCAAGACTTCGCCATCTTGTGCCTACGTACTCTCAACAGGCATGAGAGATCAGAGCTCACGTAGTTCGGGAAACTACGGCTTATTTCCTGTTTTGAAAGAAGTGTTTTTTATTGTGTTTGCGATTTCAACCGCACTAGAGAGTATGACCTGAGAGTGAATGCGTCGCATGTCACCCAAAAGGTACCATACTAAACATCCTGACTGTGGAAAAGAAACTCTCCCACAATCCTTTCTCAGATAGCTTAAGGCTCGTAACGTACGAAAGAAATCATTCATGATTACTGTATCTTAAACTGTTTTGAGATGAGAAGAGAACAGGCCCAACTAGGAGGGAGACTATCAAGTCCTACTGTTATCATACCATGGATTCATCCTATGGTTGAGGTTTGAACAGGGAACTCCTAGAAGTTGTCATGCATAGGTTTCAACCTAAAAGTCTATCATCAAATCCTTATCAAAGGAAATGAGAGTCCTAAGGGATCATGTCAATGATACACCAAAACAGACAAAGCATCAGCTTAATAGTAAAATGCATGCAATGCAAGTGAGGGAGGAAATGTGTGTGGGGCTTCAGCCTCCACAAGCTCATCTCAACCTCAAGCCAGTCATGAAATAACAGTAATCATACTGAAAAATAAACAACATGCTATCAAGCGATACACAGTAAACTACAGTCATACAGATACAAGTGAAATGAAATGCCATCCATGCTTGAGAAAGAAATTATCTACATCTAAGCTCTCCCTAATCCTAACCCTAAAAACAAAACCCTAACCTACCTCTAAGCAAAGCCCTAAAGCAAACCCTAATCAAAAAGAAATCAATCCCAGTCTTCAAGCTTCAAAACAAGCTTACCGAAGAAAGGGAGCTAAGTAGGCAGACTCATAGTGCCTTCCTCAGGAAAGCACTAGGAGGCTTATACTTAGGACTCATATCCCATGTGGCTCAACAACTGTGATCGGTTTACGTTCCTCCTCAGGAGAAACTAAACTCACATGAAGGCTCCAACATCATTGGATACTTGAGAAATCCTACATGAACTAAGGGAACTAAGTGAACAGACCCATAGTGCCTTCTTCAGGAAAGTACTAGGGGGCTTCCACTTAGGAATCATATCCCATGTGGCTCAACAACTGTGATAGGTTTACATTCCTCCTCAGGAGAAACTAAACTCACATGAAGGCTCCAACATCATTGGATACTTGGGAAATCCTACATGAACTAAGGGAACTAAGTGAACAGACCCATAGTGCCTTCTTCAGGAAAGTACTAGGGGGCTTCCACTTAGGAATCATATCCCATGTGGCTCAACAACTGTGATAGGTTTACATTCCTCCTCAGGAGAAACTAAACTCACATGAAGGCTCCAACATCATTGGATACTTGGGAAATCCTACATGAACTAAGGGAACTAAGTGAACAGACCCATAGTGCCTTCCTCAGGAAAGTACTAGGGGGCTTCCACTTAGGAATCATATCCCATGTGGCTTCAACAACTGTGATCGTTTACATTCCTCCTCAGGAGAAACTAAACTCACAAGAAGGCTCCAACATCATTGGATACTTGGGAAAGAGGTGAGAAGAAAGAATGAAAGACATCCATAGTGCCTTCCTCAGGAAAAGTACCATGAATTTCCCTCAAACTTCAGGATCTCAAACCCCACCAACAGAGAACAGGCTCCTAGACTAGGACCTCAATCCATGCATCCTTGCAAGCTCCAACCTCTCAACCTCTAGGTCTTGATCTTCAATCTTCTCCTTCATCATGCTCCTTCAACAAGGTCTTCAAAGCAAACCAAGACCCCACAACAATTCCCCAAAGATGACCCCAATATAGACAATCAACACAAAACATGCCACACAAACAACCCATTCAGAAAATACTCTGAAAATACTAAAGAAAGGGGGAAAATCTAATATTTATTCACAAGGGTCTATTATACTTACCCATAATATCCCTATAATCCCATACCCTAAATCAAAATAAAACTCCTAAAAGAAATGATTTACTTCACCTATGGCACACCTAAAACCCTAATTTTAATCACCCTAATCTCACCTAATCAAACCATCTAAAAATTAATCCTAAAATTATGAATTAAATCCTATGAGGAAGCTAAAGTCCTTTGTGAAATATCCTAAAAAGAATGGGTTCAAAATCTAAAGGACCTAGTCAAACAAAAATGAACAAAATGAAGTATTCAAACTAAATCACTTAAAAAGCTATTTAAATGAAAAATATGCCAAAAATATAAAACTAAAAATAAAATGGAATTTTGATTTTTATTAATTTTCTAGACAGGAATATGAACCTAATGCAAAAACAAGAAATGAAAAATATCAATTTTCTGATTTTATATGATTTTTTAAAGATGCAAGAAAATTAAAGAAAATAAAATCAAAGAATTAAAAGGAAATAGGGGGAGGGGTGCGTTTAGAAGATGCGCCCAGTTCATTTGCCTTGATGGGCCAGAGAGAGGTGGTGTGAATAGCAGCGTATACTAAGCCCAAGTGTCATCAGAATTTGAATTAAAAAAAATTAAAAGAAAAGGGATGCGTGCTTGGTGCAAATAGTAAGTTTTTACAGTGTGATTTGGTTTGGGCTTCACAAAAGGGGTGTGCGATTAGCAACATTGTTAGGCCCAGGATCAAAACTTAATTGAAACGCTGCGTTGCAGCCTTTGGAACTTCCCTCCGTTCTCAAGTTTGAATTGTGGCCCTACGATCAGCCTAACAAGTCAAGTATCCTAATCTAATCCAACGGCTAAAAGTTCATCTTCTTCACATGAACTTAGGGTTTTCAGTTTTACATATTCATGCAAGAAACTTCTTCTCACTCGTGCTCTCTCCTCTCTCAACGAAAACAAAAACTTTAAAGACCAAAGTTGCTCCATTTCTCTCCAGGAATCCAACCATACCATTGGTTTCACCTAAAAACCTCATAGATTTCGCAAACAGAACGCATGAAGGTCATGGTTCAACATGTTACACTGATATCAATCTTGATGAAACTTAATTCTAATGGTGCTATTGTATTCATGTAATTACCCTAATCAATCTATGCTATCATATGATAATTAAGACCCTATATCCAGCCTGTTCTTGAAAATTAAAGAATCCATGACCTGCCATGGAACATCACACAGAGCTCTCTAATTCACAGAACATGGTCACCTAACCTAGCCTATTCATTCTACACCTAGAAACCTAATGGAAAGCGCATAAATAATGAGATATGGAGAAGAATACCAACCTGTCAAGTGGTAATGGTAGAGGTGTGTAGAGATGGTTTCAGTGCTTGCTATCTCTTCCAAGTGACCCTCTAATGGTGTGTATGATTCTGTTTGCAATGATTTTGATGTGAGAAGCTTGTAGAGGTCCACACGATTCTTGCTTGTTCTTGAAGGAAGCTTGGAATTCCACTCTCTCCCTCACTCTCTCCACTGATTTTTTCTAACCCCTGAACTCAGCATACTCTTCTCAATATATAGAAATCAATAGAACAATCTAGAAGCTCCTAGAAG
>CAWUDS030004569.1:0-83542 GCA_963859935.3 Lathyrus sativus
AAGACTATAACCCATGACATATATTTTTCTATAAAATAGGTAATAAATAAAATAAATAATCAAGCTAGAATATATTTATATTTTCCGTTTTCACATTGAATTATGGTTTATTAGATGTAAACATATTTAATATGGTTCTTCTCTGTCACCAAATTTCATGTTTCTTCGTAATTAGGCCGCAGAGTTAAAAGACTATAGATAAATGACAAAGAAATTATATCTATATAGGTAATCACTAAGAATGACCATATTTATACGTATGCATAACAATTAAAATTAAATAATCAAGAACAATATTGTTTATATTCATCGTATTCACATTGACTTATGGTATATTACATATATAAAAATATTCAATATTTCTCTTCACTATCCCGAACTTTTAGGATTTTTTTATCACTAAGCAAAAATTACAATAGACTATAGTAGATGAAAAAAATCAATTATATGTTATTTTTCTACTACACAACAAAATTTTAGGTTTTCCCTAATAAAAAACAAAGTTATAAGACTATAATCCATGACATATATATTTTTTTATAAAATAGGTAATAATTAAAATAAATAATCAGGCTATTGCATTATGATTTATTAGATGTAAACATATAATTTATACGTATGCATAACAATTAAAATTAAATAATCAAGAACAATATTTTTTATATTCATCGTATTCACATTGACTTAGGTATATTACATATCTAAAAATATTCAATATTTCTCTTCACCATCCCAAACTTTTAGGATTCTTTTATCACTAAGCAAAAATTACCATAGACTATAGTAGATGAAAAAAATCAATTATATGTTATTTTTCTACTCCACAACAAAATTTTAGGTTTTCCCTAGTAAAAAACAAAGTGATAAGACTATAATCCATGACATATATTTTTTTTATAAAATAGGTAATAATTAAAATAAATAATCAAACTAGAATATATTTATATTTACCATTTTCACATTGCATTATGCTTTATTAGATGTAAAGATATTCAATATGGTTCTTCTCCGTCACCAAATTTCATGTTTCTTCGTTAGTAGGCCGCAGAGTAAAAAGACTATAGATGAATAACAAATAAATTATATCTACATGGGTTATCGCTTAAATTAAATATTTAAGCTAAATGTTATTTGTGTTAACCATAATCACATTGTATTATGGTAAAATAAATGTGAAAAATTTCTATATTTTTGTTCTTCTCCATCACCAAAATTTTGGTTTCTTAACCTCAAAGAAACTAAGTTAAGAGACTACAAATGAATGACACATAATTTATACGTATGCATAACAATTAAAATTAAATAATCAAGCACAATATTATTTATATTCATCGTATTCGCATTGACTTATGGTATATTACATCTCTAAAAATATTCAATATTTCTCTTCACCATCCCAAAGTTTTAGGATTTTTTTATCACTAAGCAAAAAGTACAATAGACTATAGTAGATGAAAAAAATCAATTATATGTTATTTTTCTACTCCACAACAAAATTTTAGGTTTTCCCTACCAAAAACAAAGTTATAAGACTATAATCCATGACATAAATGTTTTTTATAAAATAGGAAATAATTAAAATAAATAATCAAGCTAGAATATATTTATATTTACCATTTTCACATTGAATTATGGTTTATTAGATGTAAACATATTCAATATGGTTCTTCTCAGTCACCAAATTCATGTTTCTTCGTCAGTAGGCCGCAGAGTTAAAAGACTATAGACGAATGACAAATAAATTATATCTACATGGGTTATCACTAAAATTAAATATTTAAGCTCAATGTTATTTGTGTTAACCATAATCACATTGCATTATGGTAAAATAGATGTAAAAAATTATTTATTTTTGTTCTTCTCCATCACCAAAATTTTGGTTTCTTAACCTCTAAGAAACTATGTTAAGAGACTACAAATGAATGACCCATAATTTCTATGTACGCATTACAATTAAAATTAAATAATCAAGCTCAATATTATTTATATTCATCGTATTCGCATTGACTTATGGTATATTACATCTCTAAAAATATTCAATATTTCTCTTCACCATCCCAAATTTTAGGATTTTTTTATCACTAAGCAAAAATTACAATAGACTATAGTAGATGAAAAAAATCAATTATATGTTATTTTTCTACTCCACAACAAAATTTTAGGTTTTCCCTACTAAAAAACAAATTTATAAGACTATAATCCATGAAATATATGTTTTTTAGAAAATAGGTAATAATTAAAATAAATAATCAAGTTAGAATATATTTAAATTTACCATTTTCACATTGAATTATGGTTTATTAGATGTAAACATATTCAATATGGTTCTTCTCTGTCACCAAATTTCATGTTTCTTCGTTAGTAGGCCGCAGAGTTAAAAGACTATTGATGAATGACAAATAAATTATATCTATATGGCTAATCACTAAAATTAAATATTTAAGCTCAATGTTATTTGTGTTAACCATAATCACATTGTAATATGGTAGAATAGATGTAAAAAATTTCTATATTTTTCTTCTTCTCCATCACACAAATTTTGGTTCTTAACCTAAAAGAAACTAAGTTAAGAGACTACAAATGAATGACCCATAATTTATACGTATGCATAACAATTAAAATAAATAATTAAGCACAATATTGTTTATATTCATCGTATTCACATTGACTTATGTATGTTACATATCTAAAAATATTCAATATTCCTCTTCACCATCCCAAAGTTTTAGGATTGTTTTATCACTAAGCAAAAATTACAATAGACTATAGTAGATGAAAAAATTCAATTATATGTTATTTTTCTACTCCACAACAAAATTTTAGGTTTTCTCTACTAAAAAACATATTTATAAGACTATAATCCATGACATATATGTTTTTTTTAAAATAGGTAACAATTAAAATAAATAATCAAGGTAGAATATATTTAAATTTACCATTTTCACATTGCATTATGCTTTATTAGATGTAAACATATAATTTATTCGTATGCATAACATTTAAAATCAAATAATAAAGCACAATATTGTTTATATTCATCGTATTCGCATTGACTTATGGTATATTACATATCAGAAAATATTCAATATTTCTCTTCACCATCCCAAATTTTAAGATTTTTTTATCACTAAGCAAAAATTACAATAGACAATAGTAGATGAAAAAAATCAACTATATGTTATTTTTCTACTCCACAACAAAATTTTTGGTTTTCACTACAAAAAACAAAGTTATAAGACTATAATCCATGACATAAAAGTTTTTTATAAAATAGGTAATAATTAAAATAAATAATCAAGCTAGAATATATTTATATTTACCATTTTCACATTGAATTATGGTTTATTAGAGGTAAACATATTCAATATGGTTCTTCTCCGTCACCAAATTTCATGTTTCTTCGTCAGTAGGCCGCAGTGTTAAAAGACTATAGATGAATGACAAATAAATTATATCTACATGGGTAATCACTAAAATTAAATATTTAAACTCAATGTTATTTGTGTTAACCATAATCACATTGTATTATGGTACAATAGATGTAAAAAATTTCTATATTTTCTTCTTCTCCATCACACAAATTTTTGTTCTTAACCTCAAAGAAACTAAGTTAAGAGACTACAAATGAATGACCCATAATTTATACAAATGCATAACAATTAAAATAAAATAATCAAGCACAATATTGTTTATATTCATCGTATTCGCATTGACTTATGGTATATTACATATCTAAAAATATTCAATATTTATCTTCACCATCCCAAAGTTTTAGGATTTTTTTATCACTAAGCAAAAATTACAATAGTCTATAGTAGATGAAACAATCAATTATATGTTATTTTCTACTCCACAACAAAATTTTAGGTTTTCCCTACTAAAAAACAAATTTATAAGACTATAATCCATGAAATATATGTTTTTTTTATAAAATAGGTAATAATTAAAATAAATAATCAAGTTAGAATATATTTAAATTTACCATTTTCACAGTGAACTATGGTTTATTAGAAGTAAACATATTTAATCTGGTTCTTCTCCGTCACCAAATTTCATGTTTCTTCGTCAGTAGGCCGCAGACTTAAAAGACTATAGATGAATGACAAATAAATTATATCTACATGGGTTATCACTAAAATTAAATATTTAAGCTCAATGTTATTTGTGTTAACCATAATCCCATTGTATTATGGTAAAATAGATGTAAAAAATTTCTATATTTTTTTTCTTCTCCATCACAAAAATTTTGATTTCTAAACCTCAAAGAAACTAAGTTAAGTGACTACAAATGATTGACCCATAATTTATTCGTATGCATAACATTTAAAATCAAATAATAAAGCACAATATTGTTTATATCATCGTATTCGCATTGACTTATGGTATATTACATATCAGAAAATATTCAATATTTCTCTTCACCATCCCAAATTTTAGGATTTTTTTATCACTAAGCAAAAATTACAATAGACAATAGTAGATGAAAAAAATCAACTATATGTTATTTTTCTACTCCACAACAAAATTTTTGGTTTTCACTACAAAAAACAAAGTTATAAGACTATAATCCATGACATAAAAGTTTTTTATAAAATAGGTAATAAATAAATAAATAATCAAGCTAGAATATATTTATATTTACCATTTTCACATTGAATTATGGTTTATTAGAGGTAAACATATTCAATATGGTTCTTCTCCGTCACCAAATTTCATGTTTCTTCGTCAGTAGGCCGCAATGTTAAAAGACTATAGATGAATGACAAATAAATTATATCTATATGGGTAATCACTAAAATTAAATATTTAAACTCAATGTTATTTGTGTTAACCATAATCACATTGTATTATGGTACAATAGATGTAAAAAATTTCTATATTTTTCTTCTTCTCCATCACACAAATTTTTTTTCTTAACCTGAAAGAAACTAAGTTAAGAGACTACAAATGAATGACCCATAATTTATACGTATGCATAACAATTAAAATAAAATAATCAAGCACAATATTGTTTATATTCATCGTATTCGCATTGACTTATGGTATATTACATATCTAAAAATATTCAATATTTATCTTCACACTTCCCAAAGTTTTAGGATTTTTTTATCACTAAGCAAAAATTACAATAGTCTATAGTAGATGAAACAATCAATTATATGTTATTTTCTACTCCACAACAAAATTTTAGGTTTTCCCTACTAAAAAACAAATTTATAAGACTATAATCCATGAAATATATGTTTTTTTTTTATAAAATAGGTAATAATTAAAATAAATAATCAAGTTAGAATATATTTAAATTTACCATTTTCACAGTGAACTATGGTTTATTAGAAGTAAACATATTTAATCTGGTTCTTCTCCGTCACCAAATTTCATGTTTTTTCGTCAGTAGGCCGCAGGCTTAAAAGACTATAGATGAATGACAAATAAATTATATCTACATGGGTTATCACTAAAATTAAATATTTAAGCTCAATGTTATTTGTGTTAACCATAATCCCATTGTATTATGGTAAAATAGATGTAAAAAATTTCTATATTTTTTTTCTTCTCCATCACAAAAATTTTGATTTCTAAACCTCAAAGAAACTAAGTTAAGTGACTACAAATGATTGACCCATAATTTATTCGTATGCATAACATTTAAAATCAAATAATAAAGCACAATATTGTTTATATTCATCGTATTCGCATTGACTTATGGTATATTACATATCAGAAAATATTCAATATTTCTCTTCACCATCCCAAATTTTAGGATTTTTTTATCACTAAGCAAAAATTACAATAGACAATAGTAGATGAAAAAAATCAACTATATGTTATTTTTCTACTCCACAACAAAATTTTTGGTTTTCACTACAAAAAACAAAGTTATAAGACTATAATCCATGACATAAAAGTTTTATATAAAATAGGTAATAAATAAATAAATAATCAAGCTAGAATATATTTATATTTACCATTTTCACATTGAATTATGGTTTATTAGAGGTAAACATATTCAATATGGTTCTTCTCCGTCACCAAATTTCATGTTTCTTCGTCAGTAGGCCGCAGTGTTAAAAGACTATAGATGAATGACAAATAAATTATATCTATATGGGTAATCACTAAAATTAAATATTTAAACTCAATGTTATTTGTGTTAACCATAATCACATTGTATTATGGTACAATAGATGTAAAAAATTTCTATATTTTTCTTCTTCTCCATCACACAAATTTTTTTTCTTAACCTGAAAGAAACTAAGTTAAGAGACTACAAATGAATGACCCATAATTTATACGTATGCATAACAATTAAAATAAAATAATCAAGCACAATATTGTTTATATTCATCGTATTCGCATTGACTTATGGTATATTACATATCTAAAAATATTCAATATTTATCTTCACCATCCCAAAGTTTTAGGATTTTTTTTATCACTAAGCAAAAATTACAATAGTCTATAGTAGATGAAACAATCAATTATATGTTATTTTCTACTCCACAACAAAATTTTAGGTTTTCCCTTCTAAAAAACAAATTTATAAGACTATAATCCATGAAATATATGTTTTTTTTTTATAAAATAGGTAATAATTAAAATAAATAATCAAGTTAGAATATATTTAAATTTACCATTTTCACAGTGAACTATGGTTTATTAGAAGTAAACATATTTAATCTGGTTCTTCTCCGTCACCAAATTTCATGTTTCTTCGTCAGTAGGCCGCAGGCTTAAAAGACTATAGATGAATGACAAATAAATTATATCTACATGGGTTATCACTAAAATTAAATATTTAAGCTCAATGTTATTTGTGTTAACCATAATCTCATTGTACTATGGTAAAATAGATGTAAAAAATTTCTATATTTTTTTTCTTCTCCATCACAAAAATTTTGATTTCTAAACCTCAAAGAAACTAAGTTAAGTGACTACAAATGATTGACCCATAATTTATTCGTATGCATAACATTTAAGATCAAATAATAAAGCATAATATTGTTTATATTCATCGTATTCGCATTGACTTATGGTATATTACATATCAGAAAATATTCAATATTTCTCTTCACCATCCCAAATTTTAGGATTTTTTTATCACTAAGCAAAAATTACAATAGACAATAGTAGATGAAAAAAATCAACTATATGTTATTTTTCTACTCCACAACAAAATTTTTGGTTTTCACTACAAAAAACAAAGTTATAAGACTATAATTCATGACATAAAAGTTTTTTATAAAATAGGTAATAAATAAATAAATAATCAAGCTAGAATATATTTATATTTACCATTTTCACATTGAATTATGGTTTATTAGAGGTAAACATATTCAATATGGTTCTTCTCCGTCACCAAATTTCATGTTTCTTCGTCAGTAGGCCGCAGTGTTAAAAGACTATAGATGAATGACAAATAAATTATATCTATATGGGTAATCACTAAAATTAAATATTTAAACTCAATGTTATTTGTGTTAACCATAATCACATTGTATTATGGTACAATAGATGTAAAAAAATTCTATATTTTTCTTCTTCTCAATCACACAAATTTTTTTTCTTAACCTGAAAGAAACTAAGTTAAGAGACTACAAATGAATGACCCATAATTTATACGTATGCATAACAATTAAAATAAAATAATCAAGCACAATATTGTTTATATTCATCGTATTCGCATTGACTTATGAAATATTACATATCTAAAAATATTCAATATTTATCTTCACCATCCCAAAGTTTTAGGATTTTTTTATCACTTAGCAAAAATTACAATAGTCTATAGTAGATGAAACAATCAATTATATGTTATTTTCTACTCCACAACAAAATTTTAGGTTTTCCCTACTAAAAAACAAATTTATAAGACTATAATCCATGAAATATATGTTTTTTTTTATAAAATAGGTAATAATTAAAATAAATAATCAAGTTAGAATATATTTAAATTTACCATTTTCACAGTGAACTATGGTTTATTAGAAGTAAACATATTTAATCTGGTTCTTCTCCGTCACCAAATTTCATGTTTTTTCGTCAGTAGGCCGCAGGCTTAAAAGACTATAGATGAATGACAAATAAATTATATCTACATGGGTTATCACTAAAATTAAATATTTAAGCTCAATGTTATTTGTGTTAACCATAATCCCATTGTATTATGGTAAAATAGATGTAAAAAATTTCTAAATTTTTTTTTCTTCTCCATCACAAAAATTTTGATTTCTAAACCTCAAAGAAACTAAGTTAAGTGA
Organism: Lathyrus sativus; assembly: GCA_963859935.3. NCBI lineage: Eukaryota > Viridiplantae > Streptophyta > Magnoliopsida > Fabales > Fabaceae > Lathyrus > Lathyrus sativus. The sequence goes on from CAWUDS030004569.1 coordinate 8,262, forward strand.
CTACAAATGATTGACCCATAATTTATTCGTATGCATAACATTTAAAATCAAATAATAAAGCACAATATTGTTTATATTCATCGTATTCGCATTGACTTATGGTATATTACATATCAGAAAATATTCAATATTTCTCTTCACCATCCCAAATTTTAGGATTTTTTTATCACTAAGCAAAAATTACAATAGACAATAGTAGATGAAAAAAATCAACTATATGTTATTTTTCTACTCCACAACAAAATTTTTGGTTTTCACTACAAAAAACAAAGTTATAAGACTATAATCCATGACATAAAAGTTTTTTATAAAATAGGTAATAAATAAATAAATAATCAAGCTAGAATATATTTATATTTACCATTTTCACATTGAATTATGGTTTATTAGAGGTAAACATATTCAATATGGTTCTTCTCCGTCACCAAATTTCATGTTTCTTCGTCAGTAGGCCGCAGTGTTAAAAGACTATAGATGAATGACAAATAAATTATATCTATATGGGTAATCACTAAAATTAAATATTTAAACTCAATGTTATTTGTGTTAACCATAATCACATTGTATTATGGTACAATAGATGTAAAAAATTTCTATATTTTTCTTCTTCTCCATCACACAAATTTTTTTTCTTAACCTGAAAGAAACTAAGTTAAGAGACTACAAATGAATGACCCATAATTTATACGTATGCATAACAATTAAAATAAAATAATCAAGCACAATATTGTTTATATTCATCGTATTCGCATTGACTTATGGTATATTACATATCTAAAAATATTCAATATTTATCTTCACCATCCCAAAGTTTTAGGATTTTTTTATCACTAAGCAAAAATTACAATAGTCTATAGTAGATGAAACAATCAATTATATGTTATTTTCTACTCCACAACAAAATTTTAGGTTTTCCCTTCTAAAAAACAAATTTATAAGACTATAATCCATGAAATATATGTTTTTTTTTTATAAAATAGGTAATAATTAAAATAAATAATCAAGTTAGAATATATTTAAATTTACCATTTTCACAGTGAACTATGGTTTATTAGAAGTAAACATATTTAATCTGGTTCTTCTCCGTCACCAAATTTCATGTTTCTTCGTCAGTAGGCCGCAGGCTTAAAAGACTATAGATGAATGACAAATAAATTATATCTACATGGGTTATCACTAAAATTAAATATTTAAGCTCAATGTTATTTGTGTTAACCATAATCTCATTGTATTATGGTAAAATAGATGTAAAAAATTTCTATATTTTTTTTCTTCTCCATCACAAAAATTTTGATTTCTAAACCTCAAAGAAACTAAGTTAAGTGACTACAAATGATTGACCCATAATTTATTCGTATGCATAACATTTAAGATCAAATAATAAAGCATAATATTGTTTATATTCATCGTATTCGCATTGACTTATGGTATATTACATATCAGAAAATATTCAATATTTCTCTTCACCATCCCAAATTTTAGGATTTTTTTATCACTAAGCAAAAATTACAATAGACAATAGTAGATGAAAAAAATCAACTATATGTTATTTTTCTACTCCACAACAAAATTTTTGGTTTTCACTACAAAAAACAAAGTTATAAGACTATAATTCATGACATAAAAGTTTTTTATAAAATAGGTAATAAATAAATAAATAATCAAGCTAGAATATATTTATATTTACCATTTTCACATTGAATTATGGTTTATTAGAGGTAAACATATTCAATATGGTTCTTCTCCGTCACCAAATTTCATGTTTCTTCGTCAGTAGGCCGCAGTGTTAAAAGACTATAGATGAATGACAAATAAATTATATCTATATGGGTAATCACTAAATTAAATATTTAAACTCAATGTTATTTGTGTTAACCATAATCACATTGTATTATGGTACAATAGATGTAAAAAAATTCTATATTTTTCTTCTTCTCCATCACACAAATTTTTTTTCTTAACCTGAAAGAAACTAAGTTAAGAGACTACAAATGAATGACCCATAATTTATACGTATGCATAACAATTAAAATAAAATAATCAAGCACAATATTGTTTATATTCATCGTATTCGCATTGACTTATGAAATATTACATATCTAAAAATATTCAATATTTATCTTCACCATCCCAAAGTTTTAGGATTTTTTTATCACTTAGCAAAAATTACAATAGTCTATAGTAGATGAAACAATCAATTATATGTTATTTTCTACTCCACAACAAAATTTTAGGTTTTCCCTACTAAAAAACAAATTTATAAGACTATAATTCATGAAATATATGTTTTTTTTTTATAAAATAGGTAATAATTAAAATAAATAATCAAGTTAGAATATATTTAAATTTACCATTTTCACAGTGAACTATGGTTTATTAGAAGTAAACATATTTAATCTGGTTCTTCTCCGTCACCAAATTTCATGTTTCTTCGTCAGTAGGCCGCAGGCTTAAAAGACTATAGATGAATGACAAATAAATTATATCTACATGGGTTATCACTAAAATTAAATATTTAAGCTCAATGTTATTTGTGTTAACCATAATCCCATTGTATTATGGTAAAATAGATGTAAAAAATTTCTATATTTTTTTTCTTCTCCATCAATAAAATTTTGATTTCTAAACCTCAAAGAAACTAAGTTAAGTGACTACAAACGATTGACCCATAATTTATTCGTATGCATAACATTTAAAATCAAATAATAAAGCACAATATTGTTTATATTCATCGTATTCGCATTGACTTATGGTATATTACATATCAGGAAATATTCAATATTTCTCTTCACCATCCCAAATTTTAGGATTTTTTTATCACTAAGCAAAAATTACAATAGACAATAGTAGATGAAAAAAATCAACTATATGTTATTTTTCTACTCCACAACAAAATTTTTGGTTTTCACTACAAAAAACAAAGTTACAAGACTATAATCCATGACATAAAAGTTTTTTATAAAATAGGTAATAATTAAAATAAATAATCAAGCTAGAATATATTTATATTTACCATTTTCACATTGAATTATGGTTTATTAGAGGTAAACATATTCAATATGGTTCTTCTCCGTCACCAAATTTCATGTTTCTTCGTCAGTAGGCCGCAGTGTTAAAAGACTATAGATGAATGAAAAATAAATTATATCTATATGGGTAATCACTAAAATTAAATATTTAAACTCAATGTTATTTGTGTTAACCATAATCACATTGTATTATGGTACAATAGATGTAAAAAATTTCTATATTTTTCTTCTTCTCCATCACACAAATTTTTGTTCTTAACCTCAAAGAAACTAAATTAAGAGACTACAAATGAATGACCCATAATTTATACGTATGCATAACAATTAAAATAAAATAATCAAGCACAATATTGTTTATATTCATCGTATTCGCATTGACTTATGGTATATTACATATCTAAAAATATTCAATATTTATCTTCACCATCCCAAAGTTTTAGGATTTTTTTTATCACTAAGCAAAAATTACAATAGTCTATAGTAGATGAAACAATCAATTATATGTTATTTTCTACTCCACAACAAAATTTTAGGTTTTCCCTACTAAAAAACAAATTTATAAGACTATAATCCATGAAATATATGTTTTTTTTTATAAAATAGGTAATAATTAAAATAAATAATCAAGTTAGAATATATTTAAATTTACCATTTTCACAGTGAACTATGGTTTATTAGAAGTAAACATATTTAATCTGGTTCTTCTCCGTCACCAAATTTCATGTTTCTTCGTCAGTAGGCCGCAGAGTTAAAAGACTATAGATGAATGACAAATAAATTATATCTACATGGGTTATCACTAAAATTAAATATTTAAGCTCAATGTTATTTGTGTTAACCATAATCCCATTGTATTATGGTAAAATAGATGTAAAAAATTTCTATATTTTTTTTCTTCTCCATCACCAAAATTTTGATTTCTAAACCTCAAAGAAACTAAGTTAAGTGACTACAAATGATTGACCCATAATTTATTCGTATGCATAACATTTAAAATCAAATAATAAAGCACAATATTGTTTATATTCATCGTATTCGCATTGACTTATGGTATATTACATATCAGAAAATATTCAATATTTCTCTTCACCATCCCAAATTTTAGGATTTTTTTATCACTAAGCAAAAATTACAATAGACAATAGTAGATGAAAAAAATCAACTATATGTTATTTTTCTACTCCACAACAAAATTTTTGGTTTTCACTACAAAAAACAAAGTTATAAGACTATAATCCATGACATAAAAGTTTTTTATAAAATAGGTAATAAATAAATAAATAATCAAGCTAGAATATATTTATATTTACCATTTTCACATTGAATTATGGTTTATTAGAGGTAAACATATTCAATATGGTTCTTCTCCGTCACCAAATTTCATGTTTCTTCGTCAGTAGGCCGCAGTGTTAAAAGACTATAGATGAATGACAAATAAATTATATCTATATGGGTAATCACTAAAATTAAATATTTAAACTCAATGTTATTTGTGTTAACCATAATCACATTGTATTATGGTACAATAGATGTAAAAAATTTCTATATTTTTCTTCTTCTCCATCACACAAATTTTTTTTCTTAACCTGAAAGAAACTAAGTTAAGAGACTACAAATGAATGACCCATAATTTATACGTATGCATAACAATTAAAATAAAATAATCAATCACAATATTGTTTATATTCATCGTATTCGCATTGACTTATGGTATATTACATATCTAAAAATATTCAATATTTATCTTCACCATCCCAAAGTTTTAGGATTTTTTTATCACTAAGCAAAAATTACAATAGTCTATAGTAGATGAAACAATCAATTATATGTTATTTTCTACTCCACAACAAAATTTTAGGTTTTCCCTTCTAAAAAACAAATTTATAAGACTATAATCCATGAAATATATGTTTTTTTTTATAAAATAGGTAATAATTAAAATAAATAATCAAGTTAGAATATATTTAAATTTACCATTTTCACAGTGAACTATGGTTTATTAGAAGTAAACATATTTAATCTGGTTCTTCTCCGTCACCAAATTTCATGTTTCTTCGTCAGAGGCCGCAGGCTTTAAAAGACTATAGATGAATGACAAATAAATTATATCTACATGGGTTATCACTAAAATTAAATATTTAAGCTCAATGTTATTTGTGTTAACCATAATCTCATTGTATTATGGTAAAATAGATGTAAAAAATTTCTATATTTTTTTTCTCTCCATCACAAAAATTTTGATTTCTAAACCTCAAAGAAACTAAGTTAAGTGACTACAAATGATTGACCCCATAATTTATTCGTATGCATAACATTTAAGATCAAATAATAAAGCATAATATTGTTTATATTCATCGTATTCGCATTGACTTATGGTATATTACATATCAGAAAATATTCAATATTCTCTTCACCATCCCAAATTTTAGGATTTTTTTTATCACTAAGCAAAAATTACAATAGACAATAGTAGATGAAAAAATCAACTATATGTTATTTTTCTACTCCACAACAAAATTTTTGGTTTTCACTACAAAAAACAAAGTTATAAGACCTATAATTCATGACATAAAAGTTTTTTTATAAAATAGGTAATAAATAAATAAATAATCAAGCTAGAATATATTTATATTTACCATTTTCACATTGAATTATGGTTTATTAGAGGTAAACATATTCAATATGGTTCTTCTCCGTCACCAAATTTCATGTTCTTCGTCAGTAGGCCGCAGTGTTAAAAGACTATAGATGAATGACAAATAAATTATATCTATATGGGTAATCACTAAAATTAAATATTTAAACTCAATGTTATTTGTGTTAACCATAATCACATTGTATTATGGTACAATAGATGTAAAAAAATTCTATATTTTTCTTCTTCTCCATCACACAAATTTTTTTTCTTAACCTGAAAGAAACTAAGTTAAGAGACTACAAATGAATGACCCATAATTTATACGTATGCATAACAATTAAAATAAAATAATCAAGCACAATATTGTTTATATTCATCGTATTCGCATTGACTTATGGTATATTACATATCTAAAAATATTCAATATTTATCTTCACCATCCCAAAGTTTTAGATTTTTTTATCACTTAGCAAAAATTACAATAGTCTATAGTAGATGAAAACAATCAATTATATGTTATTTTCTACTCCACAACAAAATTTTAGGTTTTCCCCTACTAAAAAAACAAATTTATAAGACTATAATTCATGAAATATATGTTTTTTTTTTATAAAATAGGTAATAATTAAAATAAATAATCAAGTTAGAATATATTTAAATTTACCATTTTCACAGTGAACTATGGTTTATTAGAAGTAAACATATTTAATCTGGTTCTTCTCCGTCACCAAATTTCATGTTTCTTCGTCAGTAGGCCGCAGGCTTAAAAGACTATAGATGAATGACAAATAAATTATATCTACATGGGTTATCACTAAAATTAAATATTTAAGCTCAATTGTTATTTGTGTTAACCATAATCCCATTGTATTATGGTAAAATAGATGTAAAAATTTCTATATTTTTTTTCTTCTCCATCAATAAAATTTTGATTTCTAAACCTCAAAGAAACTAAGTTAAGTGACTACAAATGATTGACCCATAATTTATTCGTATGCATAACATTTAAAATCAAATAATAAAGCACAATATTGTTTATATTCATCGTATTCGCATTGACTTATGGTATATTACATATCAGGAAATATTCAATATTTCTCTTCACCATCCAAATTTTAGGATTTTTTTTATCACTAAGCAAAAATTACAATAGACAATAGTAGATGAAAAAAATCAACTATATGTTATTTTTCTACTCCACAACAAAATTTTTGGTTTTCACTACAAAAAACAAAGTTACAAGACTATAATCCATGACATAAAAGTTTTTTATAAAATAGGTAATAATTAAAATAAATAATCAAGCTAGAATATATTTATATTTACCATTTTCACATTGAATTATGGTTTATTAGAGGTAAACATATTCAATATGGTTCTTCTCCGTCACCAAATTTCATGTTTCTTCGTCAGTAGGCCGCAGTGTTAAAAGACTATAGATGATTCGTCAGTAGGCCGCAGTGTTAAAAGACTATAGATGAATGAAAAATAAATTATATCTATATGGGTAATCACTAAAATTAAATATTTAAACTCAATGTTATTTGTGTTAACCATAATCACATTGTATTATGGTACAATAGATGTAAAAAATTTCTATATTTTTCTTCTTCTCCATCACACAAATTTTTGTTCTTAACCTCAAAGAAACTAAATTAAGAGACTACAAATGAATGACCCATAATTTATACGTATGCATAACAATTAAAATAAAATAAGCAAGCACAATATTGTTTATATTCATCGTATTCGCATTGACTTATGGTATATTACATATCTAAAAATATTCAATATTTATCTTCACCATCCCAAAGTTTTAGGATTTTTTTTATCACTAAGCAAAAATTACAATAGTCTATAGTAGATGAAACAATCAATTATATGTTATTTTCTACTCCACAACAAAATTTTAGGTTTTCCCTACTAAAAAACAAATTTATAAGACTATAATCCATGAAATATATGTTTTTTTTTTTATAAAATAGGTAATAATTAAAATAAATAATCAAGTTAGAATATATTTAAATTTACCATTTTCACAGTGAACTATGGTTTATTAGAAGTAAACATATTTAATCTGGTTCTTCTCCGTCACCAAATTTCATGTTTCTTCGTCAGTAGGCCGCAGAGTTAAAAGACTATAGATGAATGACAAATAAATTATATCTACATGGGTTATCACTAAAATTAAATATTTAAGCTCAATGTTATTTGTGTTAACCATAATCCCATTGTATTATGGTAAAATAGATGTAAAAAATTTCTATATTTTTTTTCTTCTCCATCACCAAAATTTTGATTTCTAAACCTCAAAGAAACTAAGTTAAGTGACTACAAATGATTGACCCATAATTTATTCGTATGCATAACATTTAAAATCAAATAATAAAGCACAATATTGTTTATATTCATCGTATTCGCATTGACTTATGGTATATTACATATCAGAAAATATTCAATATTTCTCTTCACCATCCCAAATTTTAGGATTTTTTTATCACTAAGCAAAAATTACAATAGACAATAGTAGATGAAAAAAATCAACTATATGTTATTTTTCTACTCCACAACAAAATTTTTGGTTTTCACTACAAAAAACAAAGTTACAAGACTATAATCCATGACATAAAAGTTTTTTATAAAATAGGTAATAATTAAAATAAATAATCAAGCTAGAATATATTTATATTTACCATTTTCACATTGAATTATGGTTTATTAGAGGTAAACATATTCAATATGGTTCTTCTCCGTCACCAAATTTCATGTTTCTTCGTCAGTAGGCCGCAGTTATAAAAGACTATAGATGAATGAAAAATAAATTATATCTATATGGGTAATCACTAAAATTAAATATTTAAACTCAATGTTATTTGTGTTAACCATAATCACATTGTATTATGGTACAATAGATGTAAAAAATTTCTATATTTTTCTTCTTCTGCATCACACAAATTTTTGTTCTTAACCTCAAAGAAACTAAATTAAGAGACTACAAATGAATGACCCATAATTTATACGTATGCATAACAATTAAAATAAAATAATCAAGCACAATATTGTTTATATTCATCGTATTCGCATTGACTTATGGTATATTACATATCTAAAAATATTCAATATTTATCTTCACCATCCCAAAGTTTTAGGATTTTTTTTATCACTAAGCAAAAATTACAATAGTCTATAGTAGATGAAACAATCAATTATATGTTATTTTCTACTCCACAACAAAATTTTAGGTTTTCCCTACTAAAAAACAAATTTATAAGACTATAATCCATGAAATATATGTTTTTTTTTATAAAATAGGTAATAATTAAAATAAATAATCAAGCTAGAATATATTTATATTTACCATTTTCACATTGAATTATGGTTTATTAGAGGTAAACATATTCAATATGGTTCTTCTCCGTCACCAAATTTCATGTTTCTTCGTCAGTAGGCCGCAGTGTTAAAAGACTATAGATGAATGAAAAATAAATTATATCTATATGGGTAATCACTAAAATTAAATATTTAAACTCAATGTTATTTGTGTTAACCATAATCACATTGTATTATGGTACAATAGATGTAAAAAATTTCTATATTTTTCTTCTTCTCCATCACACAAATTTTTGTTCTTAACCTCAAAGAAACTAAATTAAGAGACTACAAATGAATGACCCATAATTTATACGTATGCATAACAATTAAAATAAAATAATCAAGCACAATATTGTTTATATTCATCGTATTCGCATTGACTTATGGTATATTACATATCTAAAAATATTCAATATTTATCTTCACCATCCCAAAGTTTTAGGATTTTTTTATCACTAAGCAAAAATTACAATAGTCTATAGTAGATGAAACAATCAATTATATGTTATTTTCTACTCCACAACAAAATTTTAGGTTTTCCCTACTAAAAAACAAATTTATAAGACTATAATCCATGAAATATATGTTTTTTTTTATAAAATAGGTAATAATTAAAATAAATAATCAAGTTAGAATATATTTAAATTTACCATTTTCACAGTGAACTATGGTTTATTAGAAGTAAACATATTTAATCTGGTTCTTCTCCGTCACCAAATTTCATGTTTCTTCGTCAGTAGGCCGCAGAGTTAAAAGACTATAGATGAATGACAAATAAATTATATCTACATGGGTTATCACTAAAATTAAATATTTAAGCTCAATGTTATTTGTGTTAACCATAATCCCATTGTATTATGGTAAAATAGATGTAAAAAATTTCTATATTTTTTTTCTTCTCCATCACCAAAATTTTGATTTCTAAACCTCAAAGAAACTAAGTTAAGTGACTACAAATGATTGACCCATAATTTATTCGTATGCATAACATTTAAAATCAAATAATAAAGCACAATATTGTTTATATTCATCGTATTCGCATTGACTTATGGTATATTACATATCAGAAAATATTCAATATTTCTCTTCACCATCCCAAATTTTAGGATTTTTTTATCACTAAGCAAAAATTACAATAGACAATAGTAGATGAAAAAAATCAACTATATGTTATTTTTCTACTCCACAACAAAATTTTTGGTTTTCACTACAAAAAACAAAGTTACAAGACTATAATCCATGACATAAAAGTTTTTTATAAAATAGGTAATAATTAAAATAAATAATCAAGCTAGAATATATTTATATTTACCATTTTCACATTGAATTATGGTTTATTAGAGGTAAACATATTCAATATGGTTCTTCTCCGTCACCAAATTTCATGTTTCTTCGTCAGTAGGCCGCAGTGTTAAAAGACTATAGATGAATGAAAAATAAATTATATCTATATGGGTAATCACTAAAATTAAATATTTAAACTCAATGTTATTTGTGTTAACCATAATCACATTGTATTATGGTACAATAGATGTAAAAAATTTCTATATTTTTCTTCTTCTCCATCACACAAATTTTTGTTCTTAACCTCAAAGAAACTAAATTAAGAGACTACAAATGAATGACCCATAATTTATACGTATGCATAACAATTAAAATAAAATAATCAAGCACAATATTGTTTATATTCATCGTATTCGCATTGACTTATGGTATATTACATATCTAAAAATATTCAATATTTATCTTCACCATCCCAAAGTTTTAGGATTTTTTTTATCACTAAGCAAAAATTACAATAGTCTATAGTAGATGAAACAATCAATTATATGTTATTTTCTACTCCACAACAAAATTTTAGGTTTTCCCTACTAAAAAACAAATTTATAAGACTATAATCCATGAAATATATGTTTTTTTTTATAAAATAGGTAATAATTAAAATAAATAATCAAGTTAGAATATATTTAAATTTACCATTTTCACAGTGAACTATGGTTTATTAGAAGTAAACATATTTAATCTGGTTCTTCTCCGTCACCAAATTTCATATTTCTTCGTCAGTAGGCTGCCGAGTTAAAAGACTATAGATGAATGACAAATAAATTATATCTACATGGGTTATCACTAAAATTAAATATTTAAGCTCAATGTTATTTGTGTTAACCATAATCCCATTGTATTATGGTAAAATAGATGTAAAAAATTTCTATATTTTTTTTCTTCTCCATCACCAAAATTTTGATTTCTAAACCTCAAAGAAACTAAGTTAAGTGACTACAAACGATTGACCCATAATTTATTCGTATGCATAACATTTAAAATCAAATAATAAAGCACAATATTGTTTATATTCATCGTATTCGCATTGACTTATGGTATATTTCATATCAGAAAATATTCAATATTTCTCTTCACCATCCCAAATTTTAGGATTTTTTTATCACTACGCAAAAATTACAATAGACAATAGTAGATGAAAAAAAATCAACTATATGTTATTTTTCTACACCACAACAAAATTTTTGGTTTTCACTACAAAAAACAAAGTTATAAGACTATAATCCATGACATAAAAGTTTTTTATAAAATAGGTAATAATTAAAATAAATAATCAAGCTAGAATATATTTATATTTACCATTTTCACATTGAATTATAGTTTATTAGAGGAAAACATATTCAATATGGTTCTTCTCCGTCACCAAATTTCATGTTTCTTCGTCAGTAGGCCGCAGTGTTAAAAGACTATAGATGAATGAAAAATAAATTATATCTATATGGGTAATCACTAAAATTAAATATTTAAACTCAATGTTATTTGTGTTAACCATAATCACATTGTATTATGGTACAATAGATGTAAAAATTTCTATATTTTTCTTCTTCTCCATCACACAAATTTTTGTTCTTAACCTCAAAGAAACTAAGTTAAGAGACTACAAATGAATGACCCATAATTTATAAGTATGCATAACAATTAAAATAAAATAATCAAGCACAATATTGTTTATATTCATCGTATTCGCATTGACTTATGGTATATTACATATCTAAAAATATTCAATATTTATCTTCACCATCCCAAAGTTTTAGGATTTTTTTATCACTAAGCAAAAATTACAATAGTCTATAGTAGATGAAACAATCAATTATATGTTATTTTCTACTCCACAACAAAATTTTAGGTTTTCCCTACTAAAAAACAAATTTATAAGACTATAATCCATGAAATATATGTTTTTTTTATAAAATAGGTAATAATTAAAATAAATAATCAAGTTAGAATATATTTAAATTTACCATTTTCACAGTGAACTATGGTTTATTAGAAGTAAACATATTTAATCTGGTTCTTCTCCGTCACCAAATTTCATGTTTCTTCGTCAGTAGGCCGCAGACTTAAAAGACGATAGATGAATGACAAATAAATTATATCTACATGGGTTATCACTAAAATTAAATATTTAAGCTCAATGTTATTTGTGTTAACCATAATCACATTGTATTATGGTAAAATAGATGTAAAAAATTTCTATATTTTTTTTCTTCTCCATCACCAAAATTTTGATTTCTAAACCTCAAAGAAACTAAGTTAAGTGACTACAAATGATTGACCCATAATTTATTCGTATGCATAACATTTAAAATTAAATAATAAAGCACAATATTGTTTATATTCATCGTATTCGCATTGACTTATGGTATCTTACATATCTAAAAATATTCAATATTTATCTTCACCATCCAAAGTTTTAGGATTTTTTTATCACTAAGCAAAATTACAATAGTCTATAGTAGATGAAACAATCAATTATATGTTATTTTCTACTCCACAACAAAATTTTAGGTTTTCCCTACTAAAAAACAAATTTATAAGACTATAATCCATGAAATATATGTTTTTTTTTTATAAAATAGAAAATAATTAAAATAAATAATCAAGTTAGAATCTATTTAAATTTACCATTTTCACAGTGAACTATGGTTTATTAGAAGTAAACATATTTAATCTGGTTCTTCTCCGTCACCAAATTTCATGTTTCTTCGTCAGTAGGCCGCAGACTTAAAAGACGATAGATGAATGACAAATAAATTATATCTACATGGGTTATCACTAAAATTAAATATTTAAGCTCAATGTTATTTGTGTTAACTATAATCCCATTGTATTATGGTAAAATAGATGTAAAAAATTTCTATATTTTTTTTCTTCTCCATCACCAAAATTTTGATTTCTAAACCTCAAAGAAACTAAGTTAAGTGACTACAAATGATTGACCCATAATTTATTCGTATGCATAACATTTAAAATAAAATAATAAAGCACAATATTGTTTATATTCATCGTATTCGCATTGACTTATGGTATATTACATATCAGAAAATATTCAATATTTCTCTTCACCATCCCAAATTTTAGGATTTTTTTATCACTAAGCAAAAATTACAATAGACAATAGTAGATGAAAAAAATCAACTATATGTTATTTTTCTACTCCACAACAAAATTTTTGGTTTTCACTAAAAAAAACAAAGTTATAAGACTATAATCCATGACATAAAAGTTTTTTATAAAATAGGTAATAAATAAATAAATAATCAAGCTAGAATATATTTATATTTACCATTTTCACATTGAATTATGGTTTATTAGAGGTAAACATATTCAATATGGTTCTTCTCCACACCAAATTTCATGTTTCTTCGTCAGTAGGCCGCAGTGTTAAAAGACTATAGATGAATGACAAATAAATTATATCTATATGGGTAATCACTAAAATTAAATATTTAAACTCAATGTTATTTGTGTTAACCATAATCACATTGTATTATGGTACAATAGATGTAAAAAATTTCTATATTTTTCTTCTTCTCCATTACACAAATTTTTGTTCTTAACCTCAAAGAAACTAAGTTAAGAGACTACAAATGAATGACCCATAATTTATACGTATGCATAACAATTAAAATAAAATAATCAAGCACAATATTGTTTATATTCATCGTATTCGCATTGACTTATGGTATATTACATATCTAAAAATACTCAATATTTATCTTCATCATCCCAAAGTTTTAGGATTTTTTTATCACTAAGCAAAAATTACAATAGTCTATAGTAGATGAAACAATCAATTATATGTTATTTTCTACTCCACAACAAAATTTTAGGTTTTCCCTACTAAAAAACAAATTTATAAGACTATAATCCATGAAATATATGTTTTTTTTATAAAATAGGTAATAATTAAAATAAATAATCAAGTTAGAATATATTTAAATTTACCATTTTCACAGTGAACTATGGTTTATTAGAAGTAAACATATTTAATCTGGTTCTTCTCCGTCACCAAATTTCATATTTCTTCGTCAGTAGGCTGCCGAGTTAAAAGACTATAGATGAATGACAAATAAATTATATCTACATGGGTTATCACTAAAATTAAATATTTAAGCTCAATTTTATTTGGGTTAACCATAATCCCATTGTATTATGGTAAAATAGATGTAAAAAATTTCTATAGTTTTTTTTCTTCTCCATCACCAAAATTTTGATTTCTAAACCTCAAAGAAACTAAGTTAAGTGACTACAAACGATTGACCCATAATTTATTCGTATGCATAACATTTAAAATCAAATAATAAAGCACAATATTGTTTATATTCATCGTATTCGCATTGACTTATGGTATATTTCATATCAGAAAATATTCAATATTTCTCTTCACCATCCCAAATTTTAGGATTTTTTTATCACTACGCAAAAATTACAATAGACAATAGTAGATGAAAAAAATCAACTATATGTTATTTTTCTACTCCACAACAAAATTTTTGGTTTTCACTACAAAAAACAAAGTTATAAGACTATAATCCATGACATAAAAGTTTTTTATAAAATAGGTAATAATTAAAATAAATAATCAAGCTAGAATATATTTATATTTACCATTTTCACATTGAATTATGGTTTATTAGAGGAAAACATATTCAATATGGTTCTTCTCCGTCACCAAATTTCATGTTTCTTCGTCAGTAGGCCGCAGTGTTAAAAGACTATAGATGAATGAAAAATAAATTATATCTATATGGGTAATCACTAAAATTAAATATTTAAACTCAATGTTATTTGTGTTAACCATAATCACATTGTATTATGGTACAATAGATGTAAAAGATTTCTATATTTTTCTTCTTCTCCATCACACAAATTTTTGTTCTTAACCTCAAAGAAACTAAGTTAAGAGACTACAAATGAATGACCCATAATTTATACGTATGCATAACAATTAAAATAAAATAATCAAGCACAATATTGTTTATATTCATCGTATTCGCATTGACTTATGGTATATTACATATCTAAAAATATTCAATATTTATCTTCACCATCCCAAAGTTTTAGGATTTTTTTATCACTAAGCAAAAATTACAATAGTCTATAGTAGATGAAACAATCAATTATATGTTATTTTCTACTCCACAACAAAATTTTAGGTTTTCCCTACTAAAAAACAAATTTATAAGACTATAATCCATGAAATATATGTTTTTTTTATAAAATAGGTAATAATTAAAATAAATAATCAAGTTAGAATATATTTAAATTTACCATTTTCACAGTGAACTATGGTTTATTAGAAGTAAACATATTTAATCTGGTTCTTCTCCGTCACCAAATTTCATGTTTCTTCGTCAGTAGGCCGCAGACTTAAAAGATGATAGATGAATGACAAATAAATTATATCTACATGGGTTATCACTAAAATTAAATATTTAAGCTCAATGTTATTTGTGTTAACCATAATCCCATTGTATTATGGTAAAATAGATGTAAAAAATTTCTATATTTTTTTTCTTCTCCATCACCAAAATTTTGATTTCTAAACCTCAAAGAAACTAAGTTAAGTGACTACAAATGATTGACCCATAATTTATTCGTATGCATAACATTTAAAATAAAATAATAAAGCACAATATTGTTTATATTCATCGTATTCGCATTGACTTATGGTATATTACATATCAGAAAATATTCAATATTTCTCTTCACCATCCCAAATTTTAGGATTTTTTTATCACTAAGCAAAAATTACAATAGACAATAGTAGATGAAAAAAATCAACTATATGTTATTTTTCTACTCCACAACAAAATTTTTGGTTTTCACTACAAAAAACAAAGTTATAAGACTATAATCCATGACATAAAAGTTTTTTATAAAATAGGTAATAAATAAATAAATAATCAAGCTAGAATATATTTATATTTACCATTTTCACATTGAATTATGGTTTATTAGAGGTAAACATATTCAATATGGTTCTTCTCCACACCAAATTTCATGTTTCTTCGTCAGTAGGCCGCTGTGTTAAAAGACTATAGATGAATGACAAATAAATTATATCTATATGGGTAATCACTAAAATTAAATATTTAAACTCAATGTTATTTGTGTTAACCATAATCACATTGTATTATGGTACAATAGATGTACAAAATTTCTATATTTTTCTTTTTCTCCATCACACAAATTTTTGTTCTTAACCTCAAAGAAACTAAGTTAAGAGACTACAAATGAATGACCCATAATTTATACGTATGCATAACAATTAAAATAAAATAATCAAGCACAATATTGTTTATATTCATCGTATTCGCATTGACTTATGGTATATTACATATCTAAAAATATTCAATATTTATCTTCACCATCCCAAAGTTTTAGGATTTTTTTATCACTAAGCAAAAATTACAATAGTCTATAGTAGATGAAACAATCAATTATATGTTATTTTCTACTCCACAACAAAATTTTAGGTTTTCCCTACTAAAAAACAAATTTATAAGACTATAATCCATGAAATATATGTTTTTTTTTATAAAATAGGTAATAATTAAAATAAATAATCAAGTTAGAATATATTTAAATTTACCATTTTCACAGTGAACTATGGTTTATTAGAAGTAAACATATTTAATCTGGTTCTTCTCCGTCACCAAATTTCATGTTTCTTCGTTAGTAGGCCGCAGAGTTAAAAGACTATAGATGAATGACAAATAAATTATATCTACACGGGTTATCACTAAAATTAAATATTTAAGCTCAATGTTATTTGTGTTAACCATAATCACATTGTATTATGGTAAAATAGATGTAAAAAATTTCTATATTTTTTTTCTTCTCCATCACCAAAATTTTGATTTCTAAACCTCAAAGAAACTAAGTTAAGTGACTACAAACGATTGACCCATAATTTATTCGTATGCATAACATTTAAAATTAAATAATAAAGCACAATATTGTTTATATTCATCGTATTCGCATTGACTTATGGTATATTACATATCAGAAAATATTCAATATTTCTCTTCACCATCCAAATTTTAGGATTTTTTTATCACTAAGCAAAAATTACAATAGACAATAGTAGATGAAAAAAATCAACTATATGTTATTTTTCTACTCCACAACAAAATTTTTGGTTTTCACTACAAAAAACAAAGTTATAAGACTATAATCCATGACATAAAAGTTTTTTATAAAATAGGTAATAAATAAATAAATAATCAAGCTAGAATATATTTATATTTACCATTTTCACATTGAATTATGGTTTATTAGAGGTAAACATATTCAATATGGTTCTTCTCCGTCACCAAATTTCATGTTTCTTCGTCAGTAGGCCGTAGTGTTAAAAGACTATAGATGAATGACAAATAAATTATATCTATATGGGTAATCACTAAAATTAAATATTTAAACTCAATGTTATTTGTGTTAACCATAATCACATTGTATTATGGTACAATAGATGTAAAAAATTTCTATATTTTTCTTCTTCTCCATCACACAAATTTTTGTTCTTAACCTCAAAGAAACTAAGTTAAGAGACTACAAATGAATGACCCATAATTTATACGTATGCATAACAATTAAAATTAAATAATCAAGCACAATATTGTTTATATTCATCGTATTCGCATTGACTTATGGTATATTACATATCTAAAAATATTCAATATTTATCTTCACCATCCCAAAGTTTTAGGATTTTTTTATCACTAAGCAAAAATTACAATAGTCTATAGTAGATGAACCAATCAATTATATGTTATTTTCTACTCCACAACAAAATTTTAGGTTTTCCCTACTAAAAAACAAATTTATAAGACTATAATCCATGAAATATATGTTTTTTTTATAAAATAGGTAATAATTAAAATAAATAATCAAGTTAGAATATATTTAAATTTACCATTTTCACAGTGAACTATGGTTTATTAGAAGTAAACATATTTAATCTGGTTCTTCTCCGTCACCAAATTTCATGTTTCTTCGTTAGTAGGCCGCAGAGTTAAAAGACTATAGATGAATGACAAATAAATTATATCTACACGGGTTATCACTAAAATTAAATATTTAAGCTCAATGTTATTTGTGTTAACCATAATCACATTGTATTATGGTAAAATAGATGTAAAAAATTTCTATATTTTTTTTCTTCTCCATCACCAAAATTTTGATTTCTAAACCTCAAAGAAACTAAGTTAAGTGACTACAAACGATTGACCCATAATTTATTCGTATGCAGAACATTTTAAATTAAATAATAAAGCACAATATTGTTTATATTCATCGTATTCGCATTGACTTATGGTATATTACATATCTGAAAATATTCAATATTTCTCTTCACCATCCAAAATTTAAGGATTTTTTTATCACTAAGCAAAAATTACAATAGACAATAGTAGATAAAAAAATAAACTATATGTTATTTTTCTACTCCACAACAAAATTTTTGGTTTTCACTACAAAAAACAAAGTTACAAGACTATAATCCATGACATAAAAGTTTTTTATAAAATAGGTAATAATTAAAATAAATAATCAAGCTAGAATATATTTATATTTACCATTTTCACATTGAATTATGGTTTATTAGAGGTAAACATATTCAATATGGTTCTTCTCCGTCACCAAATTTCATGTTTCTTCGTCAGTAGGCCGCAGTGTTAAAAGACTATAGATGAATGACAAATAAATTATATCTATATGGGTAATCACTAAAATTAAATATTTAAACTCAATGTTATTTGTGTTAACCATAATCACATTGTATTATGGTACAATAGATGTAAAAAATTTCTATATTTTTCTTCTTCTCCATCACACAAATTTTTGTTCTTAACTTGAAAGAAACTAAGTTAAGAGACTACAAATGAATGACCCATAATTTATACGTATGCATAACAATTAAAATAAAATAATCAAGCACAATATTGTTTATATTCATCGTATTCGCATTGACTTATGGTATATTACATATCTAAAAATATTCAATATTTATCTTCACCATCCCAAAGTATAAGGATTTTTTTATCACTAAGCAAAAATTACAATAGTCTATAGTAGATGAAACAATCAATTATATGTTATTTTCTACTCCACAACAAAATTTAGGTTTTCCCTACTAAAAAACAAATTTATAAGACTATAATCCATGAAATATATGTTTTTTTTTATAAAATAGGTAATAATTAAAATAAATAATCAAGTTAGAATATATTTATATTTACCATTTTCACAGTGAACTATGTTTTATTAGAAGTAAACATATTAATCTGGTTCTTCTCCGTCACCAAATTTCATGTTTCTTCGTCAGTAGGCTGCAGAGTTAAAAGACTATAGATGAATGACAAATAAATTATATCTACATGGGTTATCACTAAAATTAAATATTTAAGCTCAATGTTATTTGTGTTAACCATAATCCCATTGTATTATGGTAAAATAGATATAAAAAATTTCTATATTTTTTTTTCTTCTCCATCACCAAAATTTTGATTTCTAAACCTCAAAGAAACTAAGTTAAGTGACTACAAACGATTGACCCATAATTTATTCGTATGCATAACATTTAAAATCAAATAATAAAGCACAATATTGTTTATATTCATCGTATTCTCATTGACTTATGGTATATTACATATCAGAAAATATTCAATATTTCTCTTCACCATCCCAAATTTTAGGATTTTTTTATCACTAAGCAAAAATTACAATAGACAATAGTAGATGAAAAAAATCAACTATATGTTATTTTGTCTACTCCACAACAAAATTTTTGGTTTTCACTACAAAAAACAAAGTTATAAGACTATAATCCATGACATAAAAGTTTTTTATAAAATAGGTAATAATTAAAATAAATAATCAAGCTAGAATATATTTATATTTACCATTTTCACATTGAATTATGGTTTATTGGAGGTAAACATATTCAATATGGTTCTTCTCCGTCACCAAATTTCATGTTTCTTCGTCAGTAGGCCGCAGTGTTAAAAGACTATAGATGAATGAAAAATAAATTATATCTATATGGGTAATCACTAAAATTAAATATTTAAACTCAATGTTATTTGTGTTAACCATAATCACATTGTATTATGGTACAATAGATGTAAAAAATTTCTATATTTTTCTTCTTCTCCATCACACAAATTTTTGTTCTTAACCTCAAAGAAACTAAGTTAAGAGACTACAAATGAATGACCCATAATTTATACGTATGCATAACAATTAAAATAAAATAATCAAGCACAATATTGTTTATATTCATCGTATTCGCATTGACTTATGGTATATTACATATCTAAAAATATTCAATATTTATCTTCACCATCCCAAAGTTTTAGGATTTTTTTATCACTAAGTAAAAATTACAATAGTCAAAAGTAGATGAAACAATCAATTATATGTTATTTTCTACTCCACAACAAAATTTTAGGTTTTCCCTACTAAAAAACAAATTTATAAGACTATAATCCATGAAATATATGTTTTTTTATAAAATAGGTAATAATTAAAATAAATAATCAAGTTAGAATATATTTAAATTTACCATTTTCACAGCGAACTATGGTTTATTAGAAGTAAACATATTTAATCTGGTTCTTCTCCGTCACCAAATTTCATGTTTCTTCGTCAGTAGGCCGCAGAGTTAAAAGACTATAGATGAATGACAAATAAATTATATCTACACGGGTTATCAGTAAAATTAAATATTTAAGCTCAATGTTATTTGTGTTAACCATAATCCCATTGTATTATGGTAAAATAGATGTAAAAAATTTCTATATTTTTTTTCTTCTCCATCACCAAAATTTTGATTTCTAAACCTCAAAGAAACTAAGTTAAGTGACTACAAACGATTGACCCATAATTTATTCGTATGCATAACATTTAAAATTAAATAATAAAGCACAATATTGTTTATATTCATCGTATTCGCATTGACTTATGGTATATTACATATCTGAAAATATTCAATATTTCTCTTCACCATCCAAAATTTTAGGATTTTTTTATCACTAAGCAAAAATTACAATAGACAATAGTAGATAAAAAAAATCAACTATATGTTATTTTTTTACTCCACAAGAAAATTTTTGGTTTTCACTACAAAAAACAAAGTTATAAGACTATAATCCATGACATAAAAGTTTTTTATAAAATAGGTAATAAATAAATAAATAATCAAGCTAGAATATATTTATATTTACCATTTTCACATTGAATTATGGTTTATTAGAGGTAAACATATTCAATATGGTTCTTCTCCGTCACCAAATTTCATGTTTCTTCGTCAGTAGGCCGTAGTGTTAAAAGACTATAGATGAATGACAAATAAATTATATCTATATGGGTAATCACTAAAATTAAATATTTAAACTCAATGTTATTTGTGTTAACCATAATCACATTGTATTATGGTACAATAGATGTAAAAAATTTCTATATTTTTCTTCTTCTCCATCACACAAATTTTTGTTCTTAACCTCAAAGAAACTAAGTTAAGAGACTACAAATGAATGACCCATAATTTATACGTATGCATAACAATTAAAATTAAATAATCAAGCACAATATTGTTTATATTCATCGTATTCGCATTAACTTATGGTATATTACATATCTAAAAATATTCAATATTTATCTTCACCATCCCAAAGTTTTAGGATTTTTTTATCACTAAGCAAAAATTACAATAGTCTATAGTAGATGAAACAATCAATTATATGCTATTTTCTACTCCACAACAAAATTTTAGGTTTTCCCTACTAAAAAACAAATTTATAAGACTATAATCCATGAAATATATGTTTTTTTTTATAAAATAGGTAATAATTAAAATAAATAATCAAGTTAGAATATATTTAAATTTACCATTTTCACAGTGAACTATGGTTTATTAGAAGTAAACATATTTAATCTGGTTCTTCTCCGTCACCAAATTTCATGTTTCTTTGTTAGTAGGCCGCAGACTTAAAAGACTATAGATGAATGACAAATAAATTATATCTACATGGGTTATCACTAAAATTAAATATTTAAGCTCAATGTTATTTGTGTTAACCATAATCACATTGTATTATGGTAAAATAGATGTAAAAAATTTCTATATTTTTTTTCTTCGCCATCACCAAAATTTTGATTTCTAAACCTCAAAGAAACTAAGTTAAGTGACTACAAATGATTGACCCATAATTTATTCGTATGCATAACATTTAAAATTAAATAATAAAGCACAATATTGTTTATATTCATCGTATTCGCATTGACTTATGGTATCTTACATATCTAAAAATATTCAATATTTCTCTTCACCATCCCAAAGTTTTAGGATTTTTTTATCACTAAGCAAATATTACAATAGACAATAGTAGATGAAAAGAATCAACTATATGTTATTTTTCTACTCCACAACAAAATTTTAGGTTTTCCCTACAAAAAACAAAGTTATAAGACTATAATCCATGACATAAATGTTTTTTATAAAATAGGTAATAATTAAAATAAATAATCAAGCTAGAATATATTTATATTTACCATTTTCACATTGAATTATGGTTTATTAGAGGTAAACATATTCAATATGGTTCTTCTCCGTCACCAAATTTCATGTTTCTTCGTCAGTAGGCCGCAGTGTTAAAAGACTATAGATGAATGACAAATAAATTATATCTATATGGGTAATCACTAAAATTAAATATTTAAACTCAATGTTATTTGTGTTAACCATAATCACATTGTATTATGGTACAATAGATGTAAAAAATTTCTATATTTTTCTTCTTCTCCATCACACAAATTTTTGTTCTTAACCTCAAAGAAACTAAGTTAAGAGACTACAAATGAATGACCCATAATTTATACGTATGCATAACAATTAAAATTAAATAATCAAGCACAATATTGTTTATATTCATCGTATTCGCATTGACTTATGGTATATTACATATCTAAAAATATTCAATATTTATCTTCACCATCCCAAAGTTTTAGGATTTTTTTATCACTAAGCAAAAATTACAATAGTCTATAGTAGATGAAACAATCAATTATATGCTATTTTCTACTCCACAACAAAATTTTAGGTTTTCCCTACTAAAAAACAAATTTATAAGACTATAATCCATGAAATATATGTTTTTTTTTATAAAATAGGTAATAATTAAAATAAATAATCAAGTTAGAATATATTTAAATTTACCATTTTCACAGTGAACTATGGTTTATTAGAAGTAAACATATTTAATCTGGTTCTTCTCCGTCACCAAATTTCATGTTTCTTTGTTAGTAGGCCGCAGACTTAAAAGACTATAGATGAATGACAAATAAATTATATCTACACGGGTTATCACTAAAATTAAATATTTAAGCTCAATGTTATTTGTGTTAACCATAATCACATTGTATTATGGTAAAATAGATGTAAACAATTTCTATATTTTTTTTCTTCTCCATCACCAAAATTTTGATTTCTAAACCTCAAAGAAACTAAGTTAAGTGACTACAAATGATTGACCCATAATTTATTCGTATGCATAACATTTAAAATTAAATAATAAAGCACAATATTGTTTATATTCATCGTATTCGCATTGACTTATGGTATCTTACATATCTAAAAATATTCAATATTTCTCTTCACCATCCCAAAGTTTTAGGATTTTTTTACCACTAAGCAAAAATTACAATAGACAATAGTAGATGAAAAGAATCAACTATATGTTATTTTTCTACTCCACAACAAAATTTTAGGTTTTCCCTACAAAAAACAAAGTTATAAGACTATAATCCATGACATAAATGTTTTTTATAAAATAGGTAATAATTAAAATAAATAATCAAGCTAGAATATATTTATATTTACCATTATCACATTGAATTATGGTTTATTAGATGTAAACATATTCAATATGGTTCTTCTCTGTCACCAAATTTCATGTTTCTTCGTCAGTAGGCCGCAGAGTTAAAAGACTATAGATGAATGACAAATAAATTATATCTATATCGCTAATCAATAAAATTAAATATTTAAGCTCAATGTTATTTGTGTTAACCATAATCACATTGTATTATGGTAGAATAGATGTAAAAAATTTCTATATTTTTCTTCTTCTCCATCACACAAATTTTGGTTCTTAACCTAAAAGAAACTAAGTTAAGAGACTACAAATGAATGACCCGTAATTTATAGGTATGCATAACAATTAAAATAAATAATCAAGCACAATATTGTTTATATTCATCATATTCGCATTGACTTATGTATGTTACATATCTAAAAATATTCAATATTTCTCTTCACCATCCCAAAGTTTTAGGATTTTTTTATCACTAAGCAAAAATTACAATAGACTATAGTAGATGAAAAAATTCAATTATATGTTATTTTTCTACTCCACAACAAAATTTTACGTTTTCTCTACAAAAAAACATATTTATAAGACTATAATCCATGACATATATGTTTTTTTTTAAAATAGGTAATAATTAAAATAAATAATCAAGGTAGAATATATTTAAATTTACCATTTTCACATTGCATTATGCTTTATTAGATGTAAACATATAATTTATACGTATGCATAACATTTAAAATTAAATAATAAAGCACAATATTGTTTATATTCATCGTATTCGCATTGACTTATGGTATATTACATATCTGAAAATATTCAATATTTCTATTCACCATCCTAAATTTTAGGATTTTTTTATCACTAAGCAAAAATTACAATAGACAATAGTAGATTAAATAAATAATCTATATGTTATTTTTCTACTCCACAACAAAATTTTTGGTTTTCACTACAAAAGACAAAGTTATAAAACTATAATCCATGACATAAAACTTTTTTATAAAATAGGTAATAATTAAAATAAATAATCAAGCTAGAATATATATATATATATATATATATTTACCATATTCACATTGAATTATGGTTTATTAGAGGTAAACATATTCAATATGGTTCTTCTCCGTCACCAAATTTCATGTTTCTTCGTCAGTAGGCCGCAGTGTTAAAAGACTATAGATGAATGACAAATAAATTATATCTATATGGGTAATCACTAAAATTAAATATTTAAACTCAATGTTATTTGTGTTAACCATAATCACATTGTATTATGGTACAATAGATGTAAAAAATTTCTATATTTTTCTTCTTCTCCATCACACAAATTTTTGTTCTTAACCTCAAAGAAACTAAGTTAAGAGACTACAAATGAATGACCCATAATTTATACGTATGCATAACAATTAAAATAAAATAATCAAGCTCAATATTGTTTATATTCATCGTATTCGCATTGACTTATGGTATATTACATATCTAAAAATATTCAATATTTATCTTCACCATCCCAAAGTTTTAGGATTTTTTTATCACTAAGCAAAAATTACAATAGTCTATAGTAGATGAAACAATCAATTATATGTTATTTTCTACTCCACAACAAAATTTTAGGTTTTCCCTACTAAAAAACAAATTTATAAGACTATAATCCATGAAATATATGTTTTTTTTATAAAATAGGTAATAATTAAAATAAATAATCAAGTTAGAATATATTTAAATTTACCATTTTTACAGTGAACTATGGTTTATTAGAAGTAAACATATTTAATCTGGTTCTTCTCCGTCACCAAATTTCATGTTTCTTCGTCAGTAGGCCGCAGAGTTAAAAGACTATAGATGAATGACAAATAAATTATATCTACACGGGTTATCACTAAAATTAAATATTTAAGCTCAATGTTATTTGTGTTAACCATAATCCCATTGTATTATGGTAAAATAGATGTAAAAAATTTCTATATTTTTTTTCTTCTCCATCACCAAAATTTTGATTTCTAAACCTCAAAGAAACTAAGTTAAGTGACTACAAACGATTGACCCATAATTTATTCGTATGCATAACATTTAAAATTAAATAATAAAGCACAATATTGTTTATATTCATCGTATTCGCATTGACTTATGGTATATTACATATCTGAAAATATTCAATATTTCTCTTCACCATCCAAAATTTTAGGATTTTTTTATCACTAAGCAAAAATTACAATAGACAATAGTAGATAAAAAAAATAAACTATATGTTATTTTTCTACTCCACAACAAAATTTTTGGTTTTCACTACAAAAAACAAAGTTATAAGACTATAATCCATGACATAAAAGTTTTTTATAAAATAGGTAATAATTAAAATAAATAATCAAGCTAGAATATATTTATATTTACCATTTTCACATTGAATTATGGTTTATTAGAGGTAAACATATTCAATATGGTTCTTCTCCGTCACCAAATTTCATGTTTCTTCGTCAGTAGGCCGCAGTGTTAAAAGACTATAGATGAATGACAAATAAATTATATCTATATGGGTAATCACTAAAATTAAATATTTAAACTCAATGTTATTTGTGTTAACCATAATCACATTGTATTATGGTACAATAGATGTAAAAAATTTCTATATTTTTCTTCTTCTCCATCACACAAATTTTTATTCTTAACCTCAAAGAAACTAAGTTAAGAGACTACAAATGAATGACCCATAATTTATACGTATGCATAACAATTAAAATTAAATAATCAAGCACAATATTGTTTATATTCATCGTATTCGCATTGACTTATGGTATATTACATATCTAAAAATATTCAATATTTATCTTCACCATCCTAAAGTTTTAGGATTTTTTTATCACTAAGCAAAAATTACAATAGTCTATAGTAGATGAAACAATCAATTATATGCTATTTTCTACTCCACAACAAAATTTTAGGTTTTCCCTACTAAAAAACAAATTTATAAGACTATAATCCATGAAATATATGTTTTTTTTTATAAAATAGGTAATAATTAAAATAAATAATCAAGTTAGAATATATTTAAATTTACCATTTTCACAGTGAACTATGGTTTATTAGAAGTAAACATATTTAATCTGGTTCTTCTCCGTCACCAAATTTCATGTTTCTTTGTTAGTATGCCGCAGACTTAAAAGACTATAGATGAATGACAAATAAATTATATCTACATGAGTTATCACTAAAATTAAATATTTAAGCTCAATGTTATTTGTGTTAACCATAATCACATTGTATTATGGTAAAATAGATGTAAAAAATTTCTATATTTTTTTTCTTCTCCATCACCAAAATTTTGATTTCTAAACCTCAAAGAAACTAAGTTAAGTGACTACAAATGATTGACCCATAATTTATTCGTATGCATAACATTTAAAATTAAATAATAAAGCACAATATTGTTTATATTCATCGTATTCGCATTGACTTATGGTATCTTACATATCTAAAAATATTCAATATTTCTCTTCACCATCCCAAAGTTTTAGGATTTTTTTATCACTAAGCAAAAATTACAATAGACAATAGTAGATGAAAAGAATCAACTATATGTTATTTTTCTACTCCACAACAAAATTTTAGGTTTTCCCTACAAAAAACAAAGTTATAAGACTATAATCCATGACATAAATGTTTTTTATAAAATAGGTAATAATTAAAATAAATAATCAAGCTAGAATATATTTATATTTACCATTATCACATTGAATTATGGTTTATTAGATGTAAACATATTCAATATGGTTCTTCTCTGTCACCAAATTTCATGTTTCTTCGTCAGTAGGCCGCAGAGTTAAAAGACTATAGATGAATGACAAATAAATTATATCTATATCGCTAATCAATAAAATTAAATATTTAAGCTCAATGTTATTTGTGTTAACCATAATCACATTGTATTATGGTAGAATAGATGTAAAAAATTTCTATATTTTTCTTCTTCTCCATCACACAAATTTTGGTTCTTAACCTAAAAAAACTAAGTTAAGAGACTACAAATGAATAACCCGTAATTTATATGTATGCATAACAATTAAAATAAATAATCAAGCACAATATTGTTTATATTCATCGTATTCGCATTGACTTATGTATGTTACATATCTAAAAATATTCAATATTTCTCTTCACCATCCCAAAGTTTTAGGATTTTTTTATCACTAAGCAAAAATTACAATAGACTATAGTAGATGAAAAAATTCAATTATATGTTATTTTTCTACTCCACAACAAAATTTTACGTTTTCTCTACAAAAAAACATATTTATAAGACTATAATCCATGACATATATGTTTTTTTTTAAAATAGGTAATAATTAAAATAAATAATCAAGGTAGAATATATTTAAATTTACCATTTTCACATTGCATTATGCTTTATTAGATGTAAACATATAATTTATACGTATGCATAACATTTAAAATTAAATAATAAAGCACAATATTGTTTATATTCATCGTATTCGCATTGACTTATGGTATATTACATATCTGAAAATATTCAATATTTCTCTTCACCATCCTAAATTTTAGGATTTTTTTATCACTAAGCAAAAATTACAATAGACAATAGTAGATTAAATAAATAATCTATATGTTATTTTTCTACTCCAGAACAAAATTTTTGGTTTTCACTACAAAAGACAAAGTTATAAAACTATAATCCATGACATAAAAGTTTTTTATAAAATAGGTAATAATTAAAATAAATAATCAAGCTAGAATATATATATATATATATATATTTACCATTTTCACATTGAATTATGGTTTATTAGAGGTAAACATATTCAATATGGTTCTTCTCCGTCACCAAATTTCATGTTTCTTCGTCAGTAGGCCGCAGTGTTAAAAGACTATAGATGAATGACAAATAAATTATATCTATATGGGTAATCACTAAAATTAAATATTTAAACTCAATGTTATTTGTGTTAACCATAATCACATTGTATTATGGTACAATAGATGTAAAAAATTTCTATATTTTTCTTCTTCTCCATCACACAAATTTTTTTTCTTAACCTGAAAGAAACTAAGTTAAGAGACTACAAATGAATGACCCATAATTTATACGTATGCATAACAATTAAAATAAAATAATCAAGCACAATATTGTTTATATTCATCGTATTCGCATTGACTTATGGTATATTACATATCTAAAAATATTCAATATTTATCTTCACCATCCCAAAGTTTTAGGATTTTTTTATCACTAAGCAAAAATTACAATAGTCTATAGTAGATGAAACAATCAATTATATGTTATTTTCTACTCCACAACAAAATTTTAGGTTTTCCCTACTAAAAAACAAATTTATAAGACTATAATACATGAAATATATGTTTTTTTTTATAAAATAGGTAATAATTAAAATAAATAATCAAGTTAGAATATATTTAAATTTACCATTTTCACAGTGAACTATGGTTTATTAGAAGTAAACATATTTAATCTGGTTCTTCTCCGTCACCAAATTTCATGTTTCTTCGTTAGTAGGCCGCAGAGTTAAAAGACTATAGATGAATGACAAATAAATTATATCTACACGGGTTATCACTAAAATTAAATATTTAAGCTCAATGTTATTTGTGTTAACCATAATCACATTGTATTATGGTAAAATAGATGTAAAAAATTTCTATATTTTTTTTCTTCTCCATCACCAAAATTTTGATTTCTAAACCTCAAAGAAACTAAGTTAAGTGACTACAAACGATTGACCCATAATTTATTCGTATGCATAACATTTAAAATTAAATAATAAAGCACAATATTGTTTATATTCATCGTATTCGCATTGACTTATGGTATATTACATATCTGAAAATATTCAATATTTCTCTTCACCATCCAAAATTTTAGGATTTTTTTATCACTAAGCAAAAATTACAATAGACAATAGTAGATAAAAAAAATAAACTATATGTTATTTTTCTACTCCACAACAAAATTTTTGGTTTTCACTACAAAAAACAAAGTTATAAGACTATAATCCATGACATAAAAGTTTTTTATAAAATAGGTAATAATTAAAATAAATAATCAAGCTAGAATATATTTATATTTACCATTTTCACATTGAATTATGGTTTATTAGAGGTAAACATATTCAATATGGTTCTTCTCCGTCACCAAATTTCATGTTTCTTCGTCAGTAGGCCGCAGTGTTAAAAGACTATAGATGAATGACAAATAAATTATATCTATATGGGTAATCACTAAAATTAAATATTTAAACTCAATGTTATTTGTGTTAACCATAATCACATTGTATTATGGTACAATAGATGTAAAAAATTTCTATATTTTTCTTCTTCTCCATCACACAAATTTTTGTTCTTAACCTCAAAGAAACTAAGTTAAGAGACTACAAATGAATGACCCATAATTTATACGTATGCATAACAATTAAAATTAAATAATCAAGCACAATATTGTTTATATTCATCGTATTCGCATTGACTTATGGTATATTACATATCTAAAAATATTCAATATTTATCTTCACCATCCTAAAGTTTTAGGATTTTTTTATCACTAAGCAAAAATTACAATAGTCTATAGTAGATGAAACAATCAATTATATGCTATTTTCTACTCCACAACAAAATTTTAGGTTTTCCCTACTAAAAAACAAATTTATAAGACTATAATCCATGAAATATATGTTTTTTTTTTATAAAATAGGTAATAATTAAAATAAATAATCAAGTTAGAATATATTTAAATTTACCATTTTCACAGTGAACTATGGTTTATTAGAAGTAAACATATTTAATCTGGTTCTTCTCCGTCACCAAATTTCATGTTTCTTTGTTAGTATGCCGCAGACTTAAAAGACTATAGATGAATGACAAATAAATTATATCTACATGGGTTATCACTAAAATTAAATATTTAAGCTCAATGTTATTTGTGTTAACCATAATCACATTGTATTATGGTAAAATAGATGTAAAAAATTTCTATATTTTTTTTCTTCTCCATCACCAAAATTTTGATTTCTAAACCTCAAAGAAACTAAGTTAAGTGACTACAAATGATTGACCCATAATTTATTCGTATGCATAACATTTAAAATTAAATAATAAAGCACAATATTGTTTATATTCATCGTATTCGCATTGACTTATGGTATCTTACATATCTAAAAATATTCAATATTTCTCTTCACCATCCCAAAGTTTTAGGATTTTTTTATCACTAAGCAAAAATTACAATAGACAATAGTAGATGAAAAGAATCAACTATATGTTATTTTTCTACTCCACAACAAAATTTTAGGTTTTCCCTACAAAAAACAAAGTTATAAGACTATAATCCATGACATAAATGTTTTTTATAAAATAGGTAATAATTAAAATAAATAATCAAGCTAGAATATATTTATATTTACCATTATCACATTGAATTATGGTTTATTAGATGTAAACATATTCAATATGGTTCTTCTCTGTCACCAAATTTCATGTTTCTTCGTCAGTAGGCCGCAGAGTTAAAAGACTATAGATGAATGACAAATAATTTATATCTATATCGCTAATCAATAAAATTAAATATTTAAGCTCAATGTTATTTGTGTTAACCATAATCACATTGTATTATGGTAGAATAGATGTAAAAAATTTCTATATTTTTCTTCTTCTCCATCACACAAATTTTGGTTCTTAACCTAAAAGAAACTAAGTTAAGAGACTACAAATGAATAACCCGTAATTTATATGTATGCATAACAATTAAAATAAATAATCAAGCACAATATTGTTTATATTCATCGTATTCGCATTGACTTATGTATGTTACATATCTAAAAATATTCAATATTTCTCTTCACCATCCCAAAGTTTTAGGATTTTTTTATCACTAAGCAAAAATTACAATAGACTATAGTAGATGAAAAAATTCAATTATATGTTATTTTTCTACTCCACAACAAAATTTTACGTTTTCTCTACAAAAAAACATATTTATAAGACTATAATCCATGACATATATGTTTTTTTTTAAAATAGGTAATAATTAAAATAAATAATCAAGGTAGAATATATTTAAATTTACCATTTTCACATTGCATTATGCTTTATTAGATGTAAACATATAATTTATACGTATGCATAACATTTAAAATTAAATAATAAAGCACAATATTGTTTATATTCATCGTATTCGCATTGACTTATGGTATATTACATATCTGAAAATATTCAATATTTCTCTTCACCATCCTAAATTTTAGGATTTTTTTATCACTAAGCAAAAATTACAATAGACAATAGTAGATTAAATAAATAATCTATATGTTATTTTTCTACTCCAGAACAAAATTTTTGGTTTTCACTACAAAAGACAAAGTTATAAAACTATAATCCATGACATAAAAGTTTTTTATAAAATAGGTAATAATTAAAATAAATAATCAAGCTAGAATATATATATATATATATATATATATATATATATATATATATATATATATTTACCATTTTCACATTGAATTATGGTTTATTAGAGGTAAACATATTCAATATGGTTCTTCTCCGTCACCAAATTTCATGTTTCTTCGTCAGTAGGCCGCAGTGTTAAAAGACTATAGATGAATGACAAATAAATTATATCTATATGGGTAATCACTAAAATTAAATATTTAAACTCAATGTTATTTGTGTTAACCATAATCACATTGTATTATGGTACAATAGATGTAAAAAATTTCTATATTTTTCTTCTTCTCCATCACACAAATTTTTGTTCTTAACCTCAAAGAAACTAAGTTAAGAGACTACAAATGAATGACCCATAATTTATACGTATGCATAACAATTAAAATAAAATAATCAAGCTCAATATTGTTTATATTCATCGTATTCGCATTGACTTATGGTATATTACATATCTAAAAATATTCAATATTTATCTTCACCATCCCAAAGTTTTAGGATTTTTTTATCACTAAGCAAAAATTACAATAGTCTATAGTAGATGAAACAATCAATTATATGTTATTTTCTACTCCACAACAAAATTTTAGGTTTTCCCTACTAAAAAACAAATTTATAAGACTATAATCCATGAAATATATGTTTTTTTTTATAAAATAGGTAATAATTAAAATAAATAATCAAGTTAGAATATATTTAAATTTACCATTTTTACAGTGAACTATGGTTTATTAGAAGTAAACATATTTAATCTGGTTCTTCTCCGTCACCAAATTTCATGTTTCTTCGTCAGTAGGCCGCAGAGTTAAAAGACTATAGATGAATGACAAATAAATTATATCTACACGGGTTATCACTAAAATTAAATATTTAAGCTCAATGTTATTTGTGTTAACCATAATCCCATTGTATTATGGTAAAATAGATGTAAAAAATTTCTATATTTTTTTTCTTCTCCATCACCAAAATTTTGATTTCTAAACCTCAAAGAAACTAAGTTAAGTGACTACAAACGATTGACCCATAATTTATTCGTATGCATAACATTTAAAATTAAATAATAAAGCACAATATTGTTTATATTCATCGTATTCGCATTGACTTATGGTATATTACATATCTGAAAATATTCAATATTTCTCTTCACCATCCAAAATTTTAGGATTTTTTTATCACTAAGCAAAAATTACAATAGACAATAGTAGATAAAAAAAATAAACTATATGTTATTTTTCTACTCCACAACAAAATTTTTGGTTTTCATTACAAAAAACAAAGTTACAAGACTATAATCCATGACATAAAAGTTTTTTATAAAATAGGTAATAATTAAAATAAATAATGAAGCTAGAATATATTTATATTTACCATTTTCACATTGAATTATGGTTTATTAGAGGTAAACATATTCAATATGGTTCTTCTCCGTCACCAAATTTCATGTTTCTTCGTCAGTAGGCCGCAGTGTTAAAAGACTATAGATGAATGACAAATAAATTATATCTATATGGGTAATCACTAAAATTAAATATTTAAACTCAATGTTATTTGTGTTAACCATAATCACATTGTATTATGGTACAATAGATGTAAAAAAATTCTATATTTTTCTTCTTCTCCATCACACAAATTTTTTTTCTTAACCTGAAAGAAACTAAGTTAAGAGACTACAAATGAATGACCCATAATTTATACGTATGCATAACAATTAAAATAAAATAATCAAGCACAATATTGTTTATATTCATCGTATTCGCATTGACTTATGGTATATTACATATCTAAAAATATTCAATATTTATCTTCACCATCCCAAAGTTTTAGGATTTTTTTATCACTAAGCAAAAATTACAATAGTCTATAGTAGATGAAACAATCAATTATATGTTATTTTCTACTCCACAACAAAATTTTAGGTTTTCCCTACTAAAAAACAAATTTATAAGACTATAATCCATGAAATATATGTTTTTTTTTATAAAATAGGTAATAATTAAAATAAATAATCAAGTTAGAATATATTTAAATTTACCATTTTCACAGTGAACTATGGTTTATTAGAAGTAAACATATTTAATCTGGTTCTTCTCCGTCACCAAATTTCATGTTTCTTCGTTAGTAGGCCGCAGAGTTAAAAGACTATAGATGAATGACAAATAAATTATATCTACACGGGTTATCACTAAAATTAAATATTTAAGCTCAATGTTATTTGTGTTAACCATAATCACATTGTATTATGGTAAAATAGATGTAAAAAATTTCTATATTTTTTTTCTTCTCCATCACCAAAATTTTGATTTCTAAACCTCAAAGAAACTAAGTTAAGTGACTACAAACGATTGACCCATAATTTATTCGTATGCAGAACATTTAAAATAAAATAATAAAGCACAATATTGTTTATATTCATCGTATTCGCATTGACTTATGGTATATTACATATCTGAAAATATTCAATATTTCTCTTCACCATCCAAAATTTTAGGATTTTTTTATCACTAAGCAAAAATTACAATAGACAATAGTAGATAAAAAAAATAAACTATATGTTATTTTTCTACTCCACAACAAAATTTTTGGTTTTCACTACAAAAAACAAAGTTATAAGACTATAATCCATGACATCAAAGTTTTTTATAAAATAGATAATAATTAAAATAAATAATCAAGCTAGAATATATTTATATTTACCATTTTTACATTGAATTATGGTTTATTAGAGGTAAACATATTCAATATGGTTCTTCTCCGTCACCAAATTTCATGTTTCTTCGTCAGTAGGCCGCAGTGTTAAAAGACTATAGATGAATGACAAATAAATTATATCTATATGGGTAATCACTAAAATTAAATATTTAAACTCAATGTTATTTGTGTTAACCATAATCACATTGTATTATGGTACAATAGATGTAAAAAATTTCTATATTTTTCTTCTTCTCCATCACACAAATTTTTGTTCTTAACCTCAAAGAAACTAAGTTAAGTGACTACAAATGAATGACCCATAATTTATACGTATGCATAACAATTAAAATAAAATAATCAAGCACAATATTGTTTATATTCATCGTATTCGCATTGACTTATGGTATATTACATATCTA
This sequence comes from Lathyrus sativus, assembly GCA_963859935.3. NCBI lineage: Eukaryota > Viridiplantae > Streptophyta > Magnoliopsida > Fabales > Fabaceae > Lathyrus > Lathyrus sativus. The sequence continues at coordinate 44,098 of CAWUDS030004569.1, forward strand.
AAAATATTCAATATTTATCTTCACCATCCCAAAGTTTTAGGATTTTTTTATCACTAAGTAAAAATTACAATAGTCAAAAGTAGATGAAACAATCAATTATATGTTATTTTCTACTCCACAACAAAATTTTAGGTTTTCCCTACTAAAAAACAAATTTATAAGACTATAATCCATGAAATATATGTTTTTTTATAAAATAGGTAATAATTAAAATAAATAATCAAGTTAGAATATATTTAAATTTACCATTTTCACAGTGAACTATGGTTTATTAGAAGTAAACATATTTAATCTGGTTCTTCTCCGTCACCGAATTTCATGTTTCTTCGTCAGTAGGCCGCAGAGTTAAAAGACTATAGATGAATGACAAATAAATTATATCTACACGTGTTATCAGTAAAATTAAATATTTAAGCTCAATGTTATTTGTGTTAACCATAATCCCATTGTATTATGGTAAAATAGATGTAAAAAATTTCTATATTTTTTTTCTTCTCCATCACCAAAATTTTGATTTCTAAACCTCAAAGAAACTAAGTTAAGTGCCTACAAACGATTGACCCATAATTTATTCGTATGCATAACATTTAAAATTAAATAATAAAGCACAATATTGTTTATATTCATCGTATTCGCATTGACTTATGGTATATTACATATCTGAAAATATTCAATATTTCTCTTCACCATCCAAAATTTTAGGATTTTTTTATCACTAAGCAAAAATTACAATAGACAATAGTAGATAAAAAAAATCAACTATATGTTATTTTTTTACTCCACAAGAAAATTTTTGGTTTTCACTACAAAAAACAAAGTTATAAGACTATAATCCATGACATAAAAGTTTTTTATAAAATAGGTAATAAATAAATAAATAATCAAGCTAGAATATATTTATATTTACCATTTTGACATTGAATTATGGTTTATTAGAGGTAAACATATTCAATATGGTTCTTCTCCGTCACCAAATTTCATGTTTCTTCTTCAGTAGGCCGCAGTGTTAAAAGACTATAGATGAATGACAAATAAATTATATCTATATGGGTAATCACTAAAATTAAATATTTAAACTCAATGTTATTTGTGTTAACCATAATCACATTGTATTATGGTACAATAGATGTAAAAAATTTCTATATTTTTCTTCTTCTCCATCACACAAATTTTTGTTCTTAACCTCAAAGAAACTAAGTTAAGAGACTACAAATGAATGACCCATAATTTATACGTATGCATAACAATTAAAATAAAATAATCAAGCACAATATTGTTTATATTCATCGTATTCGCATGGACTTATGGTATATTACATATCTAAAAATATTCAATATTTATCTTCACCATCCCAAAGTTTTAGGATTTTTTAATCACTAAGCAAAAATTACAATAGTCTATAGTAGATGAAACAATCAATTATATGCTATTTTCTACTCCACAACAAAATTTTAGGTTTTCCCTACTAAAAAACAAATTTATAAGACTATAATCCATGAAATATATGTTTTTTTTACAAAATAGGTAATAATTAAAATAAATAATCAAGTTAGAATATATTTAAATTTACCATTTTCACAGTGAACTATGGTTTATTAGAAGTAAACATATTTAATCTGGTTCTTCTCCGTCACCAAATTTCATGTTTCTTTGTTAGTAGGCCGCAGAGTTAAAAGACTATAGATGAATGACAAATAAATTATATCTACATGGGTTATCACTAAAATTAAATATTTAAGCTCAATGTTATTTGTGTTAACCATAATCACATTGTATTATGGTAAAATAGATGTAAAAAATTTCTATATTTTTTTTCTTCTCCATCACCAAAATTTTGATTTCTAAACCTCAAAGAAACTAAGTTAAGTGACTACAAACGATTGACCCATAATTTATTCGTATGCATAACATTTAAAATTAAATAATAAAGCACAGTATTGTTTATATTCATCGTATTCGCATTGACTTATGGTATATTACATATCTGAAAATATTCAATATTTCTCTTCACCATCCCAAAGTTTTAGGATTTTTTTATCACTAAGCAAAAATTACAATAGACTATAGTAGATGAAAAAAATAAACTATATGTTATTTTTCTACTCCACAACAAAATTTTTGGTTTTCACTACAAAAAACAAAGTTATAAGACTATAATCCATGACATAAATGTTTTTTATAAAATAGGTAATAATTAAAATAAATAATCAATCTAGAACATATTTATATTTACCATTTTCACATTGAATTATGGTTTATTAGATGTAAACATATTCAATATGGTTCTTCTCCGTCACCAAATTTCATGTTTCTTCGTCAGTAGGCCGCAGTGTTAAAAGACTATAGATGAATGACAAATAAATTATATCTATATGGGTAATCACTAAAATTAAATATTTAAACTCAATGTTATTTGTGTTAACCATAATCACATTGTATTATGGTACAATAGGTGTAAAAAATTTCTATATTTTTCTTCTTCTCCATCACACAAATTTATGTTCTTAACCTCGAAGAAACTAAGTTAAGAGACTACAAATGAATGACCCATAATTTATACGTATGCATAACAATTAAAATAAAATAATCAAGCACAATATTGTTTATATTCATCGTATTCGCATTGACTTACGGTATATTACATATCTAAAAATATTCAATATTTATCTTCACCATCCCAAAGTTTTAGGATTTTTTTATCACTAAGCAAAAATTACAATAGTCTATAGTAGATGAAACAATCAATTATATGTTATTTTCTACTCGACAACAAAATTTTAGGTTTTCCCTACTAAAAAACAAATTTATAAGACTATAATCCATGAAATATATGTTTTTTTTTATAAAATAGGTAATAATTAAAATAAATAATCAAGTTAGAATATATTTAAATTTACCATATTCACAATGAAATATGGTTTATTAGAAGTAAACATATTTAATCTGGTTCTTCTCCGTCACCAAATTTCATGTTTCTTCGTCAGTAGGCCGCAGAGTTAAAAGACCATAGATGAATGACAAATAAATTATATCTACATGGGTTATCACTAAAATTAAATATTTAAGCTCAATGTTATTTGTGTTAACCATAATCACATTGTATTATGGTAAAATAGATGTAAAAAATTTCTATATTTTTTTCTTCTCCATCACCAAAATTTTGATTTCTAAACCTCAAAGAAACTAAGTTAAGTGACTACAAATGATTGACCCATAATTTATTCGTATGCATAACATTTAAAATGAAATAATAAAGCACAATATTGTTTATATTCATCGTATTCGCATTGACTTATGGTATCTTACATATCTAAAAATATTCAATATTTCTCTTCACCATCCCAAACTTTTAGGATTTTGTTATCACTAAGCAAGAATTACAATAGACAATAGTAGATGAAAAAAATCAACAATATGTTATTTTTCTACTCCACAAAAATAGTTTTGGTTTTCCCTACAAAAAACAAAGTTATAAGACTATAACCCATGACATAAATGTTTTTTATAAAATAGGTAATAATTAAAATAAATAATCAAGCAAGAATATATTTATATTTACCATTTTCACATTGAATTATGGTTTATTAGATGTAAACATATTTAATCTGGTTCTTTTCCGTCACCAAATTTCATGTTTCTTCGTCAGTAGGCCGCAGAGTTAAAAGACTATAGATGAATGACAAATAAATTATATCTACATGGGTTATCACTAAAATTAAATATTTAAGCTCAATGTTATTTGTGTTAACCATAATCCCGTTGTATTATGGTAAAATGGATGTAAAAAATTTCTATAGTTTTTTTTCTTCTCCATCACCAAAATTTTGATTTCTAAACCTCAAAGAAACTAAGTTAAGTGATTACAAACGATTGACCCATAATTTATTCGTATGCATAACATTTAAAATCAAATAATAAAGCACAATATTAATTATATTCATCGTATTCGCATTGACTTATGGTATATTACATATCAGAAAATATTCAATATTTCTCTTCACCATCCCAAATTTTAGGATTTTTTTATCACTAAGCAAAAATTACAACAGACAATAGTAGATGAAAAAAATCAACTATATGTTATTTTTCTTCTCCACAATAAATTTTTTGGTTTTCACTACAAAAAACAAAGTTATAAGACTATAATCCATGACATAAAAGTTTTTTATAAAATAGGTAATAATTAAAATAAATAATCACGCTAGAATATATTTATATTTACCATTTTCACATTGAATTATGGTTTATTAGAGGTAAACATATTCAATATGGTTCTTCTCCGTCACCAAATTTCATGTTTCTTCGTCAGTAGTCCGCAGTGTTAAAAGACTATAGATGAATGACAAATAAATTATATCTATATGGGTAATCACTAAAATTAAATATTTAAACTCAATGTTATTTGTGTTAACCATAATCACATTGTATTATGCTACAATAGATGTAAAAAATTTCTATATTTTTCTTCTTCTCCATCACACAAAATTTTGTTCTTAACCTCAAAGAAACTAAGTTAAGAGACTACAAATGAATGACCCATAATTTATACGTATGCATAACAATTAAATTAAAATAATCAAGCACAATATTGTTTATATTCATCGTATTCGCATTGATTTATGGTATATTACATATCTAAAAATATTCAATATTTATCTTCACCATCCCAAAGTTTTAGGATTTTTTTATCACTAAGCAAAAATTACAATAGTCTATAGTAGATGAAACAATCAATTATATGTTATTTTCTACTCCACAACAAAAGTTTAGGTTTTCCCTACTAAAAAACAAATTTATAAGACTATAATCCATGAAATATATGTTTTTTTATAAAATAGGTAATAATTAAAATAAATAATCAAGTTAGAATATATTTAAATTTACCATTTTCACAGTGAACTATGGTTTATTAGAAGTAAACATATTCAATCTGGTTCTTCTCCGTCACCAAATTTCATGTTTCTTCGTCAATAGGCGGCAGAGTTAAAAGACTATAGATGAATGACAAATAAATTATATCTACATGGGTATCACTAAAATTAAATATTTAAGCTCAATGTTATTTGTGTTAACCATAATCACATTGTATTATGGTAGAATAGATGTAAAAAATTTCTATATTTTTCTTCTTCTCCATCACCAAAATTTTGGTTTCTTAACCTCAAAGAAACTAAGTTAAGAGACTACAAATGAATGACCCATATTTTATACGTATGAATAACAATTAAAATTAAATAATCAAGCACAATATTGTTTATATTCATCGTATTCGCATTGACTTATGGTATATTACATATCTAAAAATATTCAATATTTCTCTTCACCATCCCAAAGTTTTAGGATTTTTTTATCACTAAGCAAAAATTACAATAGACTATAGTAGGTGAAAAGAATCAACTATATATTATTTTCTACTCCACAACAAAATTTTAGGTTTTCCCTACTAAAAAACAAATTTATAAGACTATAATCCATGAAATATATGTTTTTTTATAAAATACGTAATAATTAAAATAAATAATCAAGTTAGAATATATTTAAATTTACCATTTTCACAATGAACTATGTTTTATTAGAAGTAAACATATTCAATCTGGTTCTTCTCCGTCACCAAATTCATGTTTCTTCGTCAGTAGGCCGCAAAGATAAAAGACTATAGATAAATGACAAATAAATTATATCTATATGGCTAATCACTAAAATTAAATATTTAAGCTCAATGTTATTTGTGTTAACCATAATCACATTGTATTATGGTAGAATAGATGTAAAAAATTTCTATATTTTTCTTCTTCTCCATCACACAAATTTTGGTTCTTAACCTCAAAGAAACTAAGTTAAGAGACTACAAATGAATTACCCATAATTTATACGTATGCATAACAATTAAAATAAATAATCAAGCACAATATTATTTATATTCATCGTATTCACATTGACTTATGTATATTACATATCTAAAAATATTCAATATTTCTCTTCACCATCCCAAAGTTTTAGGATTTTTTTATCATTAAGCAAAAATTACAATAGACTATAGTAGATGAAAAAAATCAATTATATGTTATTTTTCTACTCCACAACAAAATTTTAGGTTTTCTCTACTAAAAAACATATTTATAAGACTATAATCCATGACATATATGTTTTTTTAAAATAGGTAATAATTAAAATAAATAATCAAGGTAGAATATATTTAAATTTACCATTTTCACGTTGCATTATGCTTTATTAGATGTAAACATATAATTTATACGTATGCATAACAATTCAAATTAAATAATCAAGCACAATATTATTTATATTCATCGTATTCGCATTGACTTATGGTATATTACATATCTAAAAATATTCAATATTTCTCTTCACCATCCCAAATTTTAGGATTTTTTTATCACTAAGCAAAACTTACAATAGACAATAGTGGATGAAAAAAAATCAACTATATGTTGTTTTTCTAGTCCACAGCAAAATTTTTGGGTTTCCCTACAAAAAACAAAGTTATAAGACTATAATCCATGACATAAATGTTTTTTATAAAATAGGTAATAATTAAAATAAATAATCTAGCTAGAATATATTTATATTTACCATTTCCACATTGAATTATGGTTTATTAGATATAAACATATTCAATATGGTTCTTCTCCGTCACCAAATTTAATGTTTCTTCGCCAGTAGGCCGCAGTGTTAAAAGACTATAGATGAATGATAAATAAATTATATCTTAATGGGTAATCATTAAAATTAAATATTTAAGCTCAATGTTATTTGTGTTAACCATAATCACATTGTATTATGGTAAAATAGATGTAAAAAATTTCTATATTTTTCTTCTTCTCCATCACACAAATTTTTGTTCTTAACCTCATAGAAACTAAGTTAAGAGACTACAAACGAATGACCCATAATTTATACGTATGCATAACAATTAAAATTAAATAATCAAGCACAATATTGTTTATATTCATCGTATTCGCATTGACTTATCGTATATTACATCTCTAAAAATATCCAATATTTATCTTCACCATCCTAAAGTTTTAGGATTTTTATATCACTAAGCAAAAATTACAATAGACTATAGTAGATGAAAACAATCAATTATATGTTATTTTCTACTCCACAACAAAATTTTAGGTTTTCCCTACTAAAAAACAAATTTATAAGACTATAATCGATGAAATATATGTTTTTTATAAAATAGGTAATAATTAAAATAAATAATCAAGTTAGAATATATTTAAATTTACCATTTTCACAGTGAACTATGGTTTATTAGAAGTAAACATATTCAATCTGGTTCTTCTCCGTCACCAAATTTCATGTTTCTTCGTCAGTAGGCCGCAGAGTTAAAAGACTATAGATAAATGACAAATAAATTATATCTACATGGGTTATCACTAAAATTAAATATTTAAGCTCAATGTTTTTTGTGTTAACCATAATCACATTAAGTTATGGTAAAATAGATGTAAAAAATTTCTATATTTTTCTTCTTCTCCATCACCAAAATTTTGGTTTCTAAACCTCAAAGAATCTAAGTTAAGTTACTACAAATGAATGACCCATAATTTATACGTATGCATAACAATTCAAATCTAAAAAAAATTCAATATTTCTCTTCACCATCCCAAATTTTAGGATTTTTTTATGACTAAGCAAAACTTACAATAGACAATAGTAGATGAAAAAAAATCAACTATATGTTTGTTTTTCTAGTCCACAACAAAATTTTTGGATTTCCCTACAAAAAACAAAGTTATAAGACTATAATCCATGACATAAATGTTTTTTATAAAATAGGTAATAATTTAAAATAAATAATCTAGGTAGAATATATTTATATTTTACCATTTTCACATTGAATTATGGTTTATTAGATGTAAACATATTCAATATGGTTCTTCTCCGTCACCAAATTTCATGTTTCTTCGTAAGTAGGCCGCAGTGTTAAAAGACTATAGATGAATGAGAAATAAATTATATCTTAATGGCGGTAATCATTAAAATTAAATATTTAAGCTCAATGTTATTTGTGTTAACCATAATCACATTGTATTATGGTAAAATAGATGTAAAAAATTTCTATATTTTTCTTCTTCTCCATCACACAAATTTTTGTTCTTAACCTCATAGAAACTAAGTTAAGAGACTACAAATGAATGACCCATAATTTATACGTATGCATAACAATTAAAATTAAATAATCAAGCACAATATTGTTTATATTCATCGTATTCGCATTGACTTATCGTATATTACATCTCTAAAAATATTCAATATTTATCTTCACCATCCCAAAGTTTTTAGGATTTTTTATATCACTAAGCAAAAATTACAATAGACTATAGTAGATGAAAACAATCAATTATATGTTATTCTTCTACTCCACAACAAAATTTTAGGTTTTCCCTACTAAAAAACAAATTTATAAGACTATAATCCATGAAATATATGTTTTTTATAAAATAGGTAATAATTAAAATAAATAATCAAGTTAGAATATATTTAAATTTACCATTTTCACAGTGAACTATGGTTTAATTAGAAGTAAACATATTCAATCTGGTTCTTCTCCGTCACCAAATTTCATTGTTTCTTCGTCAGTAGGCCGCAGAGTTAAAAGACTATAGATTAAATGACAAATAAATTATATCTACATGGGTTATCACTAAAATTAAATATTTAAGCTCAATGTTATTTGTGTTAACCATAATAACATTGTATTATGGTAAAATAGATGTAAAAAAATTTCTATATTTTTCTTCTTCTCCATCACCAAAATTTCGGTTTCTAAACCTAAAAGAAACTAAGTTAAGTTACTACAAAATGAATGACCCATAATTTATACGTATGCATAACAATTCCAATTAAATAATCAAGCACAATATTATTTTATATTCATCGTATTCGCATTGACTTATGGTATATTACATATCTAAAAAAATTCAATATTTCTCTTCACCATCCCAAATTTTAGGATTTTTTTATGACTAAGCAAAACTTACAATAGACAATAGTAGATGAAAAAAAAATCAACTATATGTTGTTTTTCTAGTCCACAACAAAATTTTTGGATTTCCCTACAAAAAACAAAGTTATAAGACTATAATCCATGACATAAATGTTTTTTATAAAATAGGTAATAATTAAAATAAATAATCTAGGTAGAATATATTTATATTTACCATTTTCACATTGAATTATGGTTTATTAGATGTAAACATATTCAATATGGTTCTTCTCCGTCACCAAATTTCATGTTTCTTCGTAAGTAGGCCGCAGTGTTAAAAGACTATAGATGAATGATAAATAAATTATATCTTAATGGGTAATCATTAAAATTAAATATTTAAGCTCAATGTTATTTGTGTTAACCATAATCACATTGTATTATGGTAAAATAGATGTAAAAAATTTCTATATTTTTCTTCTTCTCCATCACACAAATTTTTGTTCTTAACCTCATAGAAACTAAGTTAAGAGACTACAAATGAATGACCCATAATTTATACGTATGCATAACAATTAAAAATTAAATAATCAAGCACAATATTGTTTATATTCATCGTATTCGCATTGACTTATCGTATATTACATCTCTAAAAATATTTCAATATTTATCTTCACCATCCCAAAGTTTTAGGATTTTTATATCACTAAGCAAAAATTACAATAGACTATAGTAGATGAAAACAATCAATTATATGTTATTTTCTACTCCACAACAAAATTTTAGGTTTTCTCCTACTAAAAAACAAATTTATAAGACTATAATCCATGAAATATATGTTTTTTATAAAATAGGGTAATAATTAAAAATAAATAATCAAGTTAGAATATATTTAAATTTACCATTTTCACAGTGAAACTATGGTTTATTAGAAGTAAACATATTCAATCTGGTTCTTCTCCGTCACCAAATTTCATGTTTCTTCGTCAGTAGGCCGCAGAGTTAAAAGACTATAGATAAATGACAAATAAATTATATCTACATGGGTTATCACTAAAATTAAATATTTAAGCTCAATGTTATTTGTGTTAACCATAATAACATTGTATTATGGTAAAATAGATCGTAAAAATATTTCTATATTTTTCTTCTTCTCCATCACCAAAATTTCGGTTTCTAAACCTCAAAGAAACTAAGTTAAGTTACTACAAATGAATGACCCATAATTTATACGTATGCATAACAATTCAAATTAAATAATCAAGCACAATATTATTGATATTCATCGTATTTGCATTGACTTATGGTATATTACATATCTAAAATATTCAATATTTCTCTTCACCATCCCCAAATTTTAGGATTTTTTTATCACTAAGCAAAACTTACAATAGACAATAGTAGATGAAAAAAAATCAACTATATGTTGTTTTTCTAGTCCACAACAAAATTTTTGGGTTTCCCTACAAAAAACAAAGTTATAAGACTATAATCCCTGACATAACTGTTTTTTATAAAATAGGTAATAATTAAAATAAATAATCTAGGTAGAATATATTTATATTTACCATTTTCACATTGAATTATGGTTTATTAGATGTAAACATAATCAATATGGTTCTTCTCCGTCACCAAATTTTCATGTTTCTTCGTCAGTAGGCCGCAGTGTTAAAAGACTATAGATGAATGATAAATAAATTATATCTTAATGGGTAATCATTAAAATTAAATATTTAAGCTCAATGTTATTTGTGTTAACCATAATCACATTGTATTATGGTAAAATAGATGTAAAAAATTTCTATATTTTTCTTCTTCTCCATCACACAAATTTTTTGTTCTTAACCTCATAGAAACTAAGTTAAGAGACTACAAATGAATGACCCATAATTTATACGTATGCATAACAATTAAAATTAAATAATCAAGCACAATATTGTTTATATTCATCGTATTCGCATTGACTTATCGTATATTACATCTCTAAAAATATTCAATATTTATCTTCACCATCCCAAAGTTTTAGGATTTTTATATCACTAAGCAAAAAATTACAATAGACTATAGTAGATGAAAACAATCAATTATATGTTATTTTCTACTCCACAACAAAAATTTTAGGTTTTCCCTACTAAAAAACAAATTTATAAAGACTATAATCCATGAAATATATGTTTTTTTTATAAAATAGGTAATAATTAAAATAAATAATCAAGTTAGAATATATTTAAATTTACCATTTTCACAGTGAACTATGGTTTATTAGAAGTAAACATATTCAATCTGGTTCTTCTCCGTCACCAAATTTCATGTTTCTTCGTCAGTAGGCCGCAGAGTTAAAAGACTATAGATAAATGACAAATAAATTATATCTACATGGGGTTATCACTAAAATTAAATATTTAAGCTCAATGTTATTTGTGTTAACCATAATAACATTGTATTATGGTAAAATAGATGTAAAATATTTCTATATTTTTCTTCTTCTCCATCACCAAAATTTCGGTTTCTAAACCTCAAAGAAACTAAGTTAAGTTACTACAAAATGAATGACCCATAATTTATACGTATGCATAACAATTCAAATTAAAATAATCAAGCACAATATTATTGATATTCATCGTATTTGCATTGACTTATGGTATATTACATATCTAAAAATATTCAATATTTCTCTTCACCATCCCAAATTTTAGGATTTTTTTATCACTAAGCAAAACTTACAATAGACAATAGTAGATGAAAAAAAATCAACTATATGTTGTTTTTCTAGTCCACAACAAAATTTTTGGGTTTTCCCTACAAAAAACAAAGTTATAAGACTATAATCCCTGACATAACTGTTTTTTTATAAAATAGGTAATAATTAAAATAAATAATCTAGGTAGAATATATTTTATAATTTACCATTTTCGCATTGAATTATGGTTTATTAGATGTAAACATATTCAATATGGTTCTTCTCCGTCACCAAAATGGTTCTTCTCCGTCACCAAATTTCATGTTTCTTCGTCAGTAGGCCGCAGTGTTAAAAGACTATAGATGAATGATAAATAAATTATATCTTAATGGGTAATCATTAAAATTAAATATTTAAGCTCAATGTTATTTGTGTTAACCATAATCACATTGTATTATGTAAAATAGATGTAAAAAATTTCTATATTTTTCTTCTTCTCCATCACACAAATTTTTGTTCTTAACCTCATAGAAACTAAGTTAAGAGACTACAAATGAATGACCCATAATTTATACGTATGCATAACAATTAAAATTAAATAATCAAGCACAATATTGTTTATATTCATCGTATTCGCATTGACTTATCGTATATTACATCTCTAAAAATATTCAATATTTATCTTCACCATCCCAAAGTTTAGGATTTTTATATCACTAAGCAAAAATTACAATAGACTATAGTAGATGAAAACAATCAATTATATGTTATTTTCTACTCCACAACAAATTTTAGGTTTTCCCTACTAAAAAACAAATTTATAAGACTATAATCCATGAAATATATGTTTTTTATAAATAGGTAATAATTAAAATAAATAATCAAGTTAGAATATATTTAAATTTACCATTTTCACAGTGAACTATGGTTTATTAGAAGTAAACATATTCAATCTGGTTCTTCTCCGTCACCAAATTTCATGTTTCTTCGTCAGTAGGCCGCAGAGTTAAAAGACTATAGATAAATGACAAATAAATTATATCTACATGGGTTATCACTAAAATTAAATATTTAAGCTCAATGTTATTTGTGTTAACCATAATAACATTGTATTATGGTAAAATAGATGTAAAATATTTCTATATTTTTCTTCTTCTCCATCACCAAAATTTGGGTTTCTAAACCTCAAAGAAACTAAGTTAAGTTACTACAAATGAATGACCCATAATTTATACGTATGCATAACAATTCAAATTAAATAATCAAGCACAATATTATTGATATTCATCGTATTTGCATTGACTTATGGTATATTACATATCTAAAAATATTCAATATTTCTCTTCACCATCCCAAATTTTAGGATTTTTTTATCACTAAGCAAAACTTACAATAGACAATAGTAGATGAAAAAAAATCAACTATATGTTGTTTTTCTAGTCCACAACAAAATTTTTGGGTTTCCCTACAAAAAACAAAGTTATAAGACTATAATCCCTGACATAACTGTTTTTTATAAAATAGGTAATAATTAAAATAAATAATCTAGGTAGAATATATTTATATTTACCATTTTCACATTGAATTATGGTTTATTAGATGTAAACATATTCAATATGGTTCTTCTCCGTCACCAAATTTCATGTTTCTTCGTCAGTAGGCCGCAGTGTTAAAAGAGTATAGATGAATGATAAATAAATTATATCTTAATGGGTAATCATTAAATTAAATATTTAAGCTCAATGTTATTTGTGTTAACCATAATCACATTGTATTATGGTAAAATAGATGTAAAAAATTTCTATATTTTTCTTCTTCTCCATCACACAAATTTTTGTTCTTAACCTCATAGAAAACTAAGTTAAGAGACTACAAATGAATGACCCATAATTTATACGTATGCATAACAATTAAAATTAAATAATCAAGCACAATATTGTTTATATTCATCGTATTCGCATTGACTTATCGTATATTACATCTCTAAAAATATTCAATATTTATCTTCACCATCCCAAAGTTTTAGGATTTTTATTCCACTAAGCAAAAATTACAATAGACTATAGTAGATGAAAACAATCAATTATATGTTATTTTCTACTCCACAACAAATTTTAGGTTTTCCCTACTAAAAAACAAATTTATAAGACTATAATCCATGAAATATATGTTTTTTTATAAAATAGGTAATAATTAAAACAAATAATCAAGTTAGAATATATTTATATTTACCATTTTCACAGTGAACTATGGTTTATTAGAAGTAAACATATTCAATCTGGTTCTTCTCCGTCACCAAATTTCATGTTTCTTCGTCAGTAGGCCGCAGAGTTAAAAGACTATAGATAAATGACAAATAAATTATATCTACATGGGTTATCACTAAAATTAAATATTTAAGCTCAATGTTATTTGTGTTAACCATAATAACATTGTATTATGGTAAAATAGATGTAAAATATTTCTATATTTTTTCTTCTTCTCCATCACCAAAATTTCGGTTTCTAAACCTCAAAGAAACTAAGTTAAGTTACTACAAATGAATGACCCATAATTTATATGTATGCATAACAATTCAAATTAAATAATCAAGCACAATATTATTTATATTCATCGTATTCGCATTGACTTATGGTATATTACATATCTAAAAATATTCAATATTTCTCTTCACCATCCCAAATTTTAGGATTTTTATATCACTAAGCAAAACTTACAATAGACAATAGTAGATGAAAAAAAATCAACTATATGTTGTTTTTCTAGTCCACAACAAAATTTTTGGGTTTCCCTACAAAAAACAAAGTTATAAGACTATAATACATGACATAAATGTTTTTTATAAAATAGGTAATAATTAAAATAAATAATCTAGGTAGAATATATTTATATTTACCATTTTCACATTGAATTATGGTTTATTAGATGTAAACATATTCAATATGGTTCTTCTCCTTCACCAAATTTCATGTTTCTTCGTCAGTAGGCCGCAGTGTTAAAAGACTATAGATGAATGATAAATAAATTATATCTTAATGGGTAATCATTAAAATTAAATATTTAAGCTCAATGTTATTTGTGTTATACCATAATCACATTGTATTATGGTAAAATAGATGTAAAAAATTTCTATATTTTTCTTCTTCTCCATCACACAAATTTTTGTTCTTAACCTCATAGAAACTAAGTTAAGAGACTACAAATGAATGACCCATAATTTATACGTATGCATAACAATTAAAATTAAATAATCAAGCACAATATTGTTTATATTCATCGTATTCGCATTGACTTATCGTATATTACATCTCTAAAAATATTCAATATTTATCTTCACCATCCCAAAGTTTTAGGATTTTTATTCCACTAAGCAAAAATGACAATAGACTATAGTAGATGAAAACAATCAATTATATGTTATTTTCTACTCCACAACAAAATTTTAGGTTTTCCCTACTAAAAAACAAATTTATAAGACTATAATCCATGAAATATATGTTTTTTTATAAAATAGGTAATAATAAAAACAAATAATCAAGTTAGAATATATTTAAATTTACCATTTTCACAGTGAACTATGGTTTATTAGAAGTAAACATATTCAATCTGGTTCTTCTCCGTCACCAAATTTCATGTTTCTTCGTCAGTAGGCCGCAGAGTTAAAAGACTATAGATAAATGACAAATAAATTATATCTACATGGGTTATCACTAAAATTAAATATTTAAGCTCAATGTTATTTGTGTTAACCATAATAACATTGTATTATGGTAAAATAGATGTAAAACATTTCTATATTTTTCTTCTTATCCATCACCAAAATTTTGGTTTCTAAACCTCAAAGAAACTAAGTTAAGTTACTACAAATGAATGACCCATAATTTATACGTATGCATAACAATTCAAATTAAATAATCAAGCACAATATTATTTATATTCATCGTATTCGCATTGACTTATGGTATATTACATATCTAAAAATATTCAATATTTCTCTTCACCATCCCAAATTTTAGGATTTTTTTATCACTAAGCAAAAATTACAATAGACAATAGTGGATGAAAAAAATCAACTATATGTTGTTTTTCTAGTCCACAACAAAATTTTTGGGTTTCTCTACAAAAAACAAAGTTATAAGACTATAATCCATGACATAAATGTTTTTTATAAAATAGGTAATAATTAAAATAAATAATCTAGGTAGAATATATTTATATTTACCATTTTCACATTGAATTATGGTTTATTAGATGTAAACTTATTCAATATGGTTCTTCTCCGTCACCAAATTTCATGTTTCTTCGTCAGTAGGCCGCAGTGTTAAAAGACTATAGATGAATGATAAATAAATTATATCTTAATGGGTTATCACTAAAATTAAATATTTAAGCTCAATGTTATTTGTGTTAACCATAATCACATTGTATTATGGTAAAATAGATGTAAATAATTTCTATATTTTTCTTCTTCTCCATCACACAAATTTTTGTTCTTAACCTCATAGAAACTAAGTTAAGAGACTACAAATGAATGACCCATAATTTATACGTATGCATAACAATTAAAATTAAATAATCAAGCACAATATTGTTTATATTCATCGTATTCGCATTGACTTGTCGTATATTACATCTCTAAAAATATTCAATATTTATCTTCACCATCCCAAAGTTTTAGGATTTTTATATCACTAAGCAAAAATTACAATAGACTATAGTAGATGAAAACAATCAATTATATGTTATTTTCTACTCCACAACAAAATTTTAGGTTTTCCCTACTAAAAAACAAATTTATAAGACTATAATCCATGAAATATATGTTTTTTATAAAATAGGTAATAATTAAAATAAATAATCAAGTTAGAATATATTTAAATTTACCATTTTCACAGTGAACTATGGTTTATTAGAAGTAAACATATTCAATCTGGTTCTTCTCCGTCACCAAATTTCATGTTTCTTCGTCAGTAGGCCGCAGAGTTAAAAGACTATAGATAAATGACAAATAAATTATATCTACATGGGTTATCACTAAAATTAAATATTTAAGCTCAATGTTATTTGTGTTAACCATAATAACATTGTATTATGGTAAAATAGATGTAAAAAATTTCTATATTTTTCTTCTTCTCCATCACCAAAATTTTGGTTTCTAAACCTCAAAGAAACCAAGTTAAGTTACTACAAATGAATGACCCATAATTTATACGTATGCATAACAATTCAAATTAAATAATCAAGCACAATATTATTTATATTCATCGTATTCGCATTGACTTATGGTATATTACATATCTAAAAATATTCAATATTTCTCTTCACCATCCCAAATTTTAGGATTTTTTTTATGACTAAGCAAAACTTACAATAGACAATAGTAGATGAAAAAAAATCAACTATATGTTGTTTTTCTAGTCCACAACAAACTTTTTTGGTTTCCCTACAAAAAACAAAGTTATAAGACTATAATCCATGACATAAATGTTTTTTATAAAATAGGTAATAATTAAAATAAATAATCTAGGTAGAATATATTTATATTTACCATTTTCACATTGAATTATGGTTTATTAGATGTAAACATATTCAATATGGTTCTTCTCCGTCACCAAATTTCATGTTTCTTCGTCAGTAGGCCGCAGTGTTAAAAGACTATAGATGAATGATAAATAAATTATATCTTAATGGGTAATCATTAAAATTAAATATTTAAGCTCAATGTTATTTGTGTTAACCATAATCACATTGTATTATGGTAAAATAGATGTAAAAAATTTCTATATTTTTCTTCTTCTCCATCACACAAATTTTTGTTCTTAACCTCATAGAAACTAAGTTAAGAGACTACAAATGAATGACCCATAATTTATACGTATGCATAACAATTAAAATTAAATAATCAAGCACAATATTGTTTATATTCATCGTATTCGCATTGACTTATCGTATATTACATCTCTAAAAATATTCAATATTTATCTTCACCATCCCAAAGTTTTAGGATTTTTATATCACTAAGCAAAAATTACAATAGACTATAGTAGATGAAAACAATCAATTATATGTTATTTTCTACTCCACAACAAAATTTTAGGTTTTCCCTACTAAAAAACAAATTTATAAGACTATAATCCATGAAATATATGTTTTTTATAAAATAGGTAATAATTAAAATAAATAATCAAGTTAGAATATATTTAAATTTACCATTTTCACAGTGAACTATGGTTTATTAGAAGTAAACATATTCAATCTGGTTCTTCTCCTTCACCAAATTTCATGTTTCTTCGTCAGTAGGCCGCAGAGTTAAAAGACTATAGATAAATGACAAATAAATTATATCTACATGGGTTATCACTAAAATTAAATATTTAAGCTCAATGTTATTTGTGTTAACCATAATAACATTGTATTATGGTAAAATAGATGTAAAACATTTCTATATTTTTCTTCTTCTCCATCACAAAAATTTTGGTTTCTAAACCTCAAAGAAACTAAGTTAAGTTACTACAAATGAATGACCCATAATTTATACGTATGCATAACAATTCAAATTAAATAATCAAGCACAATATTATTTATATTCATCGTATTCACATTGACTTATGGTATATTACATATCTAAAAATATTCAATATTTCTCTTCACAATCCCAAATTTTAGGATTTTTTTATCACTAAGCAAAAATTACAATAGACAATAGTGGATGAAAAAAATCAACTATATGTTGTTTTTCTAGTCCACAACAAAATTTTTGGGTTTCCCTACAAAAAACAAAGTTATAAGACTATAATCCATGACATAAATGTTTTTTATAAAATAGGTAATAATTAAAATAAATAATCTAGGTAGAATATATTTATATTTACCATTTTCACATTGAATTATGGTTTATTAGATGTAAACATATTCAATATGGTTCTTCTCCGTCACCAAATTTCATGTTTCTTCGTCAGTAGGCCGCAGTGTTAAAAGACTATAGATGAATGATAAATAAATTATATCTTAATGGGTAATCATTAAAATTAAATATTTAAGCTCAATGTTATTTGTGTTAACCATAATCACATTGTATTATGGTAAAATAGATGTAAAAAATTTCTATATTTTTCTTCTTCTCCATCACACAAATTTTTGTTCTTAACCTCATAGAAACTAAGTTAAGAGACTACAAATGAATGACCCATAATTTATACGTATGCATAACAATTAAAATTAAATAATCAAGCACAATATTGTTTATATTCATCGTATTCGCATTGACTTATCGTATATTACATCTCTAAAAATATTCAATATTTATCTTCACCATCCCAAAGTTTTAGGATTTTTATATCACTAAGCAAAAATTACAATAGACTATAGTAGATGAACACAATCAATTATATGTTATTTTCTACTCCACAACAAAATTTTAGGTTTTCCCTACTAAAAAACAAATTTATAAGACTATAATCCATGAAATATATGTTTTTTATAAAATAGGTAATAATTAAAATAAATAATCAAGTTAGAATATATTTAAATTTACCATTTTCACAGAGAACTATGGTTTATTAGAAGTAAACATATTCAATCTGGTTCTTCTCCGTCACCAAATTTCATGTTTCTTCGTCAGTAGGCCGCAGAGTTAAAAGACTATAGATAAATGACAAATAAATTATATCTACATGGGTTATCACTAAAATTAAATATTTAAGCTCAATGTTATTTGTGTTAACCATAATAACATTGTATTATGGTAAAATAGATGTAAGAAATTTCTATATTTTTCTTCTTCTCCATCACCAAAATTTTGGTTTCTAAACCGCAAAGAAACTAAGTTAAGTTACTACAAATGAATGACCCATAATTTATACGTATGCATAACAATTCAAATTAAATAATCAAGCACAATATTATTTATATTCATCGTATTCACATTGACTTATGGTATATTACATATCTAAAAATATTCAATATTTCTCTTCACCATCCCAAATTTTAGGATTTTTTTATGACTAAGCAAAACTTACAATAGACAATAGTAGATGAAAAAAAATCAACTATATGTTGTTTTTCTAGTCCACAACAAAATTTTTGGGTTTCCCTACAAAAAACAAAGTTATAAGACTATAATCCATGACATAAATGTTTTTTATAAAATAGGTAATAATTAAAATAAATAATCTAGGTAGAATATATTTATATTTACCATTTTCACATTGAATTATGGTTTATTAGATGTAAACATATTCAATATGGTTCTTCTCCGTCACCAAATTTCATGTTTCTTCGTCAGTAGGCCGCAGTGTTAAAAGACTATAGATGAATGATAAATAAATTATATCTTAATGGGTAATCATTAAAATTAAATATTTAAGCTCAATGTTCTTTGTGTTAACCATAATCACATTGTATTATGGTAAAATAGATGTAAAAAATTTCTATATTTTTCTTCTTCTCCATCACACAAATTTTTGTTCTTAACCTCATAGAAACTAAGTTAAGAGACTACAAACGAATGACCCATAATTTATACGTATGCATAACAATTAAAATTAAATAATCAAGCACAATATTGTTTATATTCATCGTATTCGCATTGACTTATCGTATATTACATATCTAAAAATATCCAATATTTATCTTCACCATCCCAAAGTTTTAGGATTTTTATATCACTAAGCAAAAATTACAATAGACTATAGTAGATGAAAACAATCAATTATATGTTATTTTCTACTCCACAACAAAATTTTAGGTTTTCCCTACTAAAAAACAAATTTATAAGACTATAATCCATGAAATATATGTTTTTTATAAAATAGGTAATAATTAAAATAAATAATCAAGTTAGAATATATTTAAATTTACCATTTTCACAGTGAACTATGGTTTATTAGAAGTAAACATATTCAATCTGGTTCTTCTCCGTCACCAAATTTCATGTTTCTTCGTCAGTAGGCCGCAGAGTTAAAAGACTATAGATAAATGACAAATAAATTATATCTACATGGGTTATCACTAAAATTAAATATTTAAGCTCAATGTTATTTGTGTTAACCATAATAACATTGTATTATGGTAAAATAGATGTAAAAAATTTCTATATTTTTCTTCTTCTCCATCACCAAAATTTTGGTTTCTAAACCTCAAAGAAACTAAGTTAAGTTACTACAAATGAATGACCCATAATTTATACGTATGCATAACAATTCAAATTAAATAATCAAGCACAATATTATTTATATTCATCGTATTCGCATTGACTTATGGTATATTACATATCTAAAAATATTCAATATTTCTCTTCACCATCCCAAATTTTAGGATTTTTTTATGACTAAGCAAAACTTACAATAGACAATAGTAGATGAAAAAAAATCAACTATATGTTGTTTTTCTAGTCCACAACAAAATTTTTGGGTTTCCCTACAAAAAACAAAGTTATAAGACTATAATCCATGACATAAATGTTTTTTATAAAATAGGTAATAATTAAAATAAATAATCTAGCTAGAATATATTTATATTTACCATTTCCACATTGAATTATGGTTTATTATATGTAAACATATTCAATATGGTTCTTCTCCGTCACCAAATTTCATGTTTCTTCGTCAGTAGGCCGCAGTGTTAAAAGACTATAGATGAATGATAAATAAATTATATCTTAATGGGTAATCATTAAAATTAAATATTTAAGCTCAATGTTCTTTGTGTTAACCATAATCACATTGTATTATGGTAAAATAGATGTAAAAAATTTCTATATTTTTCTTCTTCTCCATCACACAAATTTTTGTTCTTAACCTCATAGAAACTAAGTTAAGAGACTACAAACGAATGACCCATAATTTATACGTATGCATAACAATTAAAATTAAATAATCAAGCACAATATTGTTTATATTCATCGTATTCGCATTGACTTATCGTATATTACATATCTAAAAATATCCAATATTTATCTTCACCATCCCAAAGTTTTAGGATTTTTATATCACTAAGCAAAAATTACAATAGACTATAGTAGATGAAAACAATCAATTATATGTTATTTTCTACTCCACAACAAAATTTTAGGTTTTCCCTACTAAAAAACAAATTTATAAGACTATAATCCATGAAATATATGTTTTTTATAAAATAGGTAATAATTAAAATAAATAATCAAGTTAGAATATATTTAAATTTACCATTTTCACAGTGAACTATGGTTTATTAGAAGTAAACATATTCAATCTGGTTCTTCTCCGTCACCAAATTTCATGTTTCTTCGTCAGTAGGCCGCAGAGTTAAAAGACTATAGATAAATGACAAATAAATTATATCTACATGGGTTATCACTAAAATTAAATATTTAAGCTCAATGTTATTTGTGTTAACCATAATAACATTGTATTATGGTAAAATAGATGTAAAAAATTTCTATATTTTTCTTCTTCTCCATCACCAAAATTTTGGTTTCTAAACCTCAAAGAAACTAAGTTAAGTTACTACAAATGAATGACCCATAATTTATACGTATGCATAACAATTCAAATTAAATAATCAAGCACAATATTATTTATATTCATCGTATTCGCATTGACTTATGGTATATTACATATCTAAAAATATTCAATATTTCTCTTCACCATCCCAAATTTTAGGATTTTTTTATGACTAAGCAAAACTTACAATAGACAATAGTAGATGAAAAAAAATCAACTATATGTTGTTTTTCTAGTCCACAACAAAATTTTTGGGTTTCCCTACAAAAAACAAAGTTATAAGACTATAATCCATGACATAAATGTTTTTTATAAAATAGGTAATAATTAAAATAAATAATCTAGCTAGAATATATTTATATTTACCATTTCCACATTGAATTATGGTTTATTATATGTAAACATATTCAATATGGTTCTTCTCCGTCACCAAATTTCATGTTTCTTCGTCAGTAGGCCGCAGTGTTAAAAGACTATAGATGAATGATAAATAAATTATATCTTAATGGGTAATCATTAAAATTAAATATTTAAGCTCAATGTTCTTTGTGTTAACCATAATCACATTGTATTATGGTAAAATAGATGTAAAAAATTTCTATATTTTTCTTCTTCTCCATCACACAAATTTTTGTTCTTAACCTCATAGAAACTAAGTTAAGAGACTACAAACGAATGACCCATAATTTATACGTATGCATAACAATTAAAGTTAAATAATCAAGCACAATATTGTTTATATTCATCGTATTCGCATTGACTTATCGTATATTACATATCTAAAAATATCCAATATTTATCTTCACCATCCCAAAGTTTTAGGATTTTTATATCACTAAGCAAAAATTACAATAGACTATAGTAGATGAAAACAATCAATTATATGTTATTTTCTACTCCACAACAAAATTTTAGGTTTTCCCTACTAAAAAACAAATTTATAAGACTATAATCCATGAAATATATGTTTTTTATAAAATAGGTAATAATTAAAATAAATAATCAAGTTAGAATATATTTAAATTTACCATTTTCACAGTGAACTATGGTTTATTAGAAGTAAACATATTCAATCTGGTTCTTCTCCGTCACCAAATTTCATGTTTCTTCGTCAGTAGGCCGCAGAGTTAAAAGACTATAGATAAATGACAAATAAATTATATCTACATGGGTTATCACTAAAATTAAATATTTAAGCTCAATGTTATTTGTGTTAACCATAATAACATTGTATTATGGTAAAATAGATGTAAAAAATTTCTAGATTTTTCTTCTTCTCCATCACCAAAATTTTGGTTTCTAAACCTCAAAGAAACTAAGTTAAGTTACTACAAATGAATGACCCATAATTTATACGTATGCATAACAATTCAAATTAAATAATCAAGCACAATATTATTTATATTCATCGTATTCGCATTGACTTATGGTATATTACATATCTAAAAATATTCAATATTTCTCTTCACCATCCCAAATTTTAGGACTTTTTTATGACTAAGCAAAACTTACAATAGACAATAGTAGATGAAAAAAAATCAACTATATGTTGTTTTTCTAGTCCACAACAAAATTTTTGGGTTTCCCTACAAAAAACAAAGTTATAAGACTATAATCCATGACATAAATGTTTTTTATAAAATAGGTAATAATTAAAATAAATAATCTAGCTAGAATATATTTATATTTACCTTTTCCACATTGAATTATGGTTTATTATATGTAAACATATTCAATATGGTTCTTCTCCGTCACCAAATTTCATGTTTCTTCGTCAGTAGGCCGCAGTGTTAAAAGACTATAGATGAATGATAAATAAATTATATCTTAATGGGTAATCATTAAAATTAAATATTTAAGCTCAATGTTCTTTGTGTTAACCATAATCACATTGTATTATGGTAAAATAGATGTAAAAAATTTCTATATTTTTCTTCTTCTCCATCACACAAATTTTTGTTCTTAACCTCATAGAAACTAAGTTAAGAGACTACAAACGAATGACCCATAATTTATACGTATGCATAACAATTAAAATTAAATAATCAAGCACAATATTGTTTATATTCATCGTATTCGCATTGACTTATCGTATATTACATATCTAAAAATATCCAATATTTATCTTCACCATCCCAAAGTTTTAGGATTTTTATATCACTAAGCAAAAATTACAATAGACTATAGTAGATGAAAACAATCAATTATATGTTATTTTCTACTCCACAACAAAATTTTAGGTTTTCCCTACTAAAAAACAAATTTATAAGACTATAATCCATGAAATATATGTTTTTTATAAAATAGGTAATAATTAAAATAAATAATCAAGTTAGAATATATTTAAATTTACCATTTTCACAGTGAACTATGGTTTATTAGAAGTAAACATATTCAATCTGGTTCTTCTCCGTCACCAAATTTCATGTTTCTTCGTCAGTAGGCCGCAGAGTTAAAAGACTATAGATAAATGACAAATAAATTATATCTACATGGGTTATCACTAAAATTAAATATTTAAGCTCAATGTTATTTGTGTTAACCATAATAACATTGTATTATGGTAAAATAGATGTAAAAAATTTCTAGATTTTTCTTCTTCTCCATCACCAAAATTTTGGTTTCTAAACCTCAAAGAAACTAAGTTAAGTTACTACAAATGAATGACCCATAATTTATACGTATGCATAACAATTCAAATTAAATAATCAAGCACAATATTATTTATATTCATCGTATTCGCATTGACTTATGGTATATTACATATCTAAAAATATTCAATATTTCTCTTCACCATCCCAAATTTTAGGACTTTTTTATGACTAAGCAAAACTTACAATAGACAATAGTAGATGAAAAAAAATCAACTATATGTTGTTTTTCTAGTCCACAACAAAATTTTTGGGTTTCCCTACAAAAAACAAAGTTATAAGACTATAATCCATGACATAAATGTTTTTTATAAAATAGGTAATAATTAAAATAAATAATCTAGCTAGAATATATTTATATTTACCTTTTCCACATTGAATTATGGTTTATTATATGTAAACATATTCAATATGGTTCTTCTCCGTCACCAAATTTCATGTTTCTTCGTCAGTAGGCCGCAGTGTTAAAAGACTATAGATGAATGATAAATAAATTATATCTTAATGGGTAATCATTAAAATTAAATATTTAAGCTCAATGTTCTTTGTGTTAACCATAATCACATTGTATTATGGTAAAATAGATGTAAAAAATTTCTATATTTTTCTTCTTCTCCATCACACAAATTTTTGTTCTTAACCTCATAGAAACTAAGTTAAGAGACTACAAACGAATGACCCATAATTTATACGTATGCATAACAATTAAAATTAAATAATCAAGCACAATATTGTTTATATTCATCGTATTCGCATTGACTTATCGTATATTACATCTCTAAAAATATCCAATATTTATCTTCACCATCCCAAAGTTTTAGGATTTTTATATCACCAAGCAAAAATTACAATAGACTATAGTAGATGAAAACAATCAATTATATGTTATTTTCTACTCCACAACAAAATTTTAGGTTTTCCCTACTAAAAAACAAATTTATAAGACTATAATCCATGAAATATATGTTTTTTATAAAATAGGTAATAATTAAAATAAATAATCAAGTTAAAATATATTTAAATTTACCATTTTCACAGTGAACTATGGTTTATTAGAAGTAAACATATTCAATTTGGTTCTTCTCCGTCACCAAATTTCATGTTTCTTCGTCAGTAGGCCGCAGAGTTAAAAGACTATAGATAAATGACAAATAAATTATATCTACATGGGTTATCACTAAAATTAAATATTTAAGCTCAATGTTATTTGTGTTAACCATAATAACATTGTATTATGGTAAAATAGATGTAAGAAATTTCTATATTTTTCTTCTTCTCCATCACCAAAATTTTGGTTTCTAAACCTCAAAGAAACTAAGTTAAGTTACTACAAATGAATGACCCATAATTTATACGTATGCATAACAATTCAAATTAAATAATCAAGCACAATATTATTTATATTCATCGTATTCGCATTGACTTATGGTATATTACATATCTAAAAATATTCAATATTTCTCTTCACCATCCCAAATTTTAGGATTTTTTTATGACTAAGCAAAACTTACAATAGACAATAGTAGATGAAAAAAAATCAACTATATGTTGTTTTTCTAGTCCACAACAAAATTTTTGGGTTTCCCTACAAAAAACAAAGTTATAAGACTATAATCCATGACATAAATGTTTTTTATAAAATAGGTAATAATTAAAATAAATAATCTAGCTAGAATATATTTATATTTACCATTTCCACATTGAATTATGGTTTATTATATGTAAACATATTCAATATGGTTCTTCTTCGTCACCAAATTTCATGTTTCTTCGTCAGTAGGCCGCAGTGTTAAAAGACTATAGATGAATGATAAATAAATTATATCTTAATGGGTAATCATTAAAATTAAATATTTAAGCTCAATGTTCTTTGTGTTAACCATAATCACATTGTATTATGGTAAAATAGATGTAAAAAATTTCTATATTTTTCTTCTTCTCCATCACACAAATTTTTGTTCTTAACCTCATAGAAACTAAGTTAAGAGACTACAAACGAATGACCCATAATTTATACGTATGCATAACAATTAAAATTAAATAATCAAGCACAATATTGTTTATATTCATCGTATTCGCATTGACTTATCGTATATTACATCTCTAAAAATATCCAATATTTATCTTCACCATCCCAAAGTTTTAGGATTTTTATATCACTAAGCAAAAATTACAATAGACTATAGTAGATGAAAACAATCAATTATATGTTATTTTCTACTCCACAACAAAATTTTAGGTTTTCCCTACTAAAAAACAAATTTATAAGACTATAATCCATGAAATATATGTTTTTTTATAAAATAGGTAATAATTAAAATAAATAATCAAGTTAGAATATATTTAAATTTACCATTTTCACAGTGAACTATGGTTTATTAGAAGTAAACATATTCAATCTGGTTCTTCTCCGTCACCAAATTTCATGTTTCTTCGTCAGTAGGCCGCAGAGTTAAAAGACTATAGATAAATGACAAATAAATTATATCTACATGGGTTATCACTAAAATTAAATATTTAAGCTCAATGTTATTTGTGTTAACATTAATAACATTGTATTATGGTAAAATAGATGTAAGAAATTTCTATATTTTTCTTCTTCTCCATCACCAAAATTTTGGTTTCTAAACCTCAAAGAAACTAAGTTAAGTTACTACAAATGAATGACCCATAATTTATACGTATGCATAACAATTCAAATTAAATAATCAAGCACAATATTATTTATATTCATCGTATTCGCATTGACTTATGGTATATTACATATCTAAAAATATTCAATATTTCTCTTCACCATCCCAAATTTTAGGATTTTTTTATCACTAAGCAAAAATTACAATAGACTATAGTAGATGAAAAAAATCAATTATATGTTATTTTTCTACTCCACAACAAAATTTTAGGTTTTCTCTACTAAAAAACAAATTTATAAGACTATAATCCATGACATATATGTTTTTTATTAAATAGGTAATAATAAAAATAAATAATCAAGCTAGAATATATTTAAATTTACCATTTTCACATTGTATTATGCTTTATTAGATGTAAACATATAATTTATGCGTATGCATAACAATTAAAATTAAATAATCAAGAACAATATTGTTTATATTCATCGTATTCGCATTGACTTATGGTATATTACATATCTAAAAATATTCAATATTTCTCTTCACCATCCCAAACTTTTAGGATTCTTTTATCACTAAGCAAAAATTACAATAGACAATAGTAGATGAAAAAAATCAATTATATGTTATTTTTCTACTCCACAACAAAATTTTAGGTTTTCCCTACTAAAAAACAAAGTGATAAGACTATAATCCATGACATATATTTTTTTTATAAAATAGGTAATAATTAAAATAAATAATCAAACTAGAATATATTTATAGTTACCATTTTCACATTGCATTATGCTTTATTAGATGTAAACATATTCAATATGGTTCTTCTCCGTCACCAAATTTCATATTTCTTCGTCAGTAGGCCGCAGAGTAAAAAGACTATAGATGAATGACAAATAAATTATATATACATGGGTTATCACTTAAATTAAATATTTAAGCTCAATGTTTTTTGTGTTAACCATAATCACATTGTATTATGGTAAAATAGATGTAAAAAATTTCTATATTTTTCTTCTTCTCCATCACCAAAATTTTGGTTTCTAAACCTCAAAGAAACTAAGTTAAGTTACTACAAATGAATGACCCATAATTTATACGTATGCATAACAATTCAAATTAAATAATCAAGCACAATATTATTTATATTCATCGTATTCGCATTGACTTATGGTATATTACATATCTAAAAATATTCAATATTTCTCTTCACCATCCCAAATTTTAGGATTTTTTTTATCACTAAGCAAAACTTACAATAGACAATAGTAGATGAAAAAAATCAACTATATGTTGTTTTTCTAGTCCACAACAAAATTTTTGGGTTTCCCTACAAAAAACAAAGTTATAAGACTATAATCCATGACATAAATGTTTTTTATAAAATAGGTAATAATTAAAATAAATAATCTAGGTAGAATATATTTATATCTACCATTTTCACATTGAATTATGGTTTATTAGATGTAAACATATTCAATATGGTTCTTCTCCGTCACCAAATTTAATGTTTCTTCGTCAGTAGGTCGCAGAGTTAAAAGACTATAGATGAATGACAAATAAATTACATCTATATGGCTAATCACCAAAAATAAATATTTCAGCTCAATGTTATTTGTGTTAACCATAATCACATTGTATTATGGTAGAATAGATATAAAAAATTTCTATATTTTTCTTCTTCGCCATCACACAAATTATGGTTCTTAACCTCAAAGAAACTAAGTTAAGAGACTACAAATGAATGACCCATAATTTATACGTAGGCATAACAATTAAAATAAATAATCAAGCACAATATTGTTTATATTCATCGTATTCACATTGACTTATGTATATTACATATCTAAAAATATTCAATATTTCTCTTCACCATCCCAAAGTTTTAGGATTTTTTTATCACTAAGCAAAAATTACAATAGACTATAGTAGATGAAAAAAAATCAATTATATGTTATTTTTCTACTCCACAACAAAATTTTAGGTTTTCCCTACTAAAAAACAAAGTGATAAGACTATAATCCATGACATATATTTTTTTTATAAAATAGGTAATAATTAAAATAAATAATCAAACTAGAATATATTTATAGTTACCATTTTCACATTGCATTATGCTTTATTAGATGTAAACATATTCAATATGGTTCTTCTCCGTCACCAAATTTCATATTTCTTCGTCAGTAGGCCGCAGAGTAAAAAGACTATAGATGAATGACAAATAAATTATATCTACATGGGTTATCACTTAAATTAAATATTTAAGCTCAATGTTATTTGTGTTAACCATAATAACATTGTATTATGGTAAAATAGATGTAAAAAATTTCTATATTTTTTTTCTTCTCCATCACCAAAATTTTGATTTCTAAACCTCAAAGAAACTAAGTTAAGTGACTAAAAATGAATGACCCATAATTTATTCGTATGCATAACAATTAAAATTAAATAATCAAGCACAATATTGTTTATATTCATCGTATTCGCATTACCTTATGGTATATTACATATCTAAAAATATTCAACATTTCTCTTCACCATCCCAAATTTTAGGATTTTTTTATCACTAAGCAAAAATTTCAATAGAAAATAGTAGATGAAAAAAATCAACTATATGTTATTTTTCTACTCCACAACAAAATTTTTGGTTTACCCTACAAAAAACAAAGTTATAAGACTATAATCCATGACATAAATGTTTTTTATAAAATAGGTAATAATTAAAATAAATAATCAAGCTAGAATATATTTATATCTACCATTTTCACATTGAATTATGGTTTATTAGATGTAAACATATTCAATATGGTTCTTCTCCGTCACCAAATTTAATGTTTCTTCGTCAGTAGGTCGCAGAGTTAAAAGACTATAGATGAATGACAAATAAATTACATCTATATGGCTAATCACCAAAAATAAATATTTCAGCTCAATGTTATTTGTGTTAACCATAATCACATTGTATTATGGTAGAATAGATATAAAAAATTTCTATATTTTTCTTCTTCGCCATCACACAAATCTTGGTTCTTAACCTCAAAGAAACTAAGTTAAGAGACTACAAATGAATGACCCATAATTTATACGTAGGCATAACAATTAAAATAAATAATCAAGCACAATATTGTTTATATTCATCGTATTCACATTGACTTATGTATATTACATATCTAAAAATATTCAATATTTCTCTTCACCATCCCAAAGTTTTAGGATTTTTTTATCACTAAGCAAAAATTACAATAGACTATAGTAGATGAAAAAAATCAATTATATGTTATTTTTCTACTCCACAACAAACTTTTAGGTTTTCTCTACTAAAAAACAAATTTATAAGACTATAATCCATGACATATATGTTTTTTATTAATTAGGTAATAATAAAAATAAATAATCAAGCTAGAATATATTTAAATTTACCATTTTCACATTGTACTATGCTTTATTAGATGTAAACATATAATTTATACGTATGCATAACAATTAAAATTAAATAATCAAGAACAATATTGTTTATATTCATCGTATTCCCATTGACTTATGGTATATTACATATCTAAAAATATTCAATATTTCTCTTCACCATCCCAAACTTTTAGGATTCTTTTATCACTAAGCAAAAATTACAATAGACTATAGTAGATGAAAAAAATCAATTATATGTTATTTTTCTACTCCACAACAAAATTTTAGGTTTTCCCTACTAAAAAACAAAGTGATAAGACTATAATCCATGACATATATTTTTTTTATAAAATAGGTAATAATTAAAATAAATAATCAAACTAGAATATATTTATAGTTACCATTTTCACATTGCATTATGCTTTATTAGATGTAAACATATTCAATATGGTTCTTCTCCGTCACCAAATTTCATATTTCTTCGTCAGTAGGCCGCAGAGTAAAAAGACTATAGATGAATGACAAATAAATTATATCTACATGGGTTATCACTTAAATTAAATATTTAAGCTCAATGTTATTTGTGTTAACCATAATAACATTGTATTATGGTAAAATAGATGTAAAAAATTTCTATATTTTTTTTCTTCTCCATCACCAAAATTTTGATTTCTAAACCTCAAAGAAACTAAGTTAAGTGACTAAAAATGAATGACCCATAATTTATTCGTATGCATAACAATTAAAATTAAATAATCAAGCACAATATTGTTTATATTCATCGTATTCGCATTACCTTATGGTATATTACATATCTAAAAATATTCAACATTTCTCTTCACCATCCCAAATTTTAGGATTTTTTTATCACTAAGCAAAAATTTCAATAGAAAATAGTAGATGAAAAAAATCAACTATATGTTATTTTTCTACTCCACAACAAAATTTTTGGTTTACCCTACAAAAAACAAAGTTATAAGACTATAATCCATGACATAAATGTTTTTTATAAAATAGGTAATAATTAAAATAAATAATCAAGCTAGAATATATTTATATCTACCATTTTCACATTGAATTATGGTTTATTAGATGTAAACATATTCAATATGGTTCTTCTCCGTCACCAAATTTAATGTTTCTTCGTCAGTAGGTCGCAGAGTTAAAAGACTATAGATGAATGACAAATAAATTACATCTATATGGCTAATCACCAAAAATAAATATTTCAGCTCAATGTTATTTGTGTTAACCATAATCACATTGTATTATGGTAGAATAGATATAAAAAATTTCTATATTTTTCTTCTTCGCCATCACACAAATCTTGGTTCTTAACCTCAAAGAAACTAAGTTAAGAGACTACAAATGAATGACCCATAATTTATACGTAGGCATAACAATTAAAATAAATAATCAAGCACAATATTGTTTATATTCATCGTATTCACATTGACTTATGTATATTACATATCTAAAAATATTCAATATTTCTCTTCACCATCCCAAAGTTTTAGGATTTTTTTATCACTAAGCAAAAATTACAATAGACTATAGTAGATGAAAAAAATCAATTATATGTTATTTTTCTACTCCACAACAAACTTTTAGGTTTTCTCTACTAAAAAACAAATTTATAAGACTATAATCCATGACATATATGTTTTTTATTAAATAGGTAATAATAAAAATAAATAATCAAGCTAGAATATATTTAAATTTACCATTTTCACATTGTACTATGCTTTATTAGATGTAAACATATAATTTATACGTATGCATAACAATTAAAATTAAATAATCAAGAACAATATTGTTTATATTCATCGTATTCCCATTGACTTATGGTATATTACATATCTAAAAATATTCAATATTTCTCTTCACCATCCCAAACTTTTAGGATTCTTTTATCACTAAGCAAAAATTACAATAGACTATAGTAGATGAAAAAAATCAATTATATGTTATTTTTCTACTCCACAACAAAATTTTAGGTTTTCCCTACTAAAAAACAAAGTGATAAGACTATAATCCATGACATATATTTTTTTTTATAAAATAGGTAATAATTAAAATAAATAATCAAACTAGAATATATTTATAGTTACCATTTTCACATTGCATTATGCTTTATTAGATGTAAACATATTCAATATGGTTCTTCTCCGTCACCAAATTTCATATTTCTTCGTCAGTAGGCCGCAGAGTAAAAAGACTATAGATGAATGACAAATAAATTATATCTACATGGGTTATCACTTAAATTAAATATTTAAGCTCAATGTTATTTGTGTTAACCATAATAACATTGTATTATGGTAAAATAGATGTAAAAAATTTCTATATTATTCTTCTTCTCCATCACCAAAATTTTGATTTCTAAACCTCAAAGAAACTAAGTTAAGTGACTACAAATGAATGACCCATAATTTATTCGTATGCATAACAATTAAAATTAAATAATCAAGCACAATATTGTTTATATTCATCGTATTCGCATTACCTTATGGTATATTACATATCTAAAAATATTCAATATTTCTCTTCACCATCCCAAATTTTAGGATTTTTTATCACTAAGCAAAAATTACAATAGACAATAGTAGATGAACAAAATCAACTATATGTTATTTTTCTAGTTCACAACAAAATTTTTGGGTTTCCCCTACAAAAAACAAAGTTATAAGACTATAATCCATGACATAAATGTTTTTTATAAAATAGGTAATAATTAAAATAAATAATCAAGCTAGAATATATTTATATTTACCATTTTCACATTGAATTATGGTTTATTAGATGTAAACATATTCAATATGGTTCTTCTCCGTCACCAAATTTCATATTTCTTCATCAGTAGGCCGCAGAGTAAAAAGACTATAGATGAATGACAAAAAAATTATATCTTAATGGGTAATCACTAAAATTAAATATTTAAGCTCAATGTTATTTGTGTTAACCATAATCACATTGTATTATGGTAAAATAGATGTAAAAAATTTCTATATTTTTGTTCTTCTCCATCACATAAATTTTGGTTTCTTAACCTCTAAGAAACTAAGTTAAGAGACTACAAATGAATGACACATAATTTATACGTATGCATAACAATTAAACTTAAATAATCAAGCACAATATTATTAATATTCATCGTATTCGCATTGACTTATGGTATATTACATCTCTAAAAATATTCAATATTTCTCTTCACCATCCCAAAGTCTTAGAATTTTTTTTATCACTAAGCAAAAATTACAATAGACTATAGTAGATGAAAAAAATCAATTATATGTTATTTTTCTACTCCACAACAAAATTTTAGGTTTTCCCTACTAAAAAACAAATTTATAAGACTATAATCCATGAAATATATGTTTTTTATAAAATAGGTAATAATTAAAATAAATAATCAAGTTAGAATATATTTAAATTTACCATTTTCACTGTGAACTATGGTTTATTAGAAGTAAACATATTCAATCTGGTTCTTCTCCGTCACCAAATTTCATGTTTCTTCGTCAGTAGGCCGCAGAGTTAAAAAACTATAGATGAATGACAAATAAATTATATCTACATGGGTTATCACTAAAATTAAATATTTAAGCTCAATGTTTTTTGTGTTAACCATAATCACATTAAGTTATGGTAAAATAGATGTAAAAAATTTCTATATTTTTCTTCTCCTCTATCACCAAAATTTTGGTTTCTAAACCTCAAAGAAACTAAGTTAAGTTACTACAAATGAATGACCCATAATTTATACGTATGCATAACAATTAAAATTAAATAATCAAGCACAATATTGTTTATATTCATCGTATTCGCATTGACTTATGGTATATTACATATCTAAAAATATTAAATATTTCTCTTCACCATCCAAAATTTTAGGATTTTTTTTATCACTAAGCAAAAATTAAAATAGACAATAGTAGATGGAAAAAATCAACTATATGTTATTTATCTACTCCACAACAAAATTTTTGGTTTTCCCTACAAAAAACAAAGTTATAAGACTATAATCCATGACATAAATGTTTTTTATAAAATAGGTAATAATTAAAATAAATAATCAAGCTAGAATATATTTATATCTACCATTTTCACATTGAATTATGGTTTATTAGATGTAAACATATTCAATATGGTTCTTCTCTGTCACCAAATTTAATGTTTCTTCGTCAGTAGGCCGCAGAGTTAAAAGACTATTGATGAATGACAAATAAATTATATCTATATGGCTAATCACCAAAAATAAATATTTAAGTTCAATGTTATTTGTGTTAACCATAATCACATTGTATTATGGTAGAATAGATATAAAAAACTTCTATATTTTTCTTCTTCGCCATCACACAAATTTTGGTTCTTAACCTCAAAGAAACGAAGTTAAGAGACTACAAATGAATGACCCATAATTTTTACGTATGCATAACAATTAAAATAAATATTCAAGCACAATATTGTTTATATTCATCGTATTCACATTGACTTATGTATATTACATATCTAAAAATATTCAATATTTCTCTTCACCATCCAAAAGTTTTAGGATTTTTTTATCACTAAGCAAAAATTACAATAGACTATAGTAGATGAAAAAAATCAATTATATGTTATTTTTCTACTCCACAACAAAATTTTAGGTTTTCTCAACTAAAAAACAAATTTGTAAGACTATAATCCATGACATATATGTTTTTTATAAAATAGGTAATAATAAAAATAAATAATCAAGCTAGAATATATTTAAATTTAACATTTTCACATTGCATTATGCTTTATTAGATGTAAACATATAATTTATACGTATGCATAACAATTAAAATTAAATAATCAAGAACAATATTGTTTATATTCATCGTATTCACATTGACTTATGGTATATTACATATCTAAAAATATTCAATATTTCTCTTCACCATCCCAAAGTTTTAGGATTTTTTTATCACTAAGCAAAAATTACAATAGACTATAGTAGATGAAAAAAATCAATTATATGTTATTTTTCTACTCCACAACAAAATTTTAGTTTTTCTCTACTAAAAAACAAATTTATAAGACTATAATCCATGACATATATGTTTTTTATAAAATAGGTAATAATAAAAATAAATAATCAAGCTAGAATATATTTAAATTTACCATTTTCACATTGCATTATGCTTTATTAGATGTAAACATATAATTTATACGTATGCATAACAATTAAAATTAAATAATCAAGAACAATAATGTTTATATTCATCGTATTCACATTGACTTATGGTATATTACATATCTAAAAAATTCAATATTTCTCTTCACCATCCCAAACTTTTAGGATTCTTTTATCATTAAGCAAAAATTACAATAGACTATAGGTGATGAAAAAAATCAATTATATGTTATTTTTCTACTCCACAACAAAATTTTAGGTTTTCCCTACTAAAAAACAAAGTGATAAGACTATAATCCATGACATATATTTTTTTTATAAAATAGGTAATAATTAAAATGAATAATCAAACTAGAATATATTTATAGTTACCATTTTCACATTGCGTTATGCTTTATTAAATGTAAACATATTCAATATGGTTCTTCTCCGTCACCAAATTTCATATTTCTTCATCAGTAGGCCGCAGAGTAAAAAGACTATAGATGAATGACAAATAAATTATATCTTAATGGGTAATCACTAAAATTAAATATTTAAGCTCAATGTTATTTGTGTTAACCATAATCACATTGTATTATGGTAAAATAGATGTAAAAAATTTCTATATTTTTCTTCTTCTCCATCACCAAAATTTTGGTTTCTAAACCTCAAAGAAACTAAGTTAAGTTACTACAAATGAATGACCCATAATTTATACGTATGCATAACAATTAAAATTAAATAATCAAGCACAATATTGTTTATATTCATCGTATTCGCATTGACTTATGGTGTATTACATATCTAAAAATATTAAATATTTCTCTTCACCATCCAAAATTTTAGGATTTTTTTATCACTAAGCAAAAATTACAATAGACAATAGTAGATGAAAAAAATCAACTATATGTTATTTTTCTAGTCCACAACAAAATTTTTGGGTTTCCCTACAAAAAACAAAGTTATAAGACTATAATCCATGACATAAATGTTTTTTATAAAATAGGTAATAATTAAAATAAATAATCTAGCTAGAATATATTTATATTTACCATTTTCACATTGAATTATAGTTTATTAGATGTAAACATATTCAATATGGTTCTTCTTCGTCACCAAATTTCATGTTTCTTCGTCAGTAGGCTTCAGAGTTAAATGACTATAGATGAATGACAAATAAATTATATCTTAATGGGTAATCACTAAAATTAAATATTTAAGCTCAATGTTATTTGTGTTAACCATAATCACATTGTATTATGGTAAAATAGATGTAAAAAATTTCTATATTTTTCTTCTTCTCCATCACACAAATTTTTGTTCTTAACCTCAAAGAAACTAAGTTAAGAGACTACAAATGAATGATCCATAATTTATACGTATGCATAACAATTAAAATTAAATAATCAAGCACAATATTGTTTATATTCATCGTATGCGCATTGACTTATGGTATATTACATATCTAAAAATATTCAATATTTCTCTTCACCATCCCAAATTTTAGGATTTTTTTTTATCACTAAGAAAAAATTACAATAGACAATAGTAGATGAAAAGAATCAACTATATGTTATTTTTCTACTCCACAACAAAATTTTAGGTTTTCTCTACTAATAAACAAATTTATAAGACTATAATCCATGAAATATATGTTTTTTTATAAAATAGGTATTAGTTAAAATAAATAATCAAGTTAGAATATATTTAAATTTACCATTTTCACAGTGAACTATGGTTTATTAGAAGTAAACATATTCAATCTGGTTCTCCTCCGTCACCAAATTTCATGTTTCTTCGTCAGTAGGCCGCAGAGTTAAAAGACTATAGATGAATGACAAATAAATTATATCTTAATGGGTAATCACTAAAATTAAATATTTAAGCTCAATGTTATTTGTGTTAACCATAATCACATTGTATTATGGTAAAATAGATGTAAAAAATTTTAATATTTTTCTTCTTCTCCATCACACAAATTTTGGTTCTTAACCTCAAAGAAACTAAGTTAAGAGACTACAAATGAATGATCCATAATTTATACGTATGCATAACAATTAAAATTAAATAATCAAGCACAATATTGTTTATATTTATCGTATTCGCATTGATTTATGGTATATTACATATCTAAAAAAAATTCAATATTTCTCTTCACCATCCCAAAGTTTTAGGATTTTTTTATCACTAAGCAAAAATTACAATAGACTATAGTAGATGAAAAAAATCAATTATATGTTATTTTTCTACTCCACAACAAAATTTTAGGTTTTCCCTGCTAAAAAACAAATTTATAAGACTATAATCCATGAAATATATGTTTTTTATAAAATAGGTATTAATTAAAATAAATAATCAAGTTAGAATATATTTAAATTTACCATTTTCACAGTGAACTATGGTTTATTAGAAGTAAACATATTCAATCTGGTTCTTCTACGTCACCAAATTTCATGTTTCTTCGTCAGTAGGCCGCAGAGTTAAAAGACTATTGATGAATGACAAATAAATTATATCTATATGGGTAATCACTAAAATTAAATATTTAAGCTCAATGTTATTTTTGTTAACCATAATCACATTGTATTATGGTAAAATAGATGTAAAAAATTTCTATATTTTTCTTCTTCTCCATCACACAAATTTTGGTTCTTAACCTAAAAGAAACTAAGTTAAGAGACTACAAATGAAAGACCCATAATTTATACGTATGCATAAAAATTAAAATTAAATAATCAAGCACAATATTGTTTATATTCATCGTATTCACATTGACTTATGGTATATTTCATATCTAAAAATATTCAATATTTCTCTTCACCATCCCAGAGATTTAGGATTTTTTTATCACTAAGCAAAAATTACAATAGACTATAGTAGATGAAAAAAATCAATTATATGTTATTTTTCTACTCCACAACAAAATTTTAGGTTTTCCCTACTAAAAAACAAATTTATAAGACTATAATCCATGAAATATATGTTTTTTTATAAAATAGGTATTAATTAAAATAAATAATCAAGTTAGAATATATTTAAATTTACCATTTTCACTGTGAACTATGGTTTATTAGAAGTAAACATATTCAATCTGGTTCTCCTCCGTCACCAAATTTCATGTTTCTTCGTCAGTAGGCCGCAGAGTTAAAAGACTATAGATGACTGACAAATAAATTATATCTATATGGGTAATCACTAAAATTAAATATTTAAGCTCAATGTTATTTGTGTTAACCATAATCGCACTGTATTATGGTAAAATAGATGTAAAAAATTTTAATATTTTTCTTCTTCTACATCACACAAATTTTGGTTCTTAACCTCAAAGAAACTAAGTTAAGAGACTACAAATGAATGACCCATTATTTATACGTATGCATAACAATTAAAATTAAATAATCAAGCACAATATTGTTTATATTCATCGTATTCGCATTGACTTATGGTATATTACATATCTAAAAATATTCAATATTTCTGTTCACCATCCCAAAGTTTA
>CAWUDS030004570.1:0-83389 GCA_963859935.3 Lathyrus sativus
ATACGGAGCTCAAAATTCCAGAATTCCGTTTGAAGTTACTGCATTAGAATTTTATTTTAGTGTTGGGTCATGTATTGGGTCTGGGTTATGTTTTCGACCCAATTGGGTTATGACCCGAATTTGCTTTCTTTTTAAAGGAAAAATACTCGTGTTACTGTTCACCTAGTTACATTTTCACGAAAAATACATTCGGAGCTTTGAGAGAACCATGGAGAGCTAATTCCTTAGAGTCATTCTGCTGTAATCGCGTTCCAACGCTTTGAGGATTTTACTTTATCAATCTAATTCGTTTCTCTTTAAACACTCTTCTATGAATTGATTTTGCTTAATCTGTTAGTTTATAGAATTGTTTTGATTAAACTCGTATGATTGCATCCTTAGTTTTTATTCGTCGTTACGTCGCTTTGTCGTTAATTCGCGTTTATAATTCGTGTTTGCTTAAATCACGAAAACTTAATCCGTTTGCTTAATTTCGAATATAGGATTGTTAATCTTGTTTATGTCTTTTGCGCTTGTTAATTGACATAGGAATCGAATAGAGATCGAAATCGCTTAGGAAATTGGTAAGGTAGAAACCCGTGATAAGCCGGAACCGAAAACAGTAGATTGACTTATTTTGATAATCACTTATTTTAACCGCTTAATTGCATTTTCTTTATTTATCCGATCAGAAACCAAACCAACTCCCCCTCCATTTTGAATTTGGTAGATTAATCACATAAAAGAATCCTTGAGACGATATCCGAGTTGTATTGTCGCTGTATTACGTTTTCATCAAAAACACTCGTTTTGATCCGCGAGCGACAACTGATCAATGAGGTAGGCCCTCTACGACGGAGAGATGGATTGGGCCGACCCCGTGTGATGAGCGGGACAGAGCAATATATATATATATATATATATATATATATATATATATATATATATATATATATATATATATATATATATATATATATATATATATATATATATATATATATATATATATATATATATATATATATATATATATATATATATATATATATATATATATATATATATATATATATATATATATATATATATATATATATATATATATATATATATATATATATATATATATATATATATATATATATATATATATATATATATATATATATATATATATATATATATATATATATATATATATAAGAATCTTAATCGGTTGAGTAAGTAAATAAAATAATTAATTATATTTAATAATTAATTATTTAATTGAATATGTGCTTAAATATAAGTGGATGTCAAGATAATCCATTTCGAAATAATGAGAATTCTAAATGATTATCATTCTATATATAGACTATGATCACAAATATATCATCCTATAAGCAAATTATCTCTTTTTATCCCCATTCGAAGAGTTTTCAAGACATTACGAGTACCGGTTGAGAAAAATCCACAAGCCAACCAGTGTCAAACACTTGTCTGTACACTTTTGTATTTTAGAATTATCGTTGTCATTGTCTAAAAATCTTTCTCATTATATTCGTTAAGGTATTCCTATAATCGTTAATATCAAAATGTCATAGATCCTAAGGTTTGTGTCCATGGGAAGACGCTTAAGCGCTCCCAGCGTGATGAGTGATCAGTGCATATTTATGCACTTTCTCCTATATTTTTACTTAGGCATTTCTTTACTTTATCTTGATTATTTTTATGTTTTATTTTGTTTTTATATTTTATTTTATCTTTGGCTTAATTTGATTTCCGCACTTATTTTTCAGCTTTAGCAGTCTACACGAAAACGATCATAACTGGAGTTCCGGAAATCCGTTTGAGGCGTTCTAAAATTCGCCGGAAAGCTAAGAGAGAGAGCTACGACTTTCTTGTTGGAGTCGAAGTCAGATTCGGAGCCCAAAATTCCAGAATTCCGTTTGAAGTTTCTGCATTAGAATTTTATTTTAGTGTTGGGTCATGTATTGGGCCTGGGTTATGTTTTCGACCCAGTTGGGTTATGACCCGAATTTGCTTTCTTTTTAAAGGAAAAATACTCGTGTTACTTTTCACCTGGTTACATTTTCACGAAAAATACATTCGGAGTTTTGAGAGAACCATGGAGAGCTAATTCCTTAGAGTCATTCTGCTGTAATCGCGTTCCAACGCTTTGAGGTTTTTACTTTATCAATCTAATTCGTTTCTCTTTAAACACTATTCTATGAATTGCTTTTGCTTAATCTGTTAGTTTATAGAATTGTTTTGATTAAATTCGTATGATTGCATCCTTAGCTTTTATTCATCGTTACGTCGCTTTGTCGTTAATTCGCGTTTATAATTCGTGTTTGCTTAATTCACGAAAACTTAATCTATTTGCTTAATTTGGAATATAGGATTGTTAATCTAGTTTATGTCTTTTGCGCTTGTTAATTGACATAGGAATCGAATAGAGATCGAAATCGCTTAGGAAATTGGTAAGGTAGAAACCCGTGATAAGCCGGAACCGAAAACAGTAGATTGACTTATTTTGATAATCACTAATTTTAACCGCTTAATTGCATTTTCTTTATTTATCCGATCAGAAACCAAACCAACTCCCCCTCCATTTTGAATTTGGTAGATTAATCACATAAAAGAATCCTTGAGACGATATCCGAGTTGTATTGTCGCTGTATTACGTTTTCATCAAAAACACTCGTTTTGATCCGCGAGCGACAACTGATCAATGAGGTAGGCCCTCTACGACGGAGAGATGGATTGGGCCGACCCCGTGTGATGAGCGGGACAGAGCAATATATATATATATATATATATATATATATATATATATATATATATATATATATATATATATATATATATATATATATATATATATATATATATATATATATATATATATATATATATATATATATATATATATATATATATATATATATATATATATATATATATATATATATATATATATATATATATATATATATATATATATATATATTTATATATATATATATATATATATATATATATATATATATATATATATATATATATATATATATATATATATATATATATATATATATATATATATATATATATATATATATATATATATATATATATATATATATATATATATATATATATATATATATATATATATATATATATATATATATATATATATATATATATATATATATATATATATATATATATATATATATATATATATATATATATATATATATATATATATATATATATATATATATATATATATATATATATATATATATATATATATATATATATATATATATATATATATATATATATATATATATATATATATATATATATATATATATATATATATATATATATATATATATATATATATATATATATATATATATATATATATATATATAAGAATCTTAATCGGTTGAGTAAGTAAATAAAATAATTATATATATATATATATATATATATATATATATATATATATATATATATATATATATATATATATATATATATATATATATATATATATATATATATATATATATATATATATATATATATATATATATATAAGAATCTTAATCGGTTGAGTAAGTAAATAAAATAATTAATTATATTTAATAATTAATTATTTAATTGAATATGTGCTTAAATATAAGTGGATGTCAAGATAATCCATTTCGAAATAATGAGAATTCTAAATGATTATCATTCTATATATAGACTATGATCACAAATATATCATCCTATAAGCAAATTATCTCTTTTTATCCCCATTCGAAGAGTTTTCAAGACATTACGAGTACCGGTTGAGAAAAATCCACAAGCCAACCAGTGTCAAACACTTGTCTGTACACTTTTGTATTTTAGAATTATCGTTGCCATTGTCTAAAAATCTTTCTCATTATATTCGTTAAGGTATTCCTATAATCGTTAATATCAAAATGTCATAGATCCTAAGGTTTGTGTCCATGGGAAGACGCTTAAGCGCTCCCAGCGTGATGAGTGATCAGTGCATATTTATGCACTTTCTCCTATATTTTTACTTAGGCATTTCTTTACTTTATCTTCATTATTTTTATGTTTTATTTTGTTTTTATATTTTATTTTATCTTTGGCTTAATTTGATTTCCGCACTTATTTTTCAGCTTTAGCAGTCTACACGAAAACGATCATAACTGGAGTTCCGGAAATCCGTTTGAGGCGTTCTAAAATTCGCCGGAAAGCTAAGAGAGAGAGCTACGACTTTCGTGTTGGAGTTGAAGTCAGATTCGGAGCCCAAAATTCCAGAATTCCGTTTGAAGTTTCTGCATTAGAATTTTATTTTAGTGTTGGCTCATGTATTGGGCCTGGGTTATGTTTTCGACCCAGTTGGGTTATGACCCGAATTTGCTTTCTTTTTAAAGGAAAAATACTCGTGTTACTTTTCACATGGTTACATTT
This sequence comes from Lathyrus sativus, assembly GCA_963859935.3. Taxonomy (NCBI): domain Eukaryota; kingdom Viridiplantae; phylum Streptophyta; class Magnoliopsida; order Fabales; family Fabaceae; genus Lathyrus; species Lathyrus sativus. The sequence goes on from CAWUDS030004570.1 coordinate 4,453, forward strand.
TCACGAAAAATACATTCGGAGTTTTGAGAGAACCATGGAGAGCTAATTCCTTAGAGTCATTCTGCTGTAATCGCGTTCCAACGCTTTGAGGTTTTTACTTAATCAATCTAATTCGTTTCTCTTTAAACACTATTCTATGAATTGCTTTGCTTAATCTGTTAGTTTATAGAATTGTTTTGATTAAATTCGTATGATTGCATCCTTAGCTTTTATTCATCGTTACGTCGCTTTGTCGTTAATTCGCGTTTATAATTCGTGTTTGCTTAATTCACGAAAACTTAATCCGTTTGCTTAATTTGGAATATAGGATTGTTAATCTAGTTTATGACTTTTGCGCTTGTTAATTGACATAGCAATCGAATAGAGATCGAAATCGCTTAGGAAATTGGTAAGGTAGAAACCCGTGATGAGCCAGAACCGAAAACAGTAGATTGACTTATTTTGATAATCACTTATTTTAAACCGCTTAATTGCATTTTCTTTATTTATCCGATCAGAAACCAAACCAACTCCCCCTCCATTTCGAATTTGGTAGATTAATCACATAAAAGAATCCTTGAGACGATATCCTAGTTGAATTGTCGTTGTATTACGTTTTCATCAAAAACACTCGATTTGATCCGCGCGCGACAACTGATCAATGAGCTAGGCCCTCCACGACGGAGAGATGGATTGGGCCGACCCCGTGTGATGAGCGGGACAGAGATATATATATATATATATATATATATATATATATATATATATATATATATATATATATATATATATATATATATATATATATATATATATATATATATATATATATATATATATATATATATATATATATATATATATATATATATATATATATATATATATATATATATATATATATATATATATATATATATATATATATATATATATATATATATATATATATATATATATATATATATATATATATATATATATATATATATATATATATATATATATATATATATATATATATATATATATATATATATATATATATATATATATATATATATATATATATATATATATATATATATATATATATATATATATATATATATATATATATATATATATATATATATATATATATATATATATATATATATATATATATATATATATATATATATATATATATATATATATATATATATATATATATATATATATATATATGTTGCACCCTAAAATTTGCTCAACCTCTTTTCACTTGGTTTATGTTTCAATTGCATTAGCATTTGCATATAGAGTCATGTACATAGTCTAATCATCTGCATAGCATAGCATAACAAATCATCCAACAGGGATCAAGCACTATCCTCATCTCTATGAGCCTATCAAGAGGTTATTGTTCAAATTCAAGCATATTCAAGTCATCAGAGAAGAAATTGAAGCTTAAGAAGTCAATGGATCAAGCAGTGAATCTATCTCCTACATGAGGGTAGGTGAAGATCATCAAAGAATGTTGTGAGCTGTGAATTGAGCTGAGCATGGAGGGTATCTAGACCTCAGGGGAGACTTAGAAAGTCATTTGGAGAAGGAGGCAAGTCATTGGTATGATCATAAGAATTGCAAGTGAAGACAGTCAACTAGGGTATTCTCCCAAGATAACAATTTTCCTTTTTGAAGAAGGATCGAATTCCCCAGCTAGTCGTAGCTTATTCCAAAGGGTATTCTCCAGCAAGGTCGTCTGTCCTCAAGCAGAATTGGCGTTTCCAAGATTGAAGGCTGTATTCAGACAGTGTGGTGTTCCCCAGAAAGATTCCTCTATCTCAAGCAGAGTGGGTCAGCCTCAGAAGATTAATATTTCCAATTGGTGAGCTGTATTCAGGCGGTTTATCTTTCCCTGCAGGGTCATTTACTCTCCCCCAGCGGAGTCAGTTGATTTTCCCCAAGAGAATCGTCCCATCCCCAGTGGAGTTCTCTTTTCAGCAAGTATTTTCATTCCTCTTAGTGGAACTCGAAGATTAAGACTCTCCTCGGCAGAGTTGGTTGTGTGCCTTGGCATTTATTTTGTCAGAATGCCGTGTGACACCCGGTTCACTCTCCAGCAGAAGTTCAATCATACCAGGCGCATCTGCTATTCTCCAGCAGAGTTATATTCCCCAGCAGGGTGTTACTTCAATGAGGTGCTTGATTTAAGCTCCCAATTTCCCAGCTGAGTCGACTTCACTCTTCCAGCATTTATTTTGCTGGAACTAATTCTGTAGCACCTGGCTATCCCCAGCGGAGTCGGCATTGTCTTCAGCATTTATTTTGCTGAAGCGGTTTCTGTATCCCAGCAGTTCGAGTCTGCATTTGCATTGGCATATAGTGTCATACTTGCATCTACCAAATAAACCGCGTAGCATTTCCATGTCGAATGGAGCATTGCGTCATTGTCAAACATATGCATTTTGAAACATGAACCAGGTTGGCTAACTGTTTGTTTCAAGTATTGTTTCCCATGCAGGTGGAAGGAGCTCTTGCTCAAGTGAATTACCAAACATTCAAGATCTCGGCGTGAGATATTCAACAAAGTGTCAGCTTTGGCATTATTCCCCACAGAGTTATTGGGTTAAGTTTTCTTTGTCTCCAAGCGGAGTTATTTGTGTAAATTTCTCTTGTTTTCCCCCCGCCAGAGTTGGTAGGCAAAATCTCTCCTTGTCCCCAAGCAGAGTTACTTGCCATCAAAGAGTTTCATGAATCAAAAATTCAGAGGCTGCCGCCGGTTATCAGAACGGGCGTCCGGTAGTTTGGTTTCCAAATATCCTCAGTAGAGTCCGCCTCAAAGTCGCTGTCACGTCAGTGCTAGGAAGTTTGTGGTTTGGGACCAGTGGAGAAGTGAGTCCTAACATGGACAGGTTCGATTTCTCAGAATTGATGGGATGTGAAGTCCTGACGTGGACAGATTGATTTCCTCAAGTTGACGATATGTGTTGGTCCTTTCGTGGACAGGTTCGGTTTCTCGGTATTGATTGAATGTGAAGTCATGACGTTGACAAAGTTGGTTACTCTGCGTGTTGGTGTCTTGACGTGGACCATTTATTCCCAGCAGATATCTTTCTTCGTAATGGTGAAATGTGCGTCCTGACGTGGACAAAGTTATAGTTCTTCGTGATGACAAGATACGTGAGTCCTGACGTGGACAAATTTATTCTTCTTCGTGCTGGCAGAGTGTGTGTCCTGACGTGGACGAGTCTTTCCCCAGCGAGTCGAAGATGCGCAGGTCCTGACGTGGACAAGTTTATCTCTCTTCGTGTTAGTGAAGCGGAAGTCCTGACGTGGACAAATTTTTACTTCCCCAGCGAGTCGAAGGTGTGCAAGTCCTGACGTGGACAAGATTTATCTTCCTTCGTGTTGACGCAGCATGAGTCCTGACGTGGACAAGTTTTATTTCCTCAGCGAGTCAAGAGGTGAGTCCTGGCATGGACAAATCAAGACGAAATGGGAGTCCTGACGTGGACCAATCAAGATGAGGTTATTCCTTACGTGGAAAGTTTGTGATTCCTTACGTGGAAAGATACAGTTTCCTTACGCGGAAAGATTGATTCCTTACGTGGAAAAATGTGATTCCTTACGTGGAAAAAAGAAGTTATTCCTTACGTGGAAAGAAGTTATTCCTTACGTGGAAAGAAAGATTTATTCCTTACGTGGAAAGAAGAAGATGAGATTCCTTACGTGGAAAGATGTTTCCTTACGTGGAAAGAAGATGTAATCCTTACGTGGACAAGTGATTCCTTACGTGGAAAGAGAAGTTAGTTCCTTACGTGGAAAGAAATTATTCCTTACGTGGAAAGAAGTTATGCCTTACGTGGAAAGATTGTATTCCTTATGTGGAAAGATGGGAGTCCTTACGTGGACAGATCAAGATAAGTTGTATTCCTTACGTGGAAAGAAGACGTATTCCTTATGTGGAAAGAAGATGTATTCCTTACGTGGAAAGAGAAGTTTTAGTTCCGTACGTGGAAAGATGGCATTCCTTATGTGGAAAGGTGGGTCCTAACATGGACGATGTAGTCCTTACGTGGACAAGTGATTCCTTACATGGAAAGATGTGTTTCCTTACGTGGAAAAAAGATGTGTTCCTTACGTGGAAAAGTTTAGTCCTGACGCGGACAGATCCAGAAGAGAGTTATTCCTCAAATGGGCAAGTTGTATTTCCTTACGTGGAAAGATGTTATTCACAAGATGGAAAGAAGTTTATTCCTAACATGGACGATGTATTCATAGCCTAAAAGAGTTTATTCCTAACGTGGACGATTTATTTCTGATGAAATGCAAACGAATTATCGCCAGCGAAGTCGCCGAGATTTTTCCGTGTTGACAGCAGGTGGAGTCCTGATGTGGACAAGTTTTAGTTGAGGTTTCTCTGTGTTGACGAAACAGGCGTCCTAACGTGGACAAAGTTCTATCCCTACAATGATAGAATTTTTTAGGCTGATGAAAATAATCCCAATGGAGCAGTGGGTTGCCGTAACAATTAGATTCAGTTGATGAATGTCGTTCCCCAAGCAGTGGTGCAGTTTATTCCTACGGTTGGCAAATTTCCGGGTTCTTAGTATTCAACCGTCTCGTACCGCGAATGTTTGAAGGCCGTTCGCTATTCACCCAATCGGGTCCAAGTCGCTTGAATAGGGGCAGCTGTTGCACCCTAAAATTTGCTCAACCTCTTTTCACTTGGTTTATGTTTCAATTGCATTAGCATTTGCATATAGAGTCATGTACATAGTCTAATCATCTGCATAGCATAGCATAGCAAATCATCCAACAGGGATCAAGCACTATCCTCATCTCTATGAGCCTATCAAGAGGTTATTGTTCAAATTCAAGCATATTCAAGTCATCAGAGAAGAAATTGAAGCTTAAGAAGTCAATGGATCAAGCAGTGAATCTATCTCCTACCTGAGGGTAGGTGAAGATCATCAAAGAATGTTGTGAGCTGTGAATTGAGCTGAGCATGGAGGGTATCTAGACCTCAGGGGAGACTTAGAAAGTCATTTGGAGAAGGAGGCAAGTCATTGGTATGATCATAAGAATTGCAAGTGAAGACAGTCAACTAGGGTTTCATCTGGGTCAACTCTAGGTCAACTCTAGGTCAATTGTTTGATTGGAAGGCATTAAGGTCTATTGGAGAGATGTGGGGTTCATCATTTGACATGTGAATAAGGATATGGTGTTATGCCAAGAAGAAATCAAGAGAAATCAAGGAGAAGAGGAGTTTCTAAATTAGGGTTTCTGTGTAAAATCCCCTAGTTTAAGACAAATTTCCAAGCAAGATAAGTCAAAATGCAAGCTTCAAATGGATCCTTGGCCAACATGAAACTTGTATAGGATCTCAAGACCTTTAATTTGAGTGGTGGAAGACATTAAGGAGATTTATATAACTCAAGTTATGGTCCTTTCAAGTTACAGGTCATCTGAAGTATCTGAAATTTTGTCTGTGAAAGTTACTTGTCTTCCAAGCAACTTTTACCCCTCAAGGAGATTTCAAATGAATTTCTGGTCAACATAAGAGTTGTTCCTAATTGTCTTAGCTTTCTATAATGGTATGGTATTCCTTCATATGATTTGTGGAACTCTACTTATGGTCTTGGCAAGCAAAGGGTATTTTGGTCATCTGAGAATTACAGGTCATTTCAAGCCTATGCCCAAAACTCATACAAGGAAGCTTCAAATGGAAAACTTCACAACATAAAACTTGTTCCAAATGACATTTTGAGTCTAGAAAAGTGGTCATGAAAGATTGGAAAGGTTCATAGCTCAAGGTTTCAAAATTGGTGAATTTAATGAATGAAAAATGACCTAAAATTGAGATTTTTCATAATTTGGCCAAATGGGATGAAATTATAGGTCATTTTGATTGGAAAAAATGTTTTAAGAACATTGGCAAAAGTATAACTTTGAGTTTGGTTCAAGAATTGAAAGTTATGCATGGTTACTTACAAAAGAAGTTACATAATCCAAATCCAAGGGAAAGTGTGCATGGGAAGTTTCTCCAAGCTTCTAGGGCTTTCTATTCTCATCTATATATTGAATGAAGTAACTCCATGCCATGGTTGGTGATTCATTGTGCTCATAATATCAAGTTTCACACCATTCTTCCAATTTGCAAAATCAATTCAAACTCCACAAAATCTCCATCAATTTCCATTTTTCTTGATTTGATCTTCATCAACATCTTTCATAGATCATATTTTCATCAGAATTTGGTAGAATTGGAGAAGAATTCGTGTTGTTCAAGTTTATCATCCAAGGTGCAAGAACTTTGGGATTGCTGAATTCAAGAGGATTGAACAAGAATCTTTGCATACAGAATCAAGATTTGAGTGTGTGGATCAAGTTCAGACCATTGCAAGCATCAGATTCAAGGATTTCCATACCTGTTTTCACCATTTACACCAGGTTAGGTTCCTCTTCGAATTGCATGATTTAGTTAGAATCATAGGGAATTGTTAGTATAGAACTGTTAGGATAGGTTAGAGGATTGATTTCACAAAGTTTGGAGAAGTTTCATGGAGGTTGTTAATGGTGTACCAAAACTGTAGAGCTTATAACATCAAGGATATTGCACTATAATCTTGCATATATGGCTTAGAATGATCAGTGTGAAGTGTAGATTAGGTTAGGATAAGATTTGGAAAGAATTGAAGTGGTTGATAACAGGTGAAAATGGTGGAATCCGAATGTTGCACTCATCGGGTTTGGTTATTGGTTGAGTTTTAGAAGGAGCTGATGATATGGCTGTGTAGAGGGAAGAAAATGGATCGTTTTTGCTTTTTGTATCGTGTGATTTCATGGTGAATGGAGAGAGAACAAGGAGATGGAAGGTGCGTGTATGGAGGGAAATTTTCTGAAACCCTAGGGTTTCTAAGGTTGAAGACGAAGCGAGGGCCACACGATTGCTTGTTTGACCTTGACTCTGAGACCAATCCAACGGTCGTGGTTTAAATGAAATACGGAGGGAAATCCTAAAGGCTATACGCACCGTTTCACTTATTTTTCTGACTGGGCTTTGGTTTCAGTTACTAATACCACCCCCAATTGCAAGCCCAAAACCATAATGAACTAGTTTAATTGCTAACTACACCGTTCCAGCCTTTTTTTATTTTTTTGTTGTGATTTCTGAGTCATTGGGCCCAGACGCGCTTGCTATGCGCGCCCCCCAGTCTGGGCCCATCTGGTTGTTTTAACTGATTTTAATTGCTTGCTGCACCCCCTCATCTCAATTAATTCCATTTTAATTTCTTAATTCATTTCAATTCTTCAAAAAAATCATAAAAAATAGAAAAATGCATGATTTTAATTGGTTCTTTTTGCATATTATTCATAATTTTGTTAAGAAAAATATCACATAAAAAAATTAATATTTCATTTTGTTTTTATATTTTTGGAATATTTTTCTTTTAAATAGGATTAAATAATGTTTAGTTAGTACATGAATTTGTTAATTTTGGTTTGATTAGATGCTTTAACATTTTTAACCCATCCTTTTTAGGTTAATTAGTGTAGACCTTTAGCTTGTACATAAAATTTAGTTCATATTTTTAGGACTTAATTTTTAGGTGTTTTGTTTAGGTGTGAATAACATGATCAAAACTAGGGTTTAGGAGATAACATAGGTGAATTAAATCATTTCCCTTAGGAATTGTAGATTGAATCTTTGGGGTATGGGACTATAGGGATTATGGGTAGTTAATAGATCCCTTAGGAAATATTAGGATTCCCCTACTGCTATTAGTATACTGCTTATATTTGTTTGACTGTATGGTGTGCCCTCTCTAGGGTTATTTCATTTGTCTGTGTGGGGTATTGGGTTTGCTTGGGGGTTGGGAAAGCTGAAGCCTGTGCTGATGAAGTCCATTGGAGATCCAAGAGTTTGAAGACCAACTTCCAGAGTTGATGAGGAGTATCCTTTGCTGGCAGCTATTGAGGAGTATAGGGTTTAGGAGCTAGGCAGAGCTCTAGAGTAGAAAGCTTAATTCACAAACATGGAAGGCCTTGTCTGCCTCCATTCTTTCTCTATGATGCAAAGTCTCTTTCAAATATCCACCTCCTTCCTTTGGAAGGATCAGTGAATGTATTTGAAAGATAGAACTTTTGAGAGAAACCTGTCTGTATAATGTTAACAGTTAATGAGCCACCCTTGGTAGGCAGTTTACTGTTTAACATTCATCTTGTTGACTGATATTCCTCTTGGAGATTAAGACTTGAAGAAAAGCCATTGCAGACTGATGACCAAGACCTTGCTTGAAGGCTGTGGAGATTGAGATTGATGCTTGCTTGTAGCTTATAGCTGTTGGAGATGACTTGAAGTCAGATGATGATGCAGAGCTGTTGTGGCTGTTTATTTTTGCTGTTTAATTTTTGATGTATTGATTGGTTTTCCCTGACTGTATTGCTTGCTGTTTAACCTGTTAGGTTGAAAGTGAATGCTGTTCACTTTTGCCTATTGTTTTCTAGGTTCGAGGTTGAGTGGGACTCCCTTGCCTCGCTTGTATTGTTGCATCCATGCATTTTACTGCTTTATTATATATCTGCTATTGTTTCTGTTTCCGTCTATTCCCTTAGGATCTCTGTTTCTCTCTGTGCAAGAGAGGAGAATGATAGACACTAGGTATTAACCCATGCATGATAACATTAGGTTAGTTTGATTCCCTTTGCAACCGTAGGTTAGAGTTCTGCCTCTTCTTTCTCAAAACAAACAGAAAAACACAATAAATATTTCAAACACAATAAAAGACACTTCTTCCGTAAAAGAATGTGAACTCATCAAAACGTCATTTTTGTCCGCTTGAACTGTTAATCAAAAAAACCTTTTTCAGAAGGAATAAAAACAATCAAAACAGATTTGTGTCGTACGTAGCCCGAACTACGTTTGCTCTGATCTTTCATGCTGTATGAAAGTACGTAGGCATAGGATGCGATATCCTAGCGAGCAACCTTCCCCTCCTTTCCCGTAGGTAGGCGAACTACGTTGACTCTGATTTCTCGTTCCAGACGGGAATACGTAGGCATAAAGTACGATGCTTTGCCGAGTCATTTTATTTTCTTTTTAACCCCAGACTTGTAGAGTAGATAGAATAACAATCCGTACCAGAAAACAAGCGTGGATCCCGTCGAGTACGACGGACGTGAGGGGTGCTAATACCTTCCCCTTGCGTAACCGACTCCCGAATCCAGGTTTTGGTTGCGATGACCATACCTTTCCCGTCTTTGCGGTAGGTTTACTCTGAGCGTTTCATTTCCCTCCATTGGGATAAATAACGCACGGTGGCGACTCTTCTGTTCAGCCGGCGCCGATTTTCGCAGTAGCGACAGCTGGCGACTCTGCTGGGGATCCAACATCCCCTGGCTGCTAAGGGCTGCGATAGTTCCTTATGCATTTGGGATCCAACGTCCCTTAAGAGAGTCAATCCTAGCGCTTGTTTTCCCGTCGAGGATTTTGTATGGATTTATATTTCTGACCTTTATTTTCAGCATTATATATATTGATTATTATTGCTGTATTGGGGTGTGACGGGTGTTCTATGATTGAGAGATAAGCCGGACCTGGGCTTGAGTGCACCTAGAATTAGAGTAGAAAGTAGTGGGCGCGTGCCGGCTTTGCTTGCATTAGTGTCTCACGAAATCTACACTCGGACGAGGTTCTTCTGGTTGGCTTCTTTTTCTACCCTTTAGGTCGAAGGGGTTGTTGGTCAGCTGAATTGTCGACTCCGGGAACCGATCATTTGGAAGTTGGCTAAGTGAGGCTTCTTCAGGATTTGATGATGCCACTCCTTCTGGGAATCGTATCATCAACCCTGAAAGTCTATGACGCCGACGACCGCATAGGATGTCGTACCTTTGTCAGTTATTAGGACATCCACCTGTGAGAGGGTTTGGGGTTATGCAGGTAACTAGACCTTCAGATACCGGTTATTTCTTGATCAGAGATCCTGGGTATTTATGGAGAGTAATGAGGTCTGTCAGAGACCAGTTGGAGTTTTGATATGGGGTCTGTCAGAGACCAGTTGGAGATATGATTTGAGGTCTGTCAGAGACCAGTCAGAGTTATGTTATGGGTCTATCAGAGACCAGTGTTGGAGCTTTGTGTTGGGTCTATCTGAGACCAGTGTTTGAGGAATTCTGGAGAGTCTATTTGAGACTTCTTGATATGGTTCAGGCCTCTCAGCCATGGCATTTGGTCCCTGTTGCATGTGCTTGCATTGCATTGTTTGCATACTCATTATCATTGCATCCCATTAACGTGTGTCTGTGCTGCAGGTGCGCTTGCATATTCCGTGGTTCTAGTGTCTGGACTTCTGCATATTGATCATGGCTGGTTTGAGGAAGACCGTTGCGTATAAGCTACCTACACCTGATATTGCTCCCTTACTTGGTCTGATGTCCCTTGCTGATGAGGAGGTTAGGAGAAGCTTCAGAATGAGTCATGGAAGGTTGCTGAGATTAGTCTACAAGCCAACTGCTGATGAGATGAATAGGCTGTACACGCTGATGCAATTCTATGACCCGGCATTGAGATGTTTCACGTTTGCTGACTTTATTCTGGGGCCTACCATTGAAGAGTATGTAGAGTTTACTGAGCTACCAGTACAGAACAAGGTTCCCTTTATTCATTCTGCTGCTGAGCCCAAGTTGGAGGACTTAGCCAAGGCCTTGCACATGAACGCTGTTGAACTGTTAGTGACTTCTTGGCTTGGGGTCCCAGGTTTCTCTCTTGATTTTCTGGTTGGCAAAGCTCAAGAGTACGCCAAGAACGGGTGCTGGATAGTCTTTAATGCTATCTTGGCTCTATGCATTTACGGAATTGTGCTGTTTCCCAACTTACCCAACTTTGTGGACTTGGACGCTTTCCATCTGTTTGCTGCTGGCAGCCCGGTGCCCACTTTGATCGGAGACTTCTATCACTCATTGCACTACAAAAATGAAAACAGAAGGGGAAAGACTATTTACTGTTGTGCGCCGTTGTTGAACATGTGGTTTAAGATCCATCTTCCCCTGAAGGGACCTTTTGTGGATAGTGCAACTACAGCTAGCTGGCCAGAGCGCCTGATGAGGTTATCTTCCGAAGACATAGAGTGGTTTGATCGAGATTTGTTGGGGTCCGAGCTTATTTTCAGTTGTTCTGAGTACCCTAATGTTCCGTTAATAGGAAGAAAGGGGTGTATCAATTGCAACCCTTCTCTGTTCGTTCGCCAGTTCGGATATGCGTTGAAGAACCCACCAAAGGAGGAAGAAGTACATGAATCTTTGTACTTCACCGGTGATTTGAAGGGAGAGTTACTAGCGAAGCTTCAGCATGCCTGGACGCGTATCAGCAGAAGAGGGAAGCCACTGTTGGGGAAGAATGATTGTCAAGCTTATGCACCCTACAAGGTTTGGATCCAAGAGAGAGCAAGTCAGTTGCGGATGCCATTTCCAGCTGCACCAGTCCCTGTTCATATTCCGGCGGAAGAACCAACCACTGTTACGAGGGAGGCCTACGATCAAGTCGTTAAAGAAAAAGAAGCCTTGATAAAGATCAACGAAGGGTTAGAGCAGGAGCTGGCTCAGTTACGCAGTGAGAAAAACAAGGTTGTGCATGCTTTCCAACAGCAGATCGAACTAGTAAACAGGCTTGGTGCTGAGTTGACTGAAGAGAAAAAGAAGCGCGAACGTCTGGGGCAAGAGTTCAGAAGCTCCCATGACATGTTGGAATCTAAAAAGAAAGCACTTGACGCCGCACACCGAGAAATCTCTTCTTGCAACAAGACTTGGAATGCTACGCTGACCAACAATAAGAAGAGGGAAGATAAATTGAAGCAGCAAATTTCCGACCTCGAAGAGCAGTTGAAGGCTAGCATTAAGAAGTACGAAGAAGAGGTGATAACCAGTTATAGTCTCCAGAATGCGTTGAATAAGGCCATCGAGGGCAGGAACGAAGCTGTGTCTCAGAAGCGGAAGTTAGAGGATCGCTTCGGAGAAGGGGCATGGGAGGAAACTGCTGGAGACGTGCGACGTGTTCTCAAGAGAAGAAACCAGCTTGTCGAGGGTCTGCTTACCCGACCAGGTCATCCAGAGACCAAGAAGCTAATAGAATAGTACCGGGCTTATAGGAGTACTTGATCATTTCATGTATTAACTTGTATGCTTTATTTGCATAGTGTTGACCATCACCAGGATTGTTGGTCGAGGTCATGCCTTCTTATTGTACTCAGTGATATTGTATTCTTGGCTTAATGGATTTCTCTGCAATATATGAGGCTTTCTATGATTCAGCTCCGATCTTCATATTGATAGCACTGTCACCGCACTAGCACCTTCGCACTAGAATCGGGGAATGAATTTCCCTAATGCACAGACACACATTGCATTGCATTCATATTGCATTACAGGTAATCATTGGATGATATCTTATTGCTTGCACTGTACCAGGTATTTTCAAGATTGAAGATCAGCGCCCGCACCGGTACTCCACTCGCACCAACTGTCGAAGAATCATGGATCAAATGCAGAACGAGATGCAAGACATGCGTGAGAAGTTGGCACTCTTCATGCAGACCATGGAGACTATTGCAAAAGGTCAAGAGAATTTGCAAGCTATGGTGCAGCCTTTGTTGGTCAGAAATGCTGGGCATGGGAATGAGGATCATCAGTCTGTGCGAGTCGACACTGTTCATGGGGATGGTACTCCCACACCAGTGGCTCCACCTGTAGTCAACATACCTGCTGTCAATGTCAACAACGGTACTGCTGCTGGGAACGGTAACGTTGGAATTGGGAACGAGACTGCTGTCCATAACGTTGGGCTTGGTGATGTCAACCTGGGTGATAATATGGGAGGCAACGGCTTCGGTAATGCTGGATTTGGTTTCAATGACCAGGGATTCAATAATGCTGGGAAATATGGTTTCAATGCTCAAGGCTTTGGGCAGGACGGATATGGTGTGACCAATCAGGGTTACGGAGGATTCGGAAATGGAAATGGCGCTGGGTTAATGGCTTTTGGACCTGCTGGGGTTGCTCCAGGATACGGTAACAGAGGGCGAGGCCCGGTGATGAATCAGATCAGAGCTGGCCGTAACAATGGATAAGATGGGTATGGACCTGGGAATGGTAACTGGCAGGAAGACCAGCAGGAGGACGCTTTCTCCGGTGGAGGTTTCGAAGGACCTATGGATGACTCCCAGAGGATCAGAATGCTAGAAGAGCAGATGAGGGGGGTCGTGAATCAAAGCGCTGTAGGCTTAGACATGTCAACAATGGGTCTGGTACCTGGCCTGAGGGTGCCAATCAAATTCAAAGCTCCTACATTTGATAAGTACAAAGGGGACACTTGTCCAAAAGTGCACGTGCGGTCATATTACAGAAGGATGTCTGCGTATTCAACTGATGAAAGGATGCTAATGCATTTCTTTCAAGATAGCCTGTCTGGTCCTTCCCTCGAGTGGTATATGGGGTTGGAGCCAACTCATATAAAGACATGGAAGCAGCTGGCAGAGGCATTTGTAGCTCACTATAAGTATAACAGCGACTTGGCACCCAACCGGGTCCAATTGCAAGGGCTGTCTCAGAAGAAGGGTGAGAGCTTTAAAGAGTATGCGCAGAGATGGCGCGACATGGCTGCTAGGGTCCATCCTCCTCTAGAGGACAAGGAAATGAATGACATGTTCATCGGAACGTTCACCGGCATGTTTTATGACAAGTTGTTTCACACATCTTTGGGCAGTTTCTCAGACTTAATTCTGATGGGAGAAAAGATTGAAAGTAACATTAAACAGGGAAGATTCCAAGCTGAGGAATCTACTGCATCTGGCAGTAACAGAAAGGCTTTTGGTGGGCACCGTCAGGGCGATGCAAGCGCAGTGTTTGGGGGCCAAGGCCGAGGCAGAGGCAGAGGTCGAAACCAGTATAATCAGCCGCAGCAGGTGGCAAGCGTTACTATTCCGTTTCAGCAACAACCATTTCAGCAACAGCCATTTCAACAACAACAACAACAATAGCAACAGCAGCCACAACAAGGGGCACAGCCTGCCCAGCGCAGATTCCAGGGTGGTAAACCAAGGAGAGTGTTTGAAAAGCCTCCTTCAACGTATGCAGATTTGCTACAGACATTATTGGGTTTGAACTTGGTGGAGAAAAGAACTCTGGCACCAATAACAGGCACTCCTCCGTATGGTTATGATGCAAGCAGGCACTGTGAATTCCACTCTGGGGCCCCGGGCCACGATGTAGAGGGTTGCCATGCGTTTAAGCATGTTGTGCAGGATCTATTGGATAGTAAGCTATCAATTTTGGAACGGCGGGTCCGAATATAGTGCATAAGCCCATGCCCAATCATGGGGCAAACGCCATTTTAACCGATGAGGGTTTGAATCTGATTATGGACGTCGACGATCTAAAGACGCCGTTGAGCGAAATAAAGAGCCGATTATTGCAAGGGGGTGTCTATCCAGGATGTGGCGAGTACTGCTTAGAGTGCTGGACCCTAGCTGGGGGTTGTGACAACTTAAAGAAAGGTATCCAGGCTTTAATAGATGGCGGCACATTGCAGTTTGACCGAGCAGCAATTGAAGAACCTGCAGGGGCATTACCAGACAAGCAAAGCGATGTGGCTACTGTGACGATTCCTCGAAAGACAATCACTATAACGACACCGGCCCAGCGACCACCGATCACTATCACTAAGGCCGGACCAATTCCGTACGAGAGCACAAAGGCAGTCCCATGGTCCTATGGGTTGGAAGTGTATTGTGACGGAGTAAAAATTAATGTTAATAAGCAGCCAACTGAGACGGTAGACAACGTTGTTGGTACAGGAGGTATGACAAGGAGTGGGAGAATCTTCATATCGCCTGAAGTAGAGGCTAAAAGACTGGCAAAGGGAAAAGGGAAGATGGTTGAGAATGTCCCGGTGTAGGGGAACGGCAAAGAAGCGGCATCGAAAGATGTGGAAGAGTTCATGCGCTTGATCCGTAAAAGTGATTATAAGATTGTAGAGCATCTGCAACAGACGCCGTCAAAGATATCTATACTGTCGTTGCTATTGTGTTCTGAAGCTCACAGAAATGCACTGTTGAAAATCCTGGATACTTCCTTCGTACCCCAAGATGTTTCCGTGAATCAGCTGGAAGGAGTGTTGGCGCATGTGAATGCAGGCCATAGCTTGGGCTTTACCGACTTCGATTTAACCCCGAAAGGGAGGGAGCATAATATGGCCTTGCACGTCTCTGTGGAATGTAGAGGATCAGTCATGTCGCATGTATTGGTCGACACCGAATCATCCTTAAATGTGATGCCCAAGAAAGCGATGATGAAGCTAGATGTCAGAGGAATCTTGTGTACGCCCAGTGACTTGGTAGTCAGAGCATTTGATGGTACGCGAAGAACAGTCTTTGGATCGATAACATTGCCTCTACAGGTAGGGCCGGAGGTTTTTGCGACTGAATTTTATATCATGGACATCCAGCCTGCATATAGCTGCCTACTCGGACGACCTTGGATTCATGGGGCTGGGGCAGTCACGTCCACCTTGCATCAAAAGTTGAAATATATGGTAGGAGACAGCGTGGTCACTGTATGCGGAGAAGAAGACATCCTGGTCAGCCATCTGTCGTCATTTAAATATGTGGAGGTCGATGGAGAGATTCACGAAACACCCTGCCAGGCATTTGAAGGGTTGCGCATCAAGGACAAAGGTCCCGGGCCGAGCAAAGTGTCGGAGGTAGCCGTCTCGTCATATAAAGAGGCTCAAGCTCTAGTAGAGACTGGAGAAACAAAGGGCTGGGGCAAAGTGCTGGACATTCCTGTGAAGATGGACCGATTCGGGCTAGGATATCAACCGTCGTCATCAGCACCTGCTGTGGGGGCACCCCGTTTCAGAGGGCCGATAACCATCACTGCCAGTGGAGTATGTCATGAGACCATCAATGCTGCTTCAAAGTTTGACGAAGGAGACAGCGACTGCGATATGGACGCCTGGATTCAGCCGAGCGTGCCAGGACAAGGATTGTGCAACTGGTCTATTCAGGAGCTTGTTCCTGTGACTCTTAAACAGTAATGCTTTGTTTTTTTAATTGTTGAACAATCTGGTGTCTGGCCCGGGGCATCATGATTTGCTTAGGGTTGTGCTGTTATGAACATTGCGTGTTTATCATTAAATAAAAAGCGTTTTTCATGTGCAAATATTGCAATCTCTGTTTTTCTTGTTTTGTATTTTTTCAATAAAATGGCAACGTGGTTATTCGCTTTATACGCATTTTGAAGCATTTAACCATTCCTTTTGCAGGATAACAGTTTCAGATGACATCATTGAACCACCTATGACTCGTCTCGACTTTGAGCACCCGGTATTTCAGACCGAAGAAGAGATTGTTGAAGATGGTGACGTTCCTGAAGAATTGTCTTGGTTGGTGAAGCAAGAAGAACGAGTCATTCTGCCTCATGAGGAGGTCATCAAAATTATTAACCTGGGGTCGGAAGGGGTTGAAAAGAACATTCGTATAGGAGCCGCGCTGCAGAGCGACATCAAGCGAAGACTGGTTGAAATGCTCAGAGAGTATAGTGATGTGTTCGCTTGGTCATATGAAGACATGCCTGGGCTCGATACAGATATGGTTGTGCACCGTCTGCCGTTGAAAGAAGAATGCCCGCCGGTCAAGCAAAAGCTTCGCAGAACTAGACCAGATATGGAAGTGAAGATTAAAGAGGAGGTTCAAAAACAGTGGGATGCTGGTTTCCTGGTGTTGCACCCTAAAATTTGCCCAACCTTATCACTTGGTTTATGTTTCATTATCATTAGCATATAGAGTCATGTACATAGGCTAACCATCTGCATAGCATAAGCATAGCAAGTCATTCAACAGGGGACCAATCATTATTTTCATCTCTAGAGGCCTATCAAGAGGTTATTATCCCAATTCAATCTCATTCAAGTCATCAGAAAAGAATTTGAAAGCAAAGAGTTCAGCAGATCAAGCTTTGAGTCCATCTCCTAGCTGAGGGTATCTGAGGGTCCACAAGAGGATTGTGAGCTGTGAATTGAAAGCATGGAGAGTATCTAGACATTATGAGAGACTTAGAAAGTCATTTGGAGAAGGAGACAAGTCATTGATGAGAGCACAAGAGCTACAATTGAAGACAGTCAACTAGGGTTTCATCTGGGTCAACCCTAGGTCAACCCTAGGTCAATTGACTGGTTTTAAGGGGCATTCAAGTCTAGTGGAGAGATGTGGGGTTCATCATTGGACATATGAAGAAGGATATGGAGATATGACAAGAAGAATTCAAGAGAAATCAAGGAGAAGAGGAGTTACTAAATTAGGGTTTCTCTGTAAAATCCCCTAGTTTAGGTCAAATTTCCAAGCAAGATAAGTCAAAATGCTAGCTTCAAATGGCTTCTTGGCCAACATGAAACTTGTAGAGGATCTCAAGACCTTTAATTTGAGTGGTGGAAGGCATCAAGGAGATTTATAGAACTCAAGTTATGGTCCTTGCAAGTTACAGGTCATCTGAGGTGTCTGAATTTTTGTCTATGAAAGTGACTTGACTTCCAAGCTAGTTTTGCCCCTCAAGGAGATTTCAAATGAATTCTTGGTCAACATAAGAATTGTTCCTCATTGTCTTAGCTTTCTAGAATGGTATGGTATGCCTTCATATGATGTGTGGAACTCAACTTATGGTCTTGGCAAGCAAAGGGTATTTTGGGCATTTGTGAATTACAGGTCATTTTAACCTATGTCCAAAACTCATACCAGGAGGCCTCAAATGGAAAAACTTACAACATCAAACTTGCTCCAAATGGGATTTTAAGTCTAGAAAGAAGGTCACAAATTATTGGAAAAGCTCATAGCATGAAGTTGCATAATTGGTCAAAATATGAACTAAAATGGCTTATAAAGTGAATAAATTCAAGATGGAAAATGGTTTGGGAGATTTACAAGTCCAAATGGAGACTTCCAATATATGATTTTGAATGGAAAAACAATTCTAAGAACAATGGTTCAAACACTTTTTTGAGTTTAGAAGGAAAAAAGAAAGTTATCTTTGGTTACTTGTAATTGAAGAAACATAACCAAAATGGATCAAAGTTGGAAAGCAAGGGAATGTGCAAGATGGATCTAGAATGTTCATATGGGGTCTATATATTCATGAAATGAGAATTTAGCAAGGGTTGGCTTCATTTTCACCAAGAATTTCACAAGCTTTCACATTTTTTTTCATTGAAGTTTCATTCCAATCTCACAAATTCTTCATCAAATATTCATCATAATCAATTCTCTCATACTGCTTCATCATCATAGATCCTAATCCAATCAAGAATCAAGTGTGAATCATCCATTTTCGAGCACCTTTTTCATCAACATCAAAATTGGAGTTTCAAGTGGACAGCATAATTCAAGCCAAGAATCATCACAACACTGCATACAGAATCAATACCTGAGTAATTTGATCAAGATTCAAGCCTTGGAAGCCTCAGATCCTCAATCTTCCATAGCTGTTTTCAAGCTTTTGCACCAGGTGAGTTTTCATTCACACAGCTCGATCTAGTTAGTTTAGCATGTTGTTGTTAGTTTAGATTTGATCTAGGTGGTTAGGAGAACAGTTAGGATGAATTTGGAATGATTTGGTGATGGTTGTTAGCAGGTGCAACAAACTGTTAGGGTTTAAATCTCTTAGGTTAGTGCATCATAATCTTAGCTTGATAGCGCAGGTTAATCTCCATTAGGCATAGATTAGTTTAGGTCAAGTTTGAGGGAGAATTGTTGTGGTGCATCTCAGAGAACTTCCATGGTGACCAGAGTTTGATGCCATCGGGTTTGTTGATCTAGTGAATTTCAAAGCAATCTAATGCCATAGGATTGTAGAGGGGAGAATTCTGAACATTTTTCATGTTCACATCGTGTGGATTGGTTGCCTGTAGAGTGAGAACAGAATGGTGTAAGGGTGCTCGTGCATGGCCATTCATGGAGTTGAAACCCTAAGTTTCAGAATCAATGAAGAAGACGAAATCTGGACCCTTCAATTCGTGTTAGACTCTTGACTGAGAGGGAAATCCAATGGCTCTCATTTAATCTGATTTTGGGAGGGAAATAGAGTTGGTGCCAAAACGCGCCGTTTCATTAATTGAAACGGGCGGGCCTGAGTAGTTTGTGCTAATACCACCCCCAGCAATAGGCCCAATTCCATTTTAACGTGTTTCTATCCCTATTCTCACCCCTCAGCGCTCTTCTATTGTTTCACTAATTCTGAGTAACTCTGGGCCTAGTGTAAAAACGCTACTCGCACCCCTGGCTGTGTGGCCCATTCTGATTATAACTGGGCGTATCTGCTATTCTAACCCCCCTCCCTCATTTTTAATTCATTTAATTTCTTAATTCCATTTTAGTTTTTACCAATTTTCATTAATTCATAACAAATTCATAAAAAATGCATTTCAATCCATTCTTTTTACATCATTTTCATTAAAATGTCTAGAAAATTTTCATTAAATAAAATTGCATTTTTTATTTTTATTCCATATTTTTCCATATTTTCTAAATAAATGTCATATTAAATAGTTTCATTTCATGCATCATTTTAATAATTTTTGTTCTCTTACATGCTTTAATATTTTTTGGTCATTCTTTTTATATTGTTTAGATGAGATATTCAACTTGTAGAAATATTTTAGTTCCCATTTTTAGGAGTTAATTTTAGGTGATTAAAATATGCTTGAACACCATGAACAAAACTAGGGTTTTAGGTGACAACTTAAGAAGTTTGATTTCATTTCCCTTAGGACTTAGGATTTAACTAGATTAGTTATGGGACTATAGGGGCTATGGGTAGCTATTAGATCCCTTAGAGAAAAGTTAAGATTCCCCTACTGCTATTAATACTGTCTGTATATCTGATTGACTGGTGTGGTGTGCCCTCTGGGGATTATTGCTTGCTTGCTTGGGTATTGGGTTTGTCTGGGCCTTGGGAGAGCTGAAGACTTGTGAAGATGGAGACCATTGGAGATCCAGATGTTGAAGATCAATTGCCAAAGTTGAGGAGGAGATTCTTGCTAGCAGCTGCTGAGGAGACTAGGGTTTAGGAGCTAGGCAGAGCTCTAGGTTAGAAAGTTTGTTTCTCAAACATGGATTGCCTTGTCTGCATCCATTCTTCTCTGTGATTCAGAGTCTCTCTAAGACACTCACCCCCTTCCTTTGGAAGGCTTGGTGATAGTGTCTATGAGATAGAACTCTTGAGAGAAAATGTCTTTTGTGTTAGAAGCAGTCTGTTCACCACCTTTGGTAGTCAACTGATTGCTTAACACCCGATTCACTCTTGTGACTAATCCCTCATCCTGGAGGTTTGAGCTTGAAGAAAAGCCATTGCAGATAGAAGACTGATGATCAAAGCCCTTGCCTGAAGGTCATGAAGATGGAAAGTGATGCTTGTTGAAGCCTGTAGCTGCTTGGAGATTGCTTGAAGCCAGATGT
Organism: Lathyrus sativus; assembly: GCA_963859935.3. Lineage (NCBI taxonomy): Eukaryota > Viridiplantae > Streptophyta > Magnoliopsida > Fabales > Fabaceae > Lathyrus > Lathyrus sativus. Next base: position 24,915 of record CAWUDS030004570.1, read on the forward strand.
TGATCCAGAGCTGCTGATGCTGTTTCTTTTGCTGTTGTATTTTATTGCTGATGTATTGATTGGTTTTCTGAACTGTATTGTTTGCTGTTTACCCCGCTGGGTTGAAAGTGAAGCCTGTTCACTTTTGCCTATTGTTTTCTAGGTTCGAGGTTGAGTGGGACTCCCTTGCCTCGCTTGTGCTGTTGCATCCATGCATTTTACTGTTTTACTGTATATATCTGATATTGTTTCTGTTTCTGCCTATCCCGTAGGATCTCTGTTTCTCTCTGTGCAAGAGAGGAGTATGATAGACACTAGGTCTTAACCCATGCATGACAACATTAGGTTAGTTTGTTTCCCTTCGCAACCGTAGGTTAGAGTTCTGTCTCTTTCTTTCTCAAAACAAACAGAAAAACACATAAAGATTTCAAACACAATAAAAGGCACTTCTTCCGTAAAAGAATGTGAACTCATCAAGACGTCATTTTTGTCCGCTTGGACTGCTAATCAGAAAAAAACCTTTTTCAGAAGGAATAAAATCAACCAAGACAAGCCTGTGTCGTACGTGACCCGAACTACGTTTGCTCTGATCTTTCATGCTGTATGAAAGTACGTAGGCATAGGATGCGATATCCTAGCGAGCAACCTTCCCCTCCTTTCCCGTAGGTAGGCGAACTACGTTGACTCTGATTTCTCGTTCCAGGCGGGAATGCGTAGGCATAAAGTGCGATACTTTGCCGAGTCATTTTTTTTTATTTTCATTTTATTTTCTTTTTAACCCTTGACCTATAGTTTAGATAGAATAACAATCCATACCCGAAAACAAGCGTGGATCCCGTCGAGTACGACGGACGTGAGGGGTGCTAATACCTTCCCCTTGCGTAACCGACTCCCGAATCCAGGTTTTGGTTGCGACGACCATACCTTTCCCGTGTTGTGCGAGGTTTACTCTGAGCGTTTCCTTTCCCTCCCGTGGGATAAATAACGCACGGTGGCGACTCTTCTGTTCAGCCGGCGCCGATTTTCGCAGTAGCGACAGCTGGCGACTCTGCTGGGGATCCAACGTCCCCTGGCTGCTAAGGACTGCGATGGTTCTTATGCATTTGGGATCCAACGTCCCTTGAGAGAGTCAATCCTAACGCTTGTTTTCCCGTCGAGGATTTTGTATGGAGTTATTTTATATTTCTAGCCTTGTATTTTCAGCTTTATATATTGATTATTGTTGCTGTATCTGGGGTATGACGGGTGTTCTGATATTGAGAGATAAGCCGGACCTGGGCTTGAGTGCACCTAGAATTAGAGTAGAAATTAGTGGGCGCCCGCTTGCTTTGCTTGCTTTGGTGTCCCATGAAATCTACACTCAGACGAGGTTCCTCTGGTTGGCCTCCTGCCCCTTCCTTTGGTTGGCGTGGGTTGCTGGTTAGTTGGATTGTCGACTCTGGGGACCGATCATTTGGAAGTTGGCTAAGTGAGGCCTCTTCAGGAATTGATGATGCCACTCCTTCTGGGAATCGTATCATCAACCCTGAAAGTCTGTGACGCCAACGACCGCATAGGATGCCGTACCTTGTGCCAGTTATAGGGCCACCCACCTGTGAGGGGATTCAGGGTTATGCAGGTAACCAGACCTCCAGACTACCGGTTATTTCTTGATCAGAGATCCTGGTTATTTATGGAGAGCTATGAGGTCTGTCAGAGACCATTTGGAGATGTGTTATGGGGTCTATCAGAGACCAATTGGAGATGTGATTCGAGGTCTACCAGAGACCATTTGGAGATATGTTCTGAGGTTTGTCGGAGACCAGTTGGAGAGTTATAAGGTCTGTCAGAGACCATTTGGAGATGTGTTCTGAGGTCTGTCAGAGACCACTTGGAGATATGTTCTGAGGTCTGTCAGAGACCAATTGGGGATATGATTTGAGGTCTACCAGAGACCAGTCGGAGTTATGGTTTGAGGTCTGTCAGAGACCAGTATTGGAGTTTTGTTTTAGGTCTATCTGAGACCAAGGCTTGCTGACTTCTGGGTGGTCTATCTGAGACCTTTCTTGATTGGGTTCAGGCTATTAAGCTACAGCTTTGGTCCCTGTTGCATGATACTTGCATTGCATTGCCTGCATATCCATTACCATTTGCATTTCACTAACGTGTGTCTGTGCTGCAGGTGCATTTGCATTTCCCTAGTTCTAGTGCCCAGACTTCTGAGTTTTGATCATGACTAGCTTAAGGAGAACGGTTGCTTACAAATTGCCTACGCCTGATATTGTTCCTTTACTGGGGTTGATCTCTCTTGCTGATGAGGGTGTTCGTAGGAGTTTCCGGATGAGCTATGGTAGATTATTGAGATTGGTGTGCAAACCTACAGAGGTAGAGTTGGAGGGGCTGTATGCTTTGATGCAATTCTATGACCCTGCTTTGAGGTGTTTTACGTTCTCTGACTTTATTACGGGACCAACCCTGGAGGAATACGTTGAGTATGTTGAGCTGCCCGTGCAGAACCAGGTTCCATTCATTCATTATGACGCCAAACCCAGGCCTGAGGAATTGGCAAAAGCCTTGCATGTTGATGCTTCTGAACTTGTGACTACTATTTCCCGTGGAGTTCCAGGCTTCTCATTTCAGTTCTTAGTTGGTAAAGCCCAAGAGTACGCTAAGAGCGGGTGCTGGGTTGCTTTCAATGCTGTGTTGGCCTTGTGCATTTATGGCATAGTCTTGTTTCCCAATATACCGGACTTTGTGGACTTTGATGCCTTCTACTTGTTTGCCGCTGGTAATCCTGTACCTACTTTACTCGGAGACCTCTACCACTCACTGCATTACAAGAATGAGAAGGGGAGAGGAAAGAATGTTCATCTTTGTGTACCCTTGTTGAGTATGTGGTTTGAAAGTCACCTTCCTAAGAGAAGATCTGCTGCAGAGACTACAGTTCCAGCTAGTTGGCCAGAGCGCCTGATGAGGTTATCTTCCGAAGACGTTGTATGGTTTGATCGAGACCTGTTGGGATCTGAGCTCATCTTCAGTTGTTCTGGGTACCCTAATGTGCCGCTGATAGGAAGAAAAGGGTGTATCAATTACAACCCTTCTCTATTCATTCGTCAGTTCGGATATGCGCTGAAGAATCCACCTCAGGAGGAAGAAGTACAGGAATCTCTGTACTTCACCGGTGACGTGAAGGGGGAGTTATTAGCCAAGTTGCAACATGCCTGGACGCATATTAACCGCAGAGGGAAGCCGTTGTTAGGAAAGAATGACTGTCGGGCCTATGCACCTTACAGGGTCTGGATCCAGGAAAGAGCAAGTCAGTTGAAGATGCCATTTCCAGATGCACCAATCCTCGCTCTTATTCCGGCAGCAGAGCCGACCACTGTTTCTAGAGAAGTCTACGAACAAGTTGTGAGAGAGAAAGAAGCCTTAATGAAGATTAACGAAGGGTTAGAGCAAGAGTTAGCCCAAGTACGCAGTGAGAAAAACAAGGCCGTATATGCTTTCCAGCAACAGATCGAGCTTGTAAACAGGTTAGGAGCTGAGTTGACTGAGGAAAAGAAAAAGCGCGAACGTCTGGGGCAAGAGTTCAGAAGTTCCCATGACATGCTGGAAGCCAAAAAGAAGGCGCTCGACGCAGCACACCGAGAAATCTCCTCTTGCAATAAGACTTGGAACGCTACACTCACTAACAACAAGAAGAGGGAAGATAAGCTAAAGCAGCAAATTTCCGACCTCGAAGAGAAGTTGAAGTCTAGCATCAAGAAGTGTGAGGAGGAAGTGATGACCCGGTATAGTGTCCAGCATGCACTGAACAAGGCAATCAAATCCAGAGATGAAGCGGTGTCTCAGAAGCGAAAGCTAGAGGATTGCTTCGGAGAAGCAACATGGGAAGAAACTGCTGAAGACGTACGCCGTGTCCTTAAGAGGAGAAATCAGCTTGTTGAAGGGCTGCTTGATCGACCAAGCCATCCGGAGACCAAGAAGTTGATAGAGGAGTACCAGACTTTTGGGAAGATTTGATCATTTCATGTAGTATCTTGTATGCTTTATTTGCATAGTGCTGACCATCACCAGGATTGTTGGTTGAGGTCATGCCTTCTTTGTACTCTCAGTGATGTTGTACCCTGGGCTTATTGATTCTCCTTGCAATATACGAGGCTTTCTATGATTCAGCTCCAATATTCCTATTGTCAGCACTGTCACTGCACCGGCACCTTTGCACTAGAACTGGGGGAATGAACTTCCCTAATGCACAGACACATTGCATTGCATTCATATACATATTGCATTACAGGTAATCTTTGAATGGTGTCTTATCTCCTGCTCTGTACCAGGTACTTAACAGGATTCCAGATCAACATCCGCACCGCTATTCTACACGCTCCAACTGTCGGAAAGTCATGGACCAGATTCAGAACGAGATGCAGGACGTGCGCGAGAAGCTCGCCCTCTTCATGCAGACCATGGAAGCTATAGCAAAAGGGCAAGAGAATTTGCAGGCCATGGTCCAGCCTCTGTTGGCTCGCAACGCTGGTCATGGTAATGAAGATCACCAGTCTGTCCGGGTTGATACTGCTCATGGAGACGGCACTCCCACGCCAGTGGCTCCACCGGTGATCAATATGACTGCTGCTAACGTCAACAACGCTACCGCTGCTGTGAATGGTAACGTCGGAGTGGGAAATGAAACTGCTGTCCATAATGCTGGGCTGGGTGATGTCAATGTGGGAGATAATCTCGGAGGCAATGGCTTTGTTAATACTGGGTTCGGATTCAACGATCAGGGATTCGACAACACTGGCAAGTATGGCTTTAATGCTCAAGGCTTTGGGCAAGATGGTTATGGTATGGTCAATCAGGGTTACGGGGGCTTTGGAAACGGAAACGGTGCTGGATTTATGGCTTATGGTCCTGCTGGAGGTGTTCAAGGGTACAGCAACAGAGGCCGAGGTCCCGGGATGAACCAGATCAGAGCTGGACGTAATAATGCATATGATGGATACGGGGCTGGAAACGGTATGTGGCAAGAGGATCAACAGGAGGACGCCTTCTCAGGAGGAGGTTTTGAAGGGCCGATGGATGATTCTCAAAAGATCAGAATGCTGGAAGAGCAAATGAAGGGAGTCCTAAATCAAAGCGCTGTGGGTCTGGACATGGCAACTATGGGCTTGGTACCTGGCTTGAGGGTGCCAATTAAATTCAAGGCGCCCGCATTCGATAAGTACAAAGGAGACACATGTCCGAAGGTGCATGTACGAGCTTATTATAGAAAGATGTCTGCATACTCCACTGATGAAAGAATGCTAATGCATTTCTTTCAGGATAGTCTGTCGGGCCCTTCCCTAGAGTGGTACATGGGGTTGGAGCCAACTGATATCAAGACTTGGAAGCAATTAGCGGAGGCGTTCGTAGCCCATTACAAGTATAACAGCGACCTGGCACCCAATCGGGTCCAGTTAGCCGGGCTGTCGCAGAAGAAGGGGGAGAGTTTTAAAGAGTACGCGCAAAGGTGGCGCGATATGGCTGCCAGGGTCCGTCCTCCTGTGGAAGATAAGGAAATGAATGATATGTTTGTCGGCACCTTCACCGGGCTGTTTCATGATATGCTGTTTCATACGTCTCTGGCCAGTTTTTCAGACCTGATTCTGATGGGTGAAAAGATTGAGCGTAATATTAAGCAAGGAAAGTTCCAAGTCGATGAATCAACTGCATCTGGCAGTAATAGGAAAACTTATGGGGGGCGCCGTCAGGGCGAAGCTAGCGCGGTATTTGGAGGCCGAGGCCGAGGCCGAGGCAGGGGAAGAAATCAATATCGTCAGCCGCAGCAGGTGTCGAGTGTTACTATCCCATATCAGCAACAACCAATCCAGCAACAACAACCGGTTCAGCAGCAACCAATGCCACAGCAGCAGCAGCCTCAGCAGGGGGCACAGCAGGCTCAGCGAAGATTCCAGGGTGGTAAGCCGAGAAGAGTGTTTGAGAAACCTCCCTCTACCTATGCTGATTTATTGCAGACATTGTTGGGATTGAATCTAGTGGAGAAAAGAACCCCGGCACCGATAACGGGAACTCCCCCGTTCGGCTATGACGCAAACAGGCACTGTGAGTTTCATTCTGGGGCCCCGGGCCACGATATAGAAGGTTGTCATGCTTTTAAGCACGTGGTGCAGGATCTCTTGGACAACAAGTCTATCAACTTCGGAACGACAGGTCCGAATATAGTCCAGAAACCCATGCCTAATCATGGGGCGAACGCCGTTCTGACCGAGGAAGGGTTGAATCTGATTATGAATGTTGAAGATTTGAAGACGCCGCTGAGCAAAATAAAGAGCCGACTGTTGCAAGGAGGTGTTTACCCGGGTTGTAACGAGTATTGCTTAGACTGTTGGACCCTAGCTGGGGGGTGTGAGGATTTGAAGAAAGGCATTCAGGCCTTAATTGATGATGGTATATTGCAGTTTGATAGAACGGCAACTGACGAGCCTGCAGGGGCAGTAGTGGATAATCGGAGTGATGTGGCCACGGTAACGATTCCGCGGAAGACGATCACTATTGCAGCACCAGCTCAGCGCCCACCGATCACCATAACTAAGGCTGGGCCAATCCCGTATGAGAACACGAAAGCAGTCCCATGGTCATATGGGCTAGAGGTGTATTGTGACGGGATAAAGATTGATGTCAACAAGCAGCCAGCGGAGATCGTGGATAATGTTGTTGGTTCAGGAGGCATGACGAGGAGCGGCCGGATCTTTATATCTCCTGAAGTCGAGGCTGAAAGGCTAGCGAAAGGAAAAGGGAAAGCGGTTGAGAATGTTCCGGTTCAAGCAAGTGAAAAAGAAGCAGCATCGAAAGATGTGGAAGAATTCATGCGCTTAATTCGGAAAAGTGATTATAAAATTGTGGAGCATCTGCAGCAGACACCGTCCAAAATATCTATCCTGTCATTGTTGTTGTGTTCGGAAGCTCACAGGAACGCTTTGCTGAAAGTTTTGGACACCTCTTTTGTACCTCAGGATGTCTCCGTAAATCAGCTAGAAGGAGTATTGGCACATGTAAATGCAGGCCACAGTCTTGGCTTTACTGATTTTGACTTGACTCCGAAAGGGAGGGATCATAATATGGCATTACACGTATCAGTTGAGTGCAGAGGGTCGGTAATGTCGCACGTATTGGTTGACACCGGATCGTCTTTGAATGTGCTGCCTAAGAAGGCAATGATGAAGCTGGATGTTCGAGGGATTTTGTGTACTCCCAGTGATTTGGTAGTCAGAGCATTTGACGGCACGCGGAGAACAGTCTTCGGATCGATTACCTTGCCTCTGCAAGTGGGGCCGGAAGTGTTTGCAACGGAGTTTTATATCATGGATATACAGCCTGCGTACAGCTGCTTGCTGGGAAGACCCTGGATTCATGGGGCAGGGGCAGTCACGTCTACCCTGCATCAGAAGTTAAAGTATATGGTCGGGGACAGCGTAGTCACCGTGTGCGGAGAAGAAGACATCCTGGTCAGCCATCTATCTTCGTTTAAATATGTGGAAGTCGACGGGGAGATCCATGAGACGCCATGCCAGGCATTCGAAGGTTTGCGCATCAAGGACAAGGGTCCCGGGCCGAGCAAAGTGCCAGAGATAGCTGTTTCATCGTATAAAGAAGCTCAAGCGCTAGTGGAAGCAGGAGAAGCCAAGGGCTGGGGCAAAGTGTTGGACATTCCGGTGAAGATGGACCGGTTCGGACTGGGGTACCGACCGTCGTCATCAACTCCTTCCGTGGGGGCCCCTCATTTCAGAAAGTCAATCACCATCTCTGCCAGTGGAGTATGTCATGAATCTGTCAATGCTGCTTCAGAATCTGATGAAGGGGACAGCGACTGTGATATGGATGCCTGGATTCAGCCAAGCACGCCAGGACAAGGACTGTGCAACTGGTCTATTCAGGAGCTTGTTCCTGTGACTTTTAAACAGTAATGCTTTGCTTTATTAATTGTTGAATAATCTGATGTCTTGCCCGGGGCATCAGGATTTGCTTAGGGCTGTGTTGTTATAAACATTGCGCGTTAATCATTAAATAAATGGTGTTTTTTCATGTGCAAATACTGTAATCCCTGTCTTTCCTGTTTTGTATTTTTCAATAAAATGGCAATGTGGTTATTCGCTTTATACGCATTTTGAAGCACTTAACCCTTCCTTTTGCAGGATAACATTTTCAGATGACATCCTTGAGCCACCTATGACTCGTCCCGACTTCGAGCACCCGGTATTCCAAACTGAAGAAGAGGTTGTCGAAGATAGCGATGTTCCTGAAGAACTGTCTTGGTTAGTGAAGCAAGAGGAAAGAGCCATTCTGCCTCACGACGAGGTTATCGAAATTATCAATTTGGGGTCGGAAGGGGTTGAGAAGAATATTCGTATCGGGGCTGCACTGCAAAGTGATATCAAGCGAAGACTGGTTGAAATGCTCCGAGAGTATAATGATGTATTCGCTTGGTCGTATCAAGATATGCCAGGGCTCGATACAGATATGGTAGTGCATCGCCTGCCACTGAAGGAAGACTGCCCGCCCGTCAAACAAAAGCTTCGCAGAACTCGACCAGATATGGCAATGAAGATCAAAGAGGAGGTTCAGAAACAGTGGGACGCTGTTTCATGGCTGTGACGAAGTATCCCTCATGGGTTGCCAACATCGTACCAGTGCCAAAGAAAGATGGCAAGGTTCGAATGTGCGTGGATTATAGAGATTTGAATAAAGCAAGCCCAAAAGACGATTTTCCGCTTCCTCACATTGACGTGTTAGTCGATAATACTGCTCAATACTCTGTATTCTCCTTCATGGATGGCTTTTCAGGCTATAATCAAATTAAGATGGCGCCAGAGGATATGGAGAAGACTACTTTCATAACGCCTTGGGGAACATTTTGCTATAAAGTGATGCCCTTTGGTTTGAAAAATGCTGGGGCAACGTATCAGCGTGCGATGACGACTCTTTTTCATGACATGATGCATAAAGAGATCGAAGTTTATGTGGACGATATGATTGCCAAATCCCAGACGGAGGAAGAGCATCTGGTGAATTTGTTGAAGTTGTTTAAAAGGCTTAGGAAGTTCAGGCTGAGGCTGAACCCTAACAAATGCACCTTTGGGGTGAGATCGGGTAAGCTCCTGGGGTTCATAGTAAGCGAAAGAGGAATAGAGGTCGATCCTGCTAAAATAAAAGCGATTCAAGAAATGCCGACGCCTAAAACAGAGAAAGAGGTGCGCGGGTTTTTAGGGAGGTTGAACTACATTGCCCGGTTCATATCTCACCTAACTGCCACGTGTGAACCATTATTCAAGCTGCTAAAGAAAGATCAAGCTGTAACGTGGAACGAAAATTGTCAAAAGGCGTTCGACAAAATAAAGAAGTATTTGCAGGAGCCTCCTATTTTGATACCCCCAGTGGCAGGGAGACCCTTGATAATGTATTTGACGGTTCTTGAGGGGAGTATGGGTTGTGTTCTCGGTCAACACGACGAGACGGGGAGAAAAGAGCATGCAATCTATTATTTGAGTAAGAAATTTACAGACTGTGAATCTCGATACTCAATGCTGGAGAAAACGTGTTGCGCGCTAGCCTGGGCCGCCAAGCGTTTGAGGCAGTACATGCTGAATCATACAACCATGCTCATCTCGAAGATGGATCCTATCAAATATATATTCGAAAAGCAGGCGTTGTCAGGTAGAATTGCCCGTTGGCAGATGGTCTTGACTGAATACGATATTCAATACGTCTCGCAAAAGGCTATAAAGGGGAGTGTGTTGTCTGAGTATCTGGCGGAGCAGCCTATTGAAGAGTATCAATCGATGAGGTTTGATTTTCCTGACGAGGATATCATGTACCTTAAGATGAAGGATTGTGGGGAACCGTTACCAGACGAAGGACCAGAGCCGGGGTCCCAATGGAAGATGATTTTTGACGGAGCTGTGAATGCTTACGGTAGCGGAATAGGGGCAATTATCACTACGCCACACGGGTCGCATATCCCGTTTACTGCCCGATTGACCTTTGCCGTTACCAACAATGAGGCCGAATACGAAGCTTGTATAATGGGGCTTGAAGAAGCCATTGATTTGCGAATCAAACATCTAGACGTATACGGAGACTCAGCTCTGGTGGTGAATCAGATCAAAGGGGAATGGGAGACACGTCAGCCCAATTTGGTACATTACATGAATTATGCAAGGAGATTGTTGCCTTTCTTCGACAAAGTTGAATTGCATCACGTACCGCGGGCAGAAAATCAAATGGCTGACGCCCTTGCCACTTTGTCTTCCATGTACAAGGTCAACTTCTGGAACGAAGCTCCCCAAATCACTATCTCTCGGTTGGACAGGCCAGCTTATGTATTTGCTATTGATGAAGCATCTGATGACAAACCGTGGTATTTTGATATCCTTAATTTCCTGAAGAATAAAGAGTATCCGGCTGGGGCATCCAGTCAAGATCAGAAGACTCTCAGGAGATTAGCGGGCAATTTCTATTTGAACCCGGATGGCGTCTTATACAGAAGGAACCACGATTTGGTGTTGTTGCGTTGTGTAGACGAGAAAGAGGCAAAGCTTCTTATGGAGGAAATTCACGAAGGTGCCTTTGGTACGCATGCTGGTGGGCATGCTATGACGAGAAAACTGCTGAGGGCAGGTTATTTTTGGCTGACGATGGAAACTGATTGTTTCAAGTTCGCAAGGAAGTGCCACAAGTGCCAAATTTATGCTGACAAAATACACGTGCCTCCGAGTCCTCTAAATGTGATGTCATCTCCATGGCCATTCTCGATGTGGGGAATCGATATGATCGGAAAGATCGAGCCGACGGCTTCTAACGGGCATCGGTTCATCCTAGTAGCAATCGATTATTTCACCAAGTGGGTGGAAGCGGCGTCTTACGCAAATGTAACGAAGCAAGTGGTGGCTAGATTCATCAAGAGAGATATCATTTGCCGATATGGGATTCCCGAGCGGATAATCACGGATAATGGTTCTAATCTGAACAACAAAATGATGAAGGAGCTCTGTCAGAATTTCAAGATCGAACATCACAACTCCTCCCCTTACCGACCCAAGATGAATGGCGCTGTTGAAGCGGCCAATAAGAATATCAAGAAAATCGTCCAGAAAATGGTGGTGACTTATAAGGATTGGCACGAGATGCTACCTTTTGCTTTGCACGGTTATCGTACGACGGTACGCACATCAACCGGGGCAACTCCGTTCTCGTTGGTATACGGAATGGAGGCGGTACTACCATTAGAAGTTGAGATCCCTTCTCTGAGGGTATTGCGAGACGTTCAGCTGGACGAGGCAGAATGGGTAACGAACAGATTGAACCAATTGAGTTTGATGGATGAGAAGAGGCTAGCTTCTCTGGCATATGGTCGTTTGTACCAAAGACGAATGAAGAAAGCGTACGACAAGAAGATACTTCCGCGAAGCTTTCAGACGGGCGACCTTGTGCTGAAAAGGATTCTCCCGCCGCAAGCAGATCATAGGGGCAAGTGGACCCCCAACTACGAAGGGCCATACGTTGTCAGTAAGGTCTTTTCAGGAGGAGCGTTATTGTTGTCCACCATGGACGGAGAAGACTTTGCGTCACATGTGAATTCGGACGCAGTTAAAAAATACTTTGCTTAAAATAGACCCGCTGGACAGAAAAAAGAGAGTCCAGGCAAAAATGGGGCATCCTGGCGAACCAAAAAACAGAATGAAAGGTTCGGGCAAAAGTTAGGGATAAAATTGAAAAAAAATGTACACCCGCGAAGTTGAAAACCTACACTGGGCGGCTTCGGCAAAAAAGGGTATCCCGGTGAACTGAAAACCCGTAAAGGGCGGTTCACGCAAAAGTTAGGGATTTGAAAAGCAAATGACTGCGGTCCGAATTTGACATTGCAATGAGCATCAATGCGGGAGAATATATTTGAGAAGTCAGTTATCGGATACAATCTCTTCATAAGTAGGGATACCGGGAAAGCATTAGAGTCGGATGAGTCATAGGAGGATCATTTCGTGGTGTTCATCTGCATCCAGTTGCCGACATGTGTACAAAATTTAATTTGTCAATATTTATGCTTCTTGTGCATACTTACATACTTATGTACTCGCTTTGCGTAGCTTCCTCATTTCAGGAGTTACATCCCGTGTACAAAAACTCCGCCCATTCAGGGGCCCAATCAATGAAAACGTGTTATTCAGTACTTGATGCCTGTTCTTTACTGTTTTGTGCACGATAAAGCGCCTAAGTTTGATGAAACTAGCATGAGTATAACATCACTGGCCCGTGCCAACAATTGTTAAAGCTTTGAATTAACTGAGTATAACGTCACTAACCTGAATTGATTTGATTGCATAGGCTTGTCGTGTCTTGTTTGTGTTGTTGCAGGTTTCATAACCATACGAGGAAGATGATCAAAAGATTGCGATGAAGAAAGACTCAGTCTCCACGCAGGTCATGCATGTTCTTCCTGAAGAAGGATAGAATTCCCCAGCTAGCCGTAGCTTATCCAAAGGACGTGCTCCAGAAAAGTTATTCGTCCTCAGCAGAGTTTGGCGATTCCAAGATCATGAGGCTGTATTCAGACAGGTTCATCTTTCCCCGCAGGGTCATGCACTCTCCCCCGGCGGAGTCAGTTACTTTTCCCCGAGAGAATCTGGCCATCCCCAGTGGAATTCTCTTTGCAAGTGTTTTCATTCCTTCCAGTGGAACTCGAAGATCAAGACTCTCCAAAGCAGAGTTGATGGTGGGTCCTGTCATTTATTTTGTCAGAGATACTGGTGATATCAGTTCACGTTCTAGCAGGAAGTCCGATCGAACTATGCGCATCTGCTATTCCCCAGCAGGGGGGTTACCTCAATAGGGTGTGGTTTGAGTTCCCAATTTCCCAGCAGGGTCGACTTCACCCTTCCAGCATTTATTTTGTTGGAATAATTCTGTAGCATCTGGCTATCCCCGGCGAGTCGGCACTATCCTTCCAGCATTTATTTTGCTGAAGCAGTTCCTGTATTCTAGCGGTTCAGGTGGAGAGAGCTCTCGCTCGAATGAATTACCAAACATTCAAGATCTCGGCATGAGACATTTGATGAAAATGTTAGCTTTGGCATTAGTCCCCACAGAGTTAGCATGAAGAGATTTTCTTTGTCTCTGACAGAGTCATTTATGCAAATGTCTCTTATTTTCCCTACCAGAGTCTGCAAGATAAATTTCTCTCTGTCCCCAAGCAGAGTTACTTATGTCCCCACTGGAGTGGTGCTGAAGTTTCTCTAGTCCGATCAGCGGATTGTTTCCTGCAAAGTCGTTGTTACGTCGACATTAAAAGGGTTTCCATGAATCAGAATTTTAGAGGCCACCGCCGGTTATCAGAACAGGCGTCCGATAGTGTGGTTTCCAGACATCCCCAGTAGAGTCCGCCTCAAAGTCGCTGTCACGTCAGTGCTAAGAAGTTTGTGGGGGGGATCATTGGAGAATTAAGTCCTGACGTGGACCATTTACTCCTATATTGACGGGATTTCTTCAGAAGTGGGCGTCCTAACGTGGGCAGGTTATTTCCCTGGATTGGTGAAGCGTGTTAGTCCTATCGTGGGCAGATTCGAGTTCTCGAAATTAGCGGAATGGGAGGTCATGACGTTGACAAAAGTGATTACTCTTTGTGTTGGTGTCCTGACGGGGACAGATCAGATCAGGATGTAGTCCTTACGCGGACATGTCAAAAGATAGTTTCCTTACGTGGAAATGACGGCATTCCTGACGTGGAAAGAGCGGAGTCCTTACGTGGACAGAGTAAGATGGCCTTCCTTACGTGGAAGAATGTAGTCCTGACGCGGACAAATTGGAAGGCAATGATTCCTTACATGGAAAGAGAAGGTGTTTCCTTCCGTGGAAAAGTTTAGTCCTGACGTGGACAGATCAAGGTTTGATTCCTAACGTGGAAGGATCAGAGTCCTTACGTGGACATATCAAGAGTATTCCTTACGTGGAAAAAAATCTCATTCCTTACGTGGAAAGATTGGAGTCCTTACGGGGACAGAGAAAGAGTGCATTCCTAACGTGGAAGAGTTTAGTCCTGACGCGGACAGATCCAGACGAAGTCTTATTCCTTACGTGGAAAGATTGGAGTCCTTACGTGGACAGATTAAGATTATGTTCCTAACGTGGAAAGATGGAGATTCCTTACGTGGAAAGATTTGAGTCCTTACGCGGACATATCAAGATTGGTTCCTGACGTGGAAAGAAAGAGATTATTCCTGACGTGGAAGAAATTGAGGTCCTAACGTGGACAGATTCAAGAAAAGATGGTTCCTAACGTGGAAGAGTGATACACTCCTTACGTGGAAAAGTTGAGTCCTGACGTGGACAGGTTCAGAAAAGTTGTTTTCCTTACGTGGAGAGATTGGAGTCCCGACGCGGACATGTCAAGTGGTATTGGAGTCCTTACGTGGACAGACCGATATGGAAAGAAGATTGCTTCCTGACGTGGAAAGATGAAGGGGTTAGTCCTGACGTGGACAGATACAGAAGAAAGGATTCCTAACGTGGAAAGGTTTTACTCCTAACGTGGAAGAGTTTTATTCCTAACGTGGACGATTCAGTTTATGGAGATGCAGACGAATTATCCCCAGCGGAGTTGCCGAGATTTTAGGGGTTAACAGCAAGGGGAGTCCTAACGTGGACAGGTTTTAGTTGAGATTTCTTCGTATGGACGACAGACAGAGTCCTAACGTGGACAAGCAAGCAATCTGTGATGACAGAATCCTCTTCAGAACGATGAAGACAATCCCCAGCACGGTCGCGCGAGATCAGTGGGTTACTGTAACAGTCAGATTCAGCTGATGAATGTCGTTCCTCAAGCAGGAGCGCAATTTAGTTTTGCGGTTGGCAAATTTCGGGTTTCACTAGTATTCAACCGTCTCGTACCGCGAATGTCCGAAGGCTCCGGGCTCTTCATCCAATCGGGTCCAAGTCGCTTGAATAGGGGCAGCTGTTGCACCCTAAAATTTGCCCAACCTTATCACTTGGTTTATGTTTCATTATCATTAGCATATAGAGTCATGTACATAGGCTAACCATCTGCATAGCATAAGCATAGCAAGTCATTCAACAGGGGACCAATCATTATTTTCATCTCTAGAGGCCTATCAAGAGGTTATTATCCCAATTCAATCTCATTCAAGTCATCAGAAAAGAATTTGAAAGCAAAGAGTTCAGCAGATCAAGCTTTGAGTCCATCTCCTAGCTGAGGGTATCTGAGGGTCCACAAGAGGATTGTGAGCTGTGAATTGAAAGCATGGAGAGTATCTAGACATTATGAGAGACTTAGAAAGTCATTTGGAGAAGGAGACAAGTCATTGATGAGAGCATAAGAGCTACAATTGAAGACAGTCAACTAGGGTTTCATCTGGGTCAACCCTAGGTCAACCCTAGGTCAATTGACTGGTTTTAAGGGGCATTCAAGTCTAGTGGAGAGATGTGGGGTTCATCATTGGACATATGAAGAAGGATATGGAGATATGACAAGAAGAATTCAAGAGAAATCAAGGAGAAGAGGAGTTACTAAATTAGGGTTTCTCTGTAAAATCCCCTAGTTTAGGTCAAATTTCCAAGCAAGATAAGTCAAAATGCTAGCTTCAAATGGCTTCTTGGCCAACATGAAACTTGTAGAGGATCTCAAGACCTTTAATTTGAGTGGTGGAAGGCATCAAGGAGATTTATAGAACTCAAGTTATGGTCCTTGCAAGTTACAGGTCATCTGAGGTGTCTGAATTTTTGTCTGTGAAAGTGACTTGACTTCCAAGCTAGTTTTGCCCCTCAAGGAGATTTCAAATGAATTCTTGGTCAACATAAGAATTGTTCCTCATTGTCTTAGCTTTCTAGAATGGTATGGTATGCCTTCATATGATGTGTGGAACTCAACTTATGGTCTTGGCAAGCAAAGGGTATTTTGGGCATTTGTGAATTACAGGTCATTTTAACCTATGTCCAAAACTCATACCAGGAGGCCTCAAATGGAAAAACTTACAACATCAAACTTGCTCCAAATGGGATTTTAAGTCTAGAAAGAAGGTCACAAATTATTGGAAAAGCTCATAGCATGAAGTTGCATAATTGGTCAAAATATGAACTAAAATGGCTTATAAAGTGAATAAATTCAAGATGGAAAATGGTTTGGGAGATTTACAAGTCCAAATGGAGACTTCCAATATATGATTTTGAATGGAAAAACAATTCTAAGAACAATGGTTCAAACACTTTTTTGAGTTTAGAAGGAAAAAAGAAAGTTATCTTTGGTTACTTGTAATTGAAGAAACATAACCAAAATGGATCAAAGTTGGAAAGCAAGGGAATGTGCAAGATGGATCTAGAATGTTCATATGGGGTCTATATATTCATGAAATGAGAATTTAGCAAGGGTTGGCTTCATTTTCACCAAGAATTTCACAAGCTTTCACATTTTTTTTCATTGAAGTTTCATTCCAATCTCACAAATTCTTCATCAAATATTCATCATAATCAATTCTCTCATACTGCTTCATCATCATAGATCCTAATCCAATCAAGAATCAAGTGTGAATCATCCATTTTCGAGCACCTTTTTCATCAACATCAAAATTGGAGTTTCAAGTGGACAGCATAATTCAAGCCAAGAATCATCACAACACTGCATACAGAATCAATACCTGAGTAATTTGATCAAGATTCAAGCCTTGGAAGCCTCAGATCCTCAATCTTCCATAGCTGTTTTCAAGCTTTTGCACCAGGTGAGTTTTCATTCACACAGCTCGATCTAGTTGGTTTAGCATGTTGTTGTTAGTTTAGATTTGATCTAGGTGGTTAGGAGAACAGTTAGGATGAATTTGGAATGATTTGGTGATGGTTGTTAGCAGGTGCAACAAACTGTTAGGGTTTAAATCTCTTAGGTTAGTGCATCATAATCTTAGCTTGATAGCGCAGGTTAATCTCCATTAGGCATAGATTAGTTTAGGTCAAGTTTGAGGGAGAATTGTTGTGGTGCATCTCAGAGAACTTCCATGGTGACCAGAGTTTGATGCCATCGGGTTTGTTGATCTAGTGAATTTCAAAGCAATCTAATGCCATAGGATTGTAGAGGGGAGAATTCTGAACATTTTTCATGTTCACATCGTGTGGATTGGTTGCCTGTAGAGTGAGAACAGAATGGTGTAAGGGTGCTCGTGCATGGCCATTCATGGAGTTGAAACCCTAAGTTTCAGAATCAATGAAGAAGACGAAATCTGGACCCTTCAATTCGTGTTAGACTCTTGACTGAGAGGGAAATCCAATGGCTCTCATTTAATCTGATTTTGGGAGGGAAATAGAGTTGGTGCCAAAACGCGCCGTTTCATTAATTGAAACGGGCGGGCCTGAGTAGTTTGTGCTAATACCACCCCCAGCAATAGGCCCAATTCCATTTTAACGTGTTTCTATCCCTATTCTCACCCCCCAGCGCTCTTCTATTGTTTCACTAATTCTGAGTAACTCTGGGCCTAGTGTAAAAACGCTACTCGCACCCCTGGCTGTGTGGCCCATTCTGATTATAACTGGGCGTATCTGCTATTCTAACCCCCCTCCCTCATTTTTAATTCATTTAATTTCTTAATTCCATTTTAGTTTTTACCAATTTTCATTAATTCATAACAAATTCATAAAAAATGCATTTCAATCCATTCTTTTTACATCATTTTCATTAAAATGTCTAGAAAATTTTCATTAAATAAAATTGCATTTTTTATTTTTATTCCATATTTTTCCATATTTTCTAAATAAATGTCATATTAAATAGTTTCATTTCATGCATCATTTTAATAATTTTTGTTCTCTTACATGCTTTAATATTTTTTGGTCATTCTTTTTATATTGTTTAGATGAGATATTCAACTTGTAGAAATATTTTAGTTCCCATTTTTAGGAGTTAATTTTAGGTGATTAAAATATGCTTGAACACCATGAACAAAACTAGGGTTTTAGGTGACAACTTAAGAAGTTTGATTTCATTTCCCTTAGGACTTAGGATTTAACTAGATTAGTTATGGGACTATAGGGGCTATGGGTAGCTATTAGATCCCTTAGAGAAAAGTTAAGATTCCCCTACTGCTATTAATACTGTCTGTATATCTGATTGACTGGTGTGGTGTGCCCTCTGGGGATTATTGCTTGCTTGCTTGGGTATTGGGTTTGTCTGGGCCTTGGGAGAGCTGAAGACTTGTGAAGATGGAGACCATTGGAGATCCAGATGTTGAAGATCAATTGCCAAAGTTGAGGAGGAGATTCTTGCTAGCAGCTGCTGAGGAGACTAGGGTTTAGGAGCTAGGCAGAGCTCTAGGTTAGAAAGTTTGTTTCTCAAACATGGATTGCCTTGTCTGCATCCATTCTTCTCTGTGATTCAGAGTCTCTCTAAGACACTCACCCCCTTCCTTTGGAAGGCTTGGTGATAGTGTCTATGAGATAGAACTCTTGAGAGAAAATGTCTTTTGTGTTAGAAGCAGTCTGTTCACCACCTTTGGTAGTCAACTGATTGCTTAACACCCGATTCACTCTTGTGACTAATCCCTCATCCTGGAGGTTTGAGCTTGAAGAAAAGCCATTGCAGATAGAAGACTGATGATCAAAGCCCTTGCCTGAAGGTCATGAAGATGGAAAGTGATGCTTGTTGAAGCCTGTAGCTGCTTGGAGATTGCTTGAAGCCAGATGTTGATCCAGAGCTGCTGATGCTGTTTCTTTTGCTGTTGTATTTTATTGCTGATGTATTGATTGGTTTTCTGAACTGTATTGTTTGCTGTTTACCCCGCTGGGTTGAAAGTGAAGCCTGTTCACTTTTGCCTATTGTTTTCTAGGTTCGAGGTTGAGTGGGACTCCCTTGCCTCGCTTGTGCTGTTGCATCCATGCATTTTACTGTTTTACTGTATATATCTGATATTGTTTCTGTTTCTGCCTATCCCGTAGGATCTCTGTTTCTCTCTGTGCAAGAGAGGAGTATGATAGACACTAGGTCTTAACCCATGCATGACAACATTAGGTTAGTTTGTTTCCCTTCGCAACCGTAGGTTAGAGTTCTGTCTCTTTCTTTCTCAAAACAAACAGAAAAACACATAAAGATTTCAAACACAATAAAAGGCACTTCTTCCGTAAAAGAATGTGAACTCATCAAGACGTCATTTTTGTCCGCTTGGACTGCTAATCAGAAAAAAACCTTTTTCAGAAGGAATAAAATCAACCAAGACAAGCCTGTGTCGTACGTGACCCGAACTACGTTTGCTCTGATCTTTCATGCTGTATGAAAGTACGTAGGCATAGGATGCGATATCCTAGCGAGCAACCTTCCCCTCCTTTCCCGTAGGTAGGCGAACTACGTTGACTCTGATTTCTCGTTCCAGGCGGGAATACGTAGGCATAAAGTGCGATACTTTGCCGAGTCATTTTTTTTTATTTTCATTTTATTTTCTTTTTAACCCTTGACCTATAGTTTAGATAGAATAACAATCCATACCCGAAAACAAGCGTGGATCCCGTCGAGTACGACGGACGTGAGGGGTGCTAATACCTTCCCCTTGCGTAACCGACTCCCGAATCCAGGTTTTGGTTGCGACGACCATACCTTTCCCGTGTTGTGCGAGGTTTACTCTGAGCGTTTCCTTTCCCTCCCGTGGGATAAATAACGCACGGTGGCGACTCTTCTGTTCAGCCGGCGCCGATTTTCGCAGTAGCGACACCTGGCTGT
Source organism: Lathyrus sativus (assembly GCA_963859935.3). NCBI lineage: Eukaryota > Viridiplantae > Streptophyta > Magnoliopsida > Fabales > Fabaceae > Lathyrus > Lathyrus sativus. Next base: position 44,629 of record CAWUDS030004570.1, read on the forward strand.
GACAAAATATCCCTCATGGGTCGCTAATATTGTACCAGTGCCAAAGAAAGACGGTAAAGTGAGAATGTGCGTCGATTACCGTGACTTAAATAAAGCGAGCCCGAAAGATGATTTTCCGCTTCCTCATATCGATGTGCTAGTCGACAACACTGCTCAATACTCCGTATTCTCCTTCATGAATGGCTTCTCAGGCTATAATCAGATTAAAATGGCGCCAGAGGACATGGAGAAGACTACTTTCATAACACCTTGGGGAACATTTTGTTATAAAGTGATGCCCTTCGGATTGAAGAATGCTGGGGCAACGTATCAGCGTGCAATGACGACTCTTTTTCATGATATGATGCATAAAGAGATCGAAGTTTATGTTGATGATATGATTGCCAAATCCCAGACGGAGGAAGAGCATTTGGTGAATCTGCTAAAGTTATTCAAAAGGCTTAGGAAGTTCAGGCTGAGACTGAACCCTAACAAGTGCACCTTCGGGGTGAGATCGGGTAAACTGCTGGGGTTTATCGTAAGTGAAAGAGGAATAGAGGTCGATCCTGCTAAAATAAAAGCAATTCAAGAGATGCCGACGCCTAAAACAGAGAAAAAGGTGAGCGGGTTTTTAGGGAGGTTGAACTACATCGCTCGGTTCATATCTCACCTAACTGCTATGTGTGAACCATTGTTCAAGCTGTTGAAGAAAGATCAAGCTGTAACGTGGAACGAAAATTGTCAAAAGGCGTTTGATAAAATAAAGCAGTATTTGCAGGAGCCTCCTATTTTGATACCTCCAGTGGCAGGGAGACCCTTGATTATGTATTTGACAGTTCTTGAGGGAAGCATGGGTTGTGTTCTCGGTCAACACGACGAGACAGGGAGAAAAGAGCATGCGATCTACTACTTGAGTAAGATATTTACTGAATGTGAATCTCGATATTCAATGCTTGAAAAAACTTGTTGCGCGCTAGCCTGGGCCGCCAAGCGTTTGAGGCAATACATGTTGAATCATACAACCATGCTCATCTCGAAGATGGATCCTATCAAATATGTATTCGAAAAGCAAGCATTATCGGGGAGAATTGCCCGTTGGCAGATGGTCCTGACTGAATATGACATCCAGTATGTCTCGCAGAAGGCTATAAAGGGGAGTGTACTGTCTGAGTACTTGGCAGAGCAGCCTATTGAAGATTACCAATCGATGAGGTTTGATTTTCCTGACGAGGATATCATGTACCTAAAGATGAAAGATTGCGAAGAGCCGTTGCCAGACGAAGGACCAGAATTGGGTTCCAAATGGAAGTTGATCTTTGACGGAGCTGTAAACGCCTACGGTAGCGGAATAGGGGCAATCATCACTACTCCACACGGGTCGCACATCCCGTTTACTGCTCGATTGACCTTTCCAGTTACCAATAATGAAGCCGAATATGAAGCTTGTATCATGGGGCTTGAAGAAGCCATTGATTTGCGAATCAAAAATCTGGACGTATACGGAGACTCAGCTCTGGTGGTGAATCAGATAAAAGGGGAATGGGAGACACGTCAGCCCAATTTAATACATTACGTGAACTATGCAAGGAGATTGTTGCCTTTCTTTGACAAGGTCGAATTGCACCATGTACCGCGAGCGGAGAATCAAATGGCTGACGCCCTGGCCACTTTGTCTTCCATGTACAAAGTCAACTTCTGGAACGAGGCTCCCAGAATCATTATCTCTCGGCTTGACAGACCTGCCTTCGTGTTTGCTATTGATGAAGCATCCGATGATAAACCGTGGTATTTTGATATCCTTAATTTCCTGAAGAACAAAGAGTATCTGGCTGGGGCATCCAGTCAAGATCAGAAGACTCTCAGGAGATTAGCGGGTAATTTCTATTTGAATCCGAATGGTGTCTTATACAGAAGAAACCACGACTTGGTGTTGTTGCGTTGCGTAGATGAAAAAGAGGCAAAGCTGCTCATGGAGGAAATACATGAAGGTACCTTTGGTACGCATGCTGGTGGGCATGCTATGAAGAGGAAGCTGCTGCGGGCAGGTTACTTTTGGCTGACTATGGAAACTGATTGTTTCAAGTTTGCGAGAAAGTGCCACAAGTGCCAAATCTATGCTGATAAGATCCATGTGCCTCCGAGTCCTCTGAATGTGATGTCATCGCCATGGCCATTCTCGATGTGGGGAATCGATATGATTGGAAAGATCGAGCCGACAGCTTCTAACGGGCACCGGTTCATTCTAGTAGCAATCGATTACTTCACCAAGTGGGTGGAAGCGGTGTCTTACGCAAATGTAACTAAGCAGGTGGTGGCCAGATTCATCAAGAGAGATATCATTTGCAGATATGGAATCCCCGAGCGGATAATCACTGACAACGGTTCAAACTTAAACAACAAAATGATGAAGGAGCTCTGTCAGAATTTCAAGATCGAACATCACAACTCCTCCCCTTACCGACCCAAGATGAATGGCGTTGTTGAAGCGGCCAATAAGAATATAAAGAAGATTGTCCAGAAGATGGTGGTGACCTATAAGGACTGGCACGAGATGCTACCTTTCGCTTTGTACGGTTATCATACGACGGTACGCACATCAACCGGGGCAACCCCGTTCTCGTTGGTATATGGAATGGAAGCAGTACTACCACTGGAAGTTGAGATTCCTTCTTTGAGAGTATTGCGAGACGTTCAACTGGATGAGGCAGAATGGGTGAAAGATAGGTTGAACCAGCTGAGTTTAATGGATGAGAAGAGGCTAGCTTCTCTAGCATACGGTCGTTTGTACCAGAGCCGAATGAAGAAAGCATATGATAAGAAGATACATCCTCGGAGCTTTCAGACGGGCGACCTGGTGCTGAAAAGGATTCTCCCGCCGCAAGTAGATCACAGGGGCAAGTGGACCCCTAACTACGAAGGGCCATACATTGTTAGAAAAGTCTTTTCAGGAGGAGCTTTATTGTTGTCCACCATGGACGGTGAAGACTTTACGTCGCCTGTGAATTCGGACGGAGTTAAAAAATACTTTGCTTAAAATAGACCCGCTGGACAGAAAAAAAGAGAGTCCAGGCAAAAATGGGGCATCCTGGCGAACCAAAAAACAGAATGAAAGGTTCGGGCAAAAGTTAGGGATAAAATTGAAAAAATGTATACCCGCGAAGTTGAAAACCTACACTGGGCGGCTTCGACAAAAAAGGGTATCCCGGTGAACTGAAAACCCGTAAAGGGCGGTTCACGCAAAAGTTAGGGATTTGAAAAGCAAATGACTGCGGTCCGAATTTGATACTGCGTTTGAGCATTGGTGCGGGAGAATACACCTGAGGGGTCGATTATCAGATACAATCTCTTCGGAAGTGTGAATACCGGGAAAGCGTTAGAGTCGGGCGAGTCATAGGAGGATCAGTTCGTGGTGTTCATCTGCATCCCGTTGCCGACATGTGTACAAATTTAATTTGTCAATATATTTATGCTTCCTGTGCATACCTGTATATTTGTTGTGCGTAGCTTCCTCTTTTCAGGAGTTACATCCCGTGTACAAAAACTCCGCCCATTCAGGGGCCCAATCAATAAAATATGTTATTCAGTATTGGATGCTGTCTCTTTACTGTTTTGTGCATGATAAACGCCTAGGTTTGATGAAACTAGCATGTGTATAACGTCACTGGCCCTTGCCAACAATTGCTAAAACTTTGAATTAACTGAAAATGATGTCACTAACGCTAACCTGAATAGATTTGGTTGCGTAGACTTGTCTTGTCTTGTCTTGTTTGTGGTGTTGCAGGGTTCGTAGCCGCACGAAGAGGATGATCAAAAGATTGCAGTAACAAGAGACTCGACCCCCACGCAGGTCGCGCTCCCAAGATAACAATTTTCCTTACTGAAGAAGGATCAAATTCCCCAGCTAGTCGTAGCTTATTCCAAAGGGTATTCTCCAGCAAGGTCGTCTGTCCTAAAGCAGAATTGGCGTTTCCAAGATTGAAGGCTGTATTCAGACAGTGTGGTGTTCCCCAGAAAGATTCCTCTATCTCAAGCAGAGTGGGTCAGCCTCAGAAGATTAATATTTCCAATTGGTGAGTTGTATTCAGGCGGTTTATCTTTCCCCGCAGGGTCATTTACTCTCCCCCAGTGGAGTCAGTTGATTTTCCCCAAGAGAATCGTCCCATCCCCAGTGGAGTTCTCTTTTCAGCAAGTATTTTCATTCCTCTCAGTGGAACTCGAAGATTAAGACTCTCCTCGGCAGAGTTGTTTGTGTGCCTTGGCATTTATTTTGTCAGAATGCCGTGTGACACCCGGTTTACTCTCCAGCAGAAGTTCAATCATACCAGGCGCATCTGCTATTCTCCAGCAGAGTTATATTCCCCAGCAGGGTGTTACTTCAATGAGGTGCTTGATTTAAGTTCCCAATTTCCCAGCTGAGTCGACTTCACTCTTCCAGCATTTATTTTGCTGGAACTAATTCTGTAGCACCTGGCTATCCCCAGCGGAGTCGGCATTGTCTTCAGCATTTATTTTGCTGAAGCGGTTTCTCTATCCCAGCAGTTCGAGTCTGCATTTGCATTGGCATATAGTGTCATACTTGCATCTACCAAATAAACCGCGTAGCATTTCCATGTCGAATGGAGCATTGCGTCATTGTCAAACATATGCATTTTGAAACATGAACCAGGTTGGCTAACTGTTTGTTTCAAGTATTGTTTCCCATGCAGGTGGAAGGAGCTCTTGCTCAAGTGAATTACCAAACATTCAAGATCTCGGCGTGAGATATTCAACGAAGTGTCAGCTTTGGCATTATTCCCCACAGAGTTATTGGGTTAAGTTTTCTTTGTCTCCAAGCGGAGTTATTTGTGTAAATTTCTCTTGTTTTCCCCGCCAGAGTTGGTAGGCAAAATCTCTCCTTGTCCCCAAGTAGAGTTACTTGCCATCAAAGAGTTTCATGAATCAGAATTTCAGAGGCTGCCGCCGGTTATCAGAACGGGCGTCCGGTAGTTTGGTTTCCAAATATCCTCAGTAGAGTCCACCTCAAAGTCGCTGTCACGTCAGTGCTAGGAAGTTTGTGGTTTGGGACCAGTGGAGAAGTGAGTCCTAACGTGGACAGGTTCGATTTCTCAGAATTGATGGGATGTGAAGTCCTAACGTGGACAGATTGATTTCCTCAAGTTGACGATATGTGTTGGTCCTAACGTGGACAGGTTCGGTTTCTCGGTATTGATTGAATGTGAAGTCATGACGTTGACAAAGTTGGTTACTCTGCGTGTTGGTGTCCTGACGTGGACCATTTATTCCCAGCAGATATCTTTCTTCGTAATGGTGAAATGTGCGTCCTGACGTGGACAAAGTTATAGTTCTTCGTGATGACAAGATACGCGAGTCCTGATGTGGACAAATTTATTCTTCTTCGTGCTGGCAGAGTGTGTGTCCTGACGTGGACGAGTCTTTCCCCAGCGAGTCGAAGATGCGAAGGTCCTGACGTGGACAAGTTTATCTCTCTTCGTGTTAGTGAAGCGGGAGTCCTGACGTGGACAAATTTTTACTTCCCCAGCGAGTCGAAGGTGTGCAAGTCCTGACGTGGACAAGATTTATCTTCCTTCGTGTTGACGCAGCATGAGTCCTGACGTGGACAAGTTTTATTTCCTCAGCGAGTCAAGAGGTGAGTCCTGACGTGGACAAATCAAGACGAAATGGGAGTCCTGACGTGGACCAATCAAGATGAGGTTATTCCTTACGTGGAAAGTTTGTGATTCCTTACGTGGAAAGATACGGTTTCCTTACGCGGAAAGATTGATTCCTTACGTGGAAAAATGTGATTCCTTACGTGGAAAAAAGAAGTTATTCCTTACGTGGAAAGAAGTTATTCCTTACGTGGAAAGAAAGATTTATTCCTTACGTGGAAAGAAGAAGATGAGATTCCTTACGTGGAAAGATGTTTCCTTACGTGGAAAGAAGATGTAATCCTTACGTGGACAAGTGATTCCTTACGTGGAAAGAAGTTATTCCTTACGTGGAAAGAGAAGTTAGTTCCTTACGTGGAAAGAAATTATTCCTTACGTGGAAAGAAGTTATGCCTTACGTGGAAAGATTGTATTCCTTATGTGGAAAGATGGGAGTCCTTACGTGGACAAATCAAGATAAGTTGTATTCCTTACGTGGAAAGAAGATGGTTTCCTTACGTGGAAAGAAGTTGATTCCTTACGTGGAAAGAAGACGTATTCCTTACGTGGAAAGAAGATGTATTCCTTACGTGGAAAGAGAAGTTTTAGTTCCGTACGTGGAAAGATGGCATTCCTTACGTGGAAAGGTGGGTCCTAACGTGGACGATGTAGTCCTTACGTGGACAAGTGATTCCTTACGTGGAAAGATGTGTTTCCTTACGTGGAAAAAAGATGTGTTCCTTACGTGGAAAAGTTTAGTCCTGACGCGGACAGATCCAGAAGAGAGTTATTCCTCACATGGGCAAGTTGTATTTCCTTACGTGGAAAGATGTTATTCACAAGATGGAAAGAAGTTTATTCCTAACGTGGAAGGGTGAGTCCTAACGTGGACGATGTATTCATAGCCTAAAAGAGTTTATTCCTAACGTGGACGATTTATTTCTGATGAAATGCAGACGAATTATCGCCAGCGAAGTCGCCGAGATTTTTCCGTGTTGACAGCAGGTGGAGTCCTGACGTGGACAAGTTTTAGTTGAGGTTTCTCTGTGTTGACGAAACAGGCGTCCTAACGTGGACAAAGTTCTATCCTTGCAATGATAGAATTTTTTAGGCTGATGAAAATAATCCCAATGGAGCAGTGGGTTTCCGTAACAATTAGATTCAGTTGATGAATGTCGTTCCCCAAGCAGTGGTGCAGTTTATTCCTGCGGTTGGCAAATTTCCGGGTTCTTAGTATTCAACCGTCTCGTACCGCGAATGTTTGAAGGTCGTTCGCTCTTCACCCAATCAGGTCCAAGTCGCTTGAATAGGGGCAGCTGTTGCACCCTAAAATTTGCTCAACCTTTTTTCACTTGGTTTATGTTTCAATTGCATTAGCATTTGCATATAGAGTCATGTACATAGTCTAATCATCTGCATAACATAGCATAGCAAATCATCCAACAGGGATCAAGCACTATCCTAATCTCTATGAGCCTATCAAGAGGTTATTGTTCAAATTCAAGCATATTCAAGTCATCAGAGAAGAAATTGAAGCTTAAGAAGTCAATGGATCAAGCAGTGAATCTATCTCCTACCTGGGGGTAGGTGAAGATCATCAAAGAATGTTGTGAGTTGTGAATTGAGTTGAGCATGGAGGGTATCTAGACCTCAGGGGAGACTTAGAAATTCATTTGCAGAAGGAGGCAAGTCATTGGTATGATCATAAGAATTGCAAGTGAAGACAGTCAACTAGGGTTTCATCTGGGTCAACTCTAGGTCAACTCTAGGTCAATTGTTTGATTGGAAGGCATTAAGGTCTATTGGAGAGATGTGGGGTTCATCATTTGACATGTGAATAAGGATATGGTGTTATGCCAAGAAGAAATCAAGAGAAATCAAGGAGAAGAGGAGTTTCTAAATTAGGGTTTCTGTGTAAAATCCCCAAGTTTAGGACAAATTTCCAAGCAAGATAAGTCAAAATTAAAGCTTCAAATGGATCCTTGGCCAAAATGAAACTTGTAGAGGATCTCAATAACTTTAATTTGAGTGGTGGAAGACATTAAGGAGATTTATAGAACTCAAGTTATGGTCCTTGCAAGTTACAGGTCATCTGAGGTATCTGAAATTTTGTCTGTGAAAGTTACTTGTCTTCCAAGCAACTTTTACCCATCAAGGAGATTTAAAATGAATTTCTGGTCAACATAAGAGTTGTTCCTCATTGTCTTATCTTTCTATAATGGTATGGTATGCCTTCATATGATTTGTGGAACTCTACGTATGGTCTTGGCAAGCGAAGGGTATTTTAGTCATCTGAGAATTACAGGTCATTTCAAGCCTATGCCCAAAACTCATACAAGGAAGCTTCAAATAGAAAACTTCACAACATCAAACTTGTTCCAAATGACATTTTGAGTCTATAAAAGTGGTCATGAAAGATTGGAAAGGTTCATAGCTCAAGGTTTCAAAATTGGTGAATTTAATGAATGAAAAATGACCTAAAATTGAGATTTTTCATAATTTGGCCAAATGGGATGAAATTATAGGTCATTTTGATTGGAAAAAATGTTTTAAGAACATTGGCAAAAGTATAATTTTGAGTTTGGTTCAAGAATTGAAAGTTATGCATGGTTACTTACAAAAGAAGTTACATAATCCAAATCCAAGGGAAAGTGTGCATGGGAAGTTTCTCCAAGCTTCTAGGGCTTTCTATTCTCATCTATATATTGAATGAAGTAACTCCATGCCATGGTTGGTGATTCATTGTGCTCATAATATCAAGTTTCACACCATTCTTCCAATTTGCAAAATCAATTCAAACTCCACAAAATCTCCATCAATTTCCATTTTTCTTGATTTGATCTTCATCAACATCTTTCATAGATCATATTTTCATCAGAATTTGGTAGAATTGGAGAAGAATTCGTGCTGTTCAAGTTTATCATCCAAGGTGCAAGAACTTTGGGATTGCTGAATTCAAGAGGATTGAACAAGAATCTTTGCATACAGAATCAAGATTTGAGTGTGTGGATCAAGTTCAGACCATTGCAAGCATCAGATTCAAGGATTTCCATACCTCTTTTCACCATTTACACCAGGTTAGGTTCCTCTTCGAATTGCATGATTTAGTTAGAATCATAGGGAATTGTTAGTATAGAACTGTTAGGATAGGTTAGAGGATTGATTTCACAAAGTTTGGAGAAGTTTCATGGAGGTTGTTAATGGTGTACCAAAACTGTTAGAGCTTATAACATCAAGGATATTGCACTATAATCTTGCATATATGGCTTAGAATGATCATTGTGAAGTGTAGATTAGGTTAGGATAAAATTTGGAAAGAATTGAAGTGGTTGATAACAGGTGAAAATGGTGGAATCCGAATGTTGCACTCATCGGGTTTGGTTATTGGTTGAGTTTTAGAAGGAGCTGATGATATGGCTGTGTAGAGGGAAGAAAATGGATCGTTTTTGCTTTTTGTATCGTGTGATTTCATGGTGAATGGAGAGAGAACAAGGAGATGGAAGGTGCGTGTATGGAGGGAAATTTTCTGAAACCCTAGGGTTTCTAAGGTTGAAGACGAAGCGAGGGCCACACGATTGCTTGTTTGACCTTGACTCTGAGACCAATCCAACGGCCGTGGTTTAAATGAAATACGGTGGGAAATCCTAAAGGCTATACGCACCGTTTCACTTATTTTTCTGACTGGGCTTTGGTTTCAGTTACTAATACCACCCCCAATTGCAAGCCCAAAACCATAATGAACTAGTTTAATTGCTAACTGCACCGTTCCAGCCTTTTTTTATTTTGTTGTTGTGATTTCTGAGTCATTGGGCCCAGACGCGCTTGCTATGCGCGCCCCCCAGTCTGGGCCCATCTGGTTGTGTTGCACCCTAAAATTTACCCAACCTTACTCCTTGGATTTATGTTTCATCATCATTAGCATTTGCATATAGAGTCATGTACATAGACTAACCATCTGCATAGCATAAGCATAGCAAGTCATTCAACAGGGGACCAATCATTATTTTCATCTCTAGAGGCCTAGCAAGAGATTATTATCCTAATTCAGTCCTACTCAAGTCATCAGGAAAGAATTTGAAAGTAAAGAGTTCAGCAGATCAATCCTTGAGATCATCTCCTAGCTGAGGGTATCTGAGGGTCAACAAGAGGGTTGTGAGCTTTGAGTTGAAGGCATGGAGAGTATCTAGACATCTTGAGAGACTTATAAAGTCATTTGGAGAAGAAAACAAGTCCTTGATATGATCACAAGTATTGCAGTTGAGGACAGTCAACTAGGGTTTCATCTGGGGTCAACTCTAGGTCAACTCTAGGTCAATTGACTGATTTAAAGGGGCATTCAAGGCTATTGGAGAGGTGTGGGGTTCATCATGGGACATATGAAGAAGAATATGGAGATATGACAAGGAGAATTCAAGAGAAATCAAGGAGAAGAGGAGTTACTAAATTAGGGTTTCTCTGTAAAATCCCCTGGTTTAGGTCAAATTTCCAAGCAAGATAAGTCAAAATGCTAGTTTCAAATGGCTTCTTGGCCAACATGAAACTTGTAGAGGATCTCAAGACCTTTAATTTGAGTGGTGGAAGACTTCAAGGAGATTTATAGAACTCAAGTTATGGTCCTTACAAGTTACAGGTCATCTGGGGTGTCTGAATTTTTGTCTGTGAAAGTGACTTGACTTCCAAGCTAGTTTTACCCCTCAAGGAGATTTCAAATGAATTCTTGGTCAACATAAGAGTTGTTCCTCATTGTCTTAGCTTTCTAGAATGGTATGGTATGCCTTCATATGATGTGTGGAACTCAACTTATGGTCTTGGCAAGCAAAGGGTATTTTGGGCATTTGTGAATTACAGGTCATTTTAACCTATACCCAAAACTCATACAAGGAGGCCTCAAATGGAAAAGCTTACAACATCAAACTTGCTCCAAATGGGATTTTAAGTCTAGAAAGAAGGTCACAAGTTATTGGAGAAGCTCATAGCATGATGTTGCACAATTGGTCAAAATATGAACTAAAAAGGCATATAAAGTGAATAATTTCAAGTTGAAAATTGGTTTGGGAGATTTACAAGTCCAAATGGAGACTTCCAATATATGATTTTGAATGGAAAAACAATTCTAAGAACAATGGTTCACACACTTTTTTGAGTTTAGAAGGAAAAAATGAAGTTATCCATGGTTGCTTATCATTTAAGAAACATAATCAAAATGGATCAAAATTTGAAAACAAGGGAATGTGCAAGATGGATCTAGAATGTTCATTTGGGGTCTATATATTCATGAAATGTGCATTGATCAAGGGTTGGCCTCATTTGCACCAAGAATTCTACCAAATTTCACACACTTTTTCATTGAAGTTTCATCACAATTCTCTCAAATTCTTCATCAAGCTTCATCATAATCAATTCAATTCCACTCAATCATCAACACAGATCATAATTGAAGCAAGTTCTTGGTGTGAATCATTCATATTCGAGTGCTTTTCTCAAGAATCTCAAAACTACAAGTTCAAGTGGATTGCATGATTCAAGCAAGGAAACTCCAAGTTTGTGCATACAGAATCTATACCTGAGCAATTGGATCAAGATTCAAGCCTTGGAGGTCTCAAATCATCATCTTCCATAACTGTTTCTCAAATTTCTTACAAGGTAAGTTTTCATTCGATTTACTTGATTCAGTTATTTAGGCTTGTTTTTGTTAGTTTAGATGCAATCTAGGTGGTTAGGAGAGTAGTTTAGGTGAATTTGGAACGATTTGGTGAGGTTTGTTAGCAGGTACCATAAACTGTTTGGATCAATATCTCTCATGTTAATGCACCAGAATGTTAGTTAATTTGATCATGTTAACCTCCATTAGGCATAGGTTAGCTTAGGTCAAGTTTGATGAAGAGTTATCATGATGCTTATCAGTGAATATCCATGGTGATCAGAATTTACCTCAATCGGGTTGAGAGTTTTAGTGAGTTTCAGATTGATCTAAGATCATAGGATTGTAGAGTGAAAGATTTTGAGCAGTTTTCATGTTTGCATCGTGTGGAGTGGTTGCGTGTAGATGGAGAACAGAGAGGGAGAAGAGTACTCGTGCATGGCTGCCATGGTGGAGTCCAAACCCTAGTTGCAGGTTATGTGAAGAAGACACAATCATAGCCTTCCATTTGTGGTTGGACTCTTGACTTCCCAGAGGATCTAAGGGCTCTCGTTTGATTTCAGAATTGGAGGGAGAAGCTGGGTGCCAAACGCACCGTTTCATTAATTGAAACGGGCGGGCCTCAGAATTTCATGCTATCCCCACCCCCAGCTTTCAGGCCCAAACCAATCTGAACGTGTTTTCTATACTATTTTCACCCCCCAGCTGTTTTTTTATGTTTCAATAATTCTGACTGGATGTTGGGCTTAGCCAGAAGCGCTATCTGCACCCCTACCCTGTGAGGCCCATCCAATTTTGAACTGAGCGAAGTTCCTTTTCACACCCCTCTGGCTCATTTAGTTCATTTTATTTTTTCTTATTTCATTTTAATTTTCATCAATTTTCATAAAATCATAATAAATTCATAAAAAATGTTTTTTTAATCCATTCTTTTTACCATGTTTTCATTAAAATGTCTAGAATATTATAGGAAAAGAAAATTTCATTTTTAGTTTTATTTCATATTTTTTACATATTTTCTAAATAAATAGCATAATAAATAGTTACATTTCATGCATCATTTTCATGATTTTTGTTCTCTCACATGCTTTAATATTTTTTGATCATTCTTTTTATACTGTTTAGATGAAATATTAGGCTTATAGAAATATTTTAGTTCCCATTTTTAGGAGTTAGCTTTAGGTGATTAATAAATGCTTGAATATCATGATCAAAACTAGGGTTTTAGGTGACAACTTAGGAAGTTCAATTTTCTCCCTTTAGGACTTAGGATTTAAATAGATTAGTTATGGGACTATATGGGTTATGGATAGCTATTAGATCCCTTAGAAAAAGTTAGGATTCCCCTACTGCTATTATTACTGTCTGTATATCTGTTGTTTGGTGTGGTGTGCCCTCTGGGGATTTGTTGATTGTTTGATTGGGTATTGGGTTTGTCTGGGGCCCTGGGGAAGCTGAAGATTTGTGGAGATGAAGCTATTGAAGAGTCAAAAGATTGAAGATCAACTGTCAGAGTTGAGGATGAGTTTCTTGCTAGCAGTTGCTGAGGAGACTAGGGTTTAGGAGCTAGGCAGAGCTCTAGATTAGAAAGATTGTTTCTCAAACATGGATTGCCTTGTCTGCATCCATTCTTCTCTGTGATTCAGAGTCTCTCTAAGGCACTCACCCCCTTCCTTTGGAAGGCTTGGTGATGGTGTCTGTGAGATAGAACTCTTGAGAGAAAATGTCTCTTTGTGTTAGGAGCAGTCTGTTCACCACCCTTGGTAGTCAACTGATTGCTTAACACCCAATCCACTCTGGTGATTGATCCCTTAGCTTGGAGGATAAGACTTGAAGAAAAGCCCTTGCAGATAGAAGATTGATGATCAAAGCCCTTGCCTGAAGGCCATGAAGATAGAGACTGATGCTTGTTGAAGCCTGGAGTTGATTGGAGATGACTTGAAGATGGATATTGATGTAGAGCTGTTGTGGCTGTTTATTTTTGTATTTCATTTCTGCTGTATTGATTGGTTTTCCTGACTGTATTGTTTGCTGTTTACCCTGTTGGGTTGAAGGTGAAGCCTGTTCACTTTTGGCCTATTGTTTTCTAGGTTCGAGGTTGAGTGGGACTCCCTTGCCTCGCTTGTATTGCTGCATCCATGCATTTTACTGCTTTACTGTATATATCTGATATTGTTTCTGTTTCCGCCTATTCCCTTAGGATCTCTGTTTCTCTCTGTGCAAGAGAGGAGCATGATAGACACTAGGTCTTAACCCATGCATGATAACATTAGGTTAGTTTGTTTCCCTTCGCAGCCGTAGGTTAGAGTTCTGTCTCTTTCTTTCTCAAAACAAGCAGAAAAACACCATAAAGATTTCAAACACAATAAAAGACACTTCTTTCGTAAAAGAACGTGAACTCATCAAGACGTCATTTTTGTCCTCTTGGACTGTTAATCAGAAAAACCTTTTCAGAAGGAATAAAATCAACCAAGACAAGCTTGTGTCTTCCGTAGCCCGAACTACGTTTGCTCTGATCTTTCATGCTGTGTGGAAGTACGTAGGCATAGGATGCGATATCCTAGCGAGCAACATTCCCCTCCTTTCCCGTAGGTAGGCGAACTACGTTGACTCTGATTTCTCGTTCCAGACGAGAATACGTAGGCATAAAGCGCGATACTTTGCCGAGTCATTTTTATTTTCATTTTATTTTCATTCTCTTTTCTTCTTAACCCTTGACCTATAGTTTAGATAGAATAACAATCCATACCCGAAAACAAGCGTGGATCCCGTCGAGTACGACGGACGTGAGGGGTGCTAATACCTTCCCCTTGCGTAACCGACTCCCGAACCCAGGTTTTGGTTGCGATGACCATACCTTTCCCGTGTTGTGCGAGGTTTACTCTGAGCGTTTCCTTTCCCTCCCGTGGGATAAATAACGCACGGTGGCGACTCTTCTGTTCAGCCGGCGCCGATTTTCGCAGTAGCGACAGCTGGCGACTCTGCTGGGGATCCAACGTCCCCTGGCTGCTAAGGACTGCGATGGTTCTTATGCATTTGGGATCCAACGTCCCTTGAGAGAGTCAATCCTAGCGCTTGTTTTCCCGTCGAGGATTTTGTATGGAGTTATTGTATATTTCTAACCCTGTATTTTTCAGCTTTATATATATTGTTTATTATTGCTGCATTTGGGGTGTGACGGGTGTTCTGATATTGAGAGATAAGCCGGACCTGGGCTTGAGTGCACCTAGAATTAGAGTAGAAATTAGTGGGCGCCCGCTTGCTTTGCTTGCTTTGGTGTCCCATGAAATCTACACTCAGACGAGGTTCCTCTGGTTGGCCTCCTGCCCCTTCCTTTGGTTGGCGTGGGTTGCTGGTTAGTTGGATTGTCGACTCTGGGGACCGATCATTTGGAAATTGGCTGAGTGAGGCCTCTTCAGGATTTGATGATGCCACTCCTTCTGGGAATCGTATCATCAACCCTGAAAGTCTGTGACGCCGATGACCGCATAGGATGCCGTACCTTGTGCCAGTTATAGGGCCACCCACCTGTGAGGGGATTCAGGGTTATGCAGGTAACTAGACCTCCAGACTACCGGTTATTTCTTGATCAGAGATCTTGGTTATTTATGGAGATGTATTGTGAGGTCTGCCAGAGACCATGTGGAGATTTATTCTGAGGTCTGTCAGAGACCAGGTGGAGTTGTATTCTGAGGTCTGTCAGAGACCATTTGGAGATGTATTTTGAGGTCTGTCAGAGACCAATTATGGATGTGATTTGAGGTCTATCAGAGACCAGGTGGAGTTATGGTTTGAGGTCTGTCAGAGACTAGTGTTGGAGTTTTATTTTAGGTCTATCTGAGACCAGGGTTGATGACTTCTGGATGGTCTATCTGAGACCTTTCTTGATTGGGTTTAGGCTATTCAGCTACAGCTTTGGTCCCTGTTGAATGTTACTTGCATTGCATCCTTGCATATCCATTATCATTTGCATTTCACTAACGTGTGTCTGTGCTGCAGGTGCATTTGCATTTCCCTAGTTCTAGTGCCCAGACTTCTGAGTATTTGATCATGACTAGCTTAAGGAGAACGGTTGCTTACAAATTGCCTACGCCTGATATTGTTCCTTTACTGGGGTTGATCTCTCTTGCTGATGAGGGTGTTCGTAGGAGTTTCCGGATGAGTTATGGTAGATTATTGAGATTGGTGTGCAAACCTACAGAGGTAGAGTTAGATGGGCTGTATGCTTTGATGCAATTCTACGACCCTGCTTTGAGGTGCTTTACGTTCTCTGACTTTATTATGGGACCAACTCTGGAGGAATACGCTGAGTATGTTGAGCTGCCTGTGCAGAATCAGGTTCCATTCATCCATTATGATGCCAAACCCAAGCCGGAGGAATTGGCAAAAGCCTTGCATGTTGATGCTTCTGAACTTGTGACTACTGTTTCCCGTGGAGTTCCAGGATTCTCATTTCAGTTCTTAGTGGGTAAAGCCCAGGAGTACGCTAAGAATGGGTGCTGGGTTGCTTTCAATGCTGTGTTGGCTTTGTGCATTTATGGCATAGTACTGTTCCCCAATATACCGGATTTTGTGGACTTTGATGCTTTCTACTTGTTTGCCGCTGGTAATCCTGTACCTACCTTACTCGGAGATCTCTACCACTCACTGCATTACAAGAATGAGAAGGGAAGAGGGAAGAATGTTCATCTGTGTGTACCCTTGTTGAGTATGTGGTTTGAGAGTCACCTTCCTAAGAGAGGATCTGCTGCAGAGACTACAGTTCCAGTTGGTTGGCCAGAACGCTTGATGAGGCTATCGTCGGAAGATATGGAGTGGTTTGATAGAGACCTGGTGGGATCAGAGCTCATCTTCAGTTGTTCCGGTTACCCTAATGTGCCATTGATAGGAAGAAAAGGGTGTATCAATTACAACCCTTCTCTATTCATTCGCCAGTTCGGATATGCGCTGAAGAATCCACCTCAAGAGGAAGAAGTACAGGAATCTCTGTACTTCACCGGTGACGTGAAGGGGGAGTTATTAGCCAAGTTGCGACATGCTTGGGCGCGTATTAACCGCAAAGGGAAGCCGTTGTTAGGAAAGAATGACTGTCAGGCCTATGCACCTTATAGAGCTTGGATTCAAGAGAGGGTTAGTCAGTTGAAGATGCCGTTTCCAGATGCACCAATTCTTGATCCTATTCCGGTAGAAGAGCCGACCACTGTTTCTAGAGAAGCATATGAACAGGTTGTGAAGGAGAAAGAAGCCCTGGTGAAGATTAACGAAGGGTTAGAGCAAGAGTTAGCCCAGGCACGCAGCGAGAAGAACAAAGCCGTATATGCTTTCCAACAGCAGATTGAGCTGGTGAACAGGTTAGGATCTGAGTTGACCGAGGAAAAGAAGAAGCGTGAACGTCTGGGGCAAGAGTTCAGAAGTTCCCATGACATGCTGGAAGCCAAAAAGAAAGCGCTCGACGCAGCACACCGAGAGATATCTTCTTGCAACAAGACTTGGAATGCTACACTCACCAACAACAAGCAGAGGGAAGATAAGCTAAAGCAGCAAATTTCCGACCTCGAAGAGAAGTTGAAGGCTAGCATCAAGAAGTGTGAGGAGGAAGTGATGAACCGGTATAGTGTCCAGCATGCACTGAACAAGGCAATCAAATCCAGAGATGAAGCAGTGTCCCAGAAGCGAAAGTTAGAAGATTGCTTCGGGGAAGCAACATGGGAAGAAACTGCTGAAGACGTACGCCGTGTCCTTAAGAAGAGAAACCAGCTTGTTGAAGGGCTGCTTGATCGACCAAGCCATCCGGAGACCAAGAAGTTGATAGAGGAGTACCAGACTTTTGGGAGGATCTGATCATTCCATTATTTGTATGCTTTATTTGCATAGTGCTGACCATCACCAGGATTGTTGGTTGAGGTCATGCCATCTTTGTACTCTCATTGATATTGTACCCTGGGCTTATTGATTCTCTCTGATATATATGAGGCTTTCTATGATTCAGCTCCGGTATTCTTATTGTCAGCACTGTCACTGCACCGGCATTTTCGCACTAGAACTGGGGGAATGAACTTCCCTAATGCACAGACACATTGCATTGCATTCATATTCATCTTGCATAACAGGTAATCTATGAACGGTGTCTTATCCCTTGCTCTGTATCAGGTACTTAACAGGATTCCAGATCAACATCCGCACCGCTATTCTACACGATCCAACTGTCGGAAAGTCATGGACCAGATTCAGAATGAGATGCAGGATGTACGTGAGAAGCTCGCCCTCTTCATGCAGACCATGGAGGCTATAGCAAAAGGGCAAGAGAACTTGCAGGCCATGGTCCAGCCTCTGTTGGCTCGCAACGCTGGTCATGGTAACGAAGATCATCAGTCTGTCAGGGTTGATACCGCTCATGGAGATGGCACTCCAACGCCAGTGGCTCCGCCCGTCGTCAATGTGAATGCTGCTAATGTCAACAACGCTACCGCTGCTGTGAATGGTAACGTCGGAGTTGGAAATGAAACTGCTGTCCCTAACGCTGGGCTGGGTGATGTCAATTTGGGAGATAATCTCGGAGGCAATGGCTTTGTCAACGCTGGGTTCGGATTTAACGATCAGGGATTCGACAACACTGGCAAGTATGGCTTTAATGCTCAAGGCTTTGGGCAAGATGGTTATGGTATGGTCAATCAGGGCTACGGAGGTTTTGGAAACGGAAACGGTGCTGGTTTTATGGCTGGAGGTCCTGTTGGAGGTGTTCAAGGGTACGGCAACAGAGGCCGAGTTCCAGGGATGAATCAAGTCAGAGCTGGACGTAATAATGCGTATGATGGATACGGGGCTGGAAACGGTATGTGGCAAGAGGATCAACAGGAGGACGCCTTCTCTGGAGGAGGTTTTGACGGGCCGATGGATGATTCTCAAAAGATTAGAATGCTGGAAGAGCAAATGAAGGGAGTCCTAAACCAGAGTGCTGTGGGTCTGGACATGGCAACAATGGGCTTGGTACCTGGGCTGAGGGTGCCGATCAAGTTCAAAGCGCCTGCGTTCGATAAGTATAAAGGAGATACATGCCCGAAAGTGCATGTACGAGCTTATTACAGAAAGATGTCTGCATACTCCACTGACGAAAGAATGCTCATGCATTTCTTTCAGGATAGTCTATCGGGTCCTTCCTTAGAGTGGTACATGGGGTTGGAGCCCACTGATATTAAGACTTGGAAGCAATTAGCAGAAGCGTTCGTAGCCCATTACAAGTATAACAGCGATCTGGCACCCAATCGGGTCCAGTTGGCCGGGCTTTCGCAGAAGAAGGGGGAGAGTTTTAAAGAATACGCGCAAAGGTGGCGCGATATGGCTGCCAGGGTCCGTCCTCCTGTGGAAGATAAAGAAATGAACGATATGTTTGTCGGCACATTCACCGGGCTGTTTCATGATATGCTGTTTCATACGTCTTTGGCTAGTTTTTCAGACCTGATCTTGATGGGGGAAAAGATTGAGCGGAACATTAAGCAAGGCAAGTTCCAAGTTGACGAGTCAGCTGCATCTGGCAGTAATAGGAAAGCTTATGGTGGGCGCCGTCAGGGCGAAGCTAGTGCGGTATTTGGAGGCCGAGGCCGAGGCCGAGGCAGGGGAAGAAATCAATATCGTCAGCAGCAGCAAGTGTCGAGTGTGACTATTCCTTATCAACAGCAACCAACTCAGCAACAACAACAGGTTCAGCAGCAACCAATGCCACAGCAGCAGCAGCCTCAGCAGGGGGCACAGCAAGCTCAACGAAGATTTCAGGGTAATAAGCCGAGAAGGGTGTTCGAGAAGCCTCCCTCTAACTATGCTGATTTATTGCAGACCTTGTTGGGATTGAATCTGGTGGAGAAAAGAACCTTGGCACCGATAACGGGAACTCCCCCGTTCGGCTATGATGCAAATAGGCGCTGTGAGTTTCATTCTGGGGCCCCGGGCCATGATATAGAAGGTTGTCATGCTTTTAAGCACGTTGTGCAGGATCTCTTGGACAACAAGTCTATCAACTTCGGAACGACCGGTGCGAATATAGTCCAGAAACCCATGCCTAATCATGGGGCGAATGCCGTGCTGACTGAGGAAGGTCTGAATCTGATTATGAATGTTGAGGATTTAAAGACGCCGCTGAGCGAAATAAAAAGCCGACTGTTGCAAGGAGGTGTTTACCCGGGTTGTAATGAGTACTGCTTAGATTGTTGGGCCCTGTCTGGGGGGTGTGAGGATCTGAAGAAAGGCATTCAGGCCTTGATTGATGAAGGTGTACTGCAGTTTGATAGAACAGCAACTGATGAGCCGGCAGGGGCAGTAGTGGATAATCGGAGTGATGTTGCCACAGTGACAATTCCTAGGAAGACGATCACTATTTCAGCACCAGCTCAGCGACCACCGATTACTATAACTAAAGCCGGGCCAATCCCGTATGAGAGCACGAAAGCGGTCCCATGGTCATATGGGCTAGAGGTGTATTGTGACGGGATTAAAATCGATGTTAACAAGCAGTCAGCGGAGGTTGTGGATAATGTTGTGGGTTCAGGAGGCATGACAAGAAGCGGCAGGATCTTTATATCTCCTGAAGTAGAAGCCGAAAGGCTAGCGAAAGGAAAGGGGAAAGCAGTTGAGAATGTTCCGGTTCAAGTAAATGAAAAAGAAGCAGCATCGAAAGATGTAGAGGAATTCATGCGCTTGATTCGGAAAAGCGATTATAAAATTGTGGAGCATCTGCAGCAAACACCGTCCAAAATATCTATATTGTCATTGCTGTTGTGTTCGGAAGCCCACAGGAATGCTTTGCTGAAAGTCCTGGACACTTCTTTTGTACCACAGGATGTCTCCGTGAACCAGCTAGAAGGAGTATTGGCACACGTAAATGCAGGCCACAGTCTGGGCTTTACTGATTTCGACTTGACTCCGAAAGGAAGGGATCATAATATGGCATTACATGTATCTGTTGAGTGCAGAGGGTCGACAATGTCGCACGTATTGGTTGACACCGGGTCGTCTTTGAATGTGCTGCCTAAGAAGGCTATGATGAAGTTGGATGTTCGAGGGATTTTGTGTACACCAAGTGATTTGGTAGTCAGAGCGTTTGACGGCACGCGGAGAACAGTCTTCGGATCGATCACCTTGCCTCTGCAAGTGGGGCCGGAAGTGTTTGCAACGGAGTTTTATATCATGGATATACAGCCTGCGTACAGCTGCTTGCTGGGAAGACCTTGGATTCACGGGGCAGGGGCAGTCACGTCAACCCTGCATCAGAAGTTAAAGTATATGGTCGGAGACAGTGTAGTCACCGTGTGCGGAGAAGAAGACATCCTGGTCAGCCATCTTTCTTCGTTCAAATATGTGGAAGTCGACGGGGAGATCCACGAGACGCCATGCCAGGCGTTCGAAGGTTTGCGCATAAAGGACAAGAGTCCCGGGCCAAGCAAAGTGCCAGAGATAGCTGTCTCATCGTACAAAGAAGCTCAAGCGCTAGTGAAGGCAGGAGAAGCCAAAGGCTGGGGCAAAGTATTGGACATTCCGGTGAAAATGGACCGGTTCGGACTGGGGTACCGACCGTCGTCATCAACTCCTTCTGTGGGGGCCCCTCATTTCAGAAAGTCAATCACCATCTCTGCCAGTGGAGTATGCCATGAATCTGTCAATGCTGCTTCAGAGTCCGATGAAGGGGACAGCGACTGTGATATGGATGCCTGGATTCAGCCAAGCACGCCAGGACAAGGACTGTGCAACTGGTCCATTCAGGAGCTTGTTCCTGTGACTTTAAAACAGTAATGCTTTGCTTTATTAATTGTTGAATAATCTGATGTCTTGCCCGGGGCATCATGATTTGCTTAGGGCTGTGTTGTTATAAACATTGCTTCGTTAATCATTAAATAAATGGCGTTTTTTCATGTGCAAATACTGTAATCCCTGTCTTTCTTGTTTTGTATTTTTTCAATAAAATGGCAATGTGGTTATCCGCTTTATACGCATTTTGAAGCACTTAACCCTTCCTTTCGCAGGATAACATTTTCAGATGACATCCTTGAACCACCTATGACTCGTCCCGACTTCGAGCACCCGGTATTCCAGACCGAAGAAGAGGTTGTCGAAGATAGCGACGTTCCTGAAGAACTGTCTTGGTTGGTGAAGCAAGAGGAAAGAGCCATTCTGCCTCACGACGAGGTTATCGAGATTATCAATTTGGGGTCGGAAGGGGTTGAGAAAAACATTCGTATCGGAGCTGCACTGCAGAGTGATATCAAGCGAAAACTGGTTGAAATGCTCCAAGAGTATAATGATGTATTCGCTTGGTCGTATCAAGATATGCCAGGGCTCGATACGGATATGGTTGTGCATCGTCTGCCACTGAAAGAAGACTGCCCGCCTGTCAAACAAAAACTTCGCAGAACTCGCCCAGATATGGCAATGAAGATCAAAGAGGAGGTTCAGAAACAGTGGGACGCTGGTTTCCTGGCTGTGACGAAGTATCCTTCATGGGTTGCTAACATCGTACCAGTGCCAAAGAAAGATGGCAAGGTCCGGATGTGCGTGGATTATAGAGATTTGAATAAAGCAAGCCCAAAAGACGATTTTCCACTTCCTCATATTGACGTATTAGTTGATAATACCGCTCAATACTCTGTATTCTCCTTCATGGATGGCTTTTCAGGCTATAATCAAATTAAAATGGCGCCAGAGGATATGGAGAAGACTACTTTCATAACGCCTTGGGGAACATTTTGCTACAAAGTGATGCCCTTTGGTTTGAAAAATGCTGGGGCAACGTATCAGCGTGCGATGACAACTCTCTTTCATGACATGATGCATAAAGAGATTGAAGTTTATGTTGACGATATGATTGCCAAATCCCAGACAGAGGAAGAGCATCTGGTGAATCTGTTGAAGTTGTTTAAAAGGCTTAGGAAGTTCAGGCTGAGGCTGAACCCTAACAAATGCACCTTCGGGGTGAGATCGGGTAAGCTCCTGGGGTTCATAGTAAGCGAAAGAGGAATAGAGGTCGATCCTGCTAAAATAAAAGCAATTCAAGAAATGCCGACGCCTAAAACAGAGAAAGAGGTGCGCGGGTTTTTGGGGAGATTGAACTACATTGCTCGGTTCATATCTCACCTAACTGCTACGTGCGAACCGTTATTCAAGTTGCTAAAGAAAGATCAAGCTGTAACGTGGAACGATAATTGTCAAAAGGCGTTCGACAAAATAAAGAAGTACTTGCAGGAGCCTCCTATTTTGATACCCCCGGTGGCAGGGAGACCCTTGATAATGTATTTGACGGTTCTTGAGGGAAGCATGGGTTGCGTTCTCGGTCAACACGACGAGACGGGGAGAAAAGAGCATGCGATCTATTATCTGAGTAAGAAATTTACAGACTGTGAATCCCGATACTCAATGCTGGAGAAAACTTGTTGCGCGCTAGCCTGGGCCGCCAAGCGTTTGAGGCAGTACATGCTGAATCATACAACCATGCTCATCTCGAAGATGGATCCAATCAAATATATATTTGAAAAGCAGGCGTTGTCAGGTAGGATTGCCAGGTGGCAGATGATCTTGACCGAATATGATATTCAATACGTCTCGCAAAAGGCGATAAAGGGGAGTGTGTTGTCCGAGTATCTGGCGGAGCAGCCTATTGAAGAGTATCAATCGATGAGATTTGACTTTCCTGACGAGGATATCATGTATCTCAAGATGAAGGATTGCGAAGAGCCGTTACCAGACGAAGGACCAGAGCCGGGGTCCAAATGGCAGATGATATTTGATGGAGCTGTGAATGCTTACGGTAGCGGAATAGGGGCAATTATCACTACGCCGCACGGGTCGCACATCCCGTTTACTGCCCGATTGACTTTTGCTGTTACCAACAATGAGGCCGAATACGAAGCTTGTATAATGGGGCTTGAAGAAGCCATTGATTTGCGAATCAAATATTTAGACGTATACGGAGACTCAGCTCTGGTAGTGAATCAGATCAAAGGGGAATGGGAGACACGTCAGCCCAACTTGATACATTATATGAATTATGCAAGGAGATTGTTGCCTTTCTTCGACAAAGTTGAATTGCATCACGTACCACGGGCAGAAAATCAAATGGCTGATGCCCTTGCCACTTTGTCTTCCATGTACAAGGTCAATTTCTGGAACGAAGCTCCCCAAATCACTATCTCTCGGTTGGACAGGCCAGCTTATGTATTTGCTATTGATGAAGCGTCTGATGGCAAACCGTGGTATTTTGATATCCTTAATTTCCTGAAGAATAAAGAGTATCCGGCTGGGGCATCCAGTCAAGATCAGAAGACTCTCAGGAGATTAGCGGGTAATTTCTACTTGAACCCGGATGGCGTCTTATACAGAAGAAACCACGACCTGGTGTTGTTGCGTTGTGTAGACGAGAAAGAGGCAAAGCTTCTCATGGAGGAAATTCACGAAGGTGCATTTGGCACGCATGCTGGTGGGCATGCTATGACGAGAAAACTGCTGCGGGCAGGTTACTTTTGGCTGACGATGGAAACTGATTGTTTCAAGTTCGCGAGGAAGTGCCACAAATGCCAAATATACGCTGACAAGATACATGTGCCTCCGAGTCCTCTAAATGTGATGTCATCTCCATGGCCATTCTCAATGTGGGGAATCGATATGATTGGAAAGATCGAGCCGACGGCTTCTAACGGGCATCGGTTCATCCTAGTGGCAATCGATTATTTCACCAAGTGGGTGGAAGCGGCGTCTTACGCAAATGTAACGAAGCAAGTGGTGGCTAGATTCATCAAGAGAGATATCATTTGCCGATATGGGATTCCCGAGCGGATAATCACGGATAATGGTTCTAATCTGAACAACAAAATGATGAAGGAGCTCTGTCAGAATTTTAAGATTGAACATCACAACTCCTCCCCTTACCGACCCAAGATGAATGGCGCTGTCGAAGCGGCCAATAAGAATATCAAGAAGATCGTCCAGAAAATGGTGGTGACTTATAAAGATTGGCATGAAATGCTACCTTTCGCTTTGCACGGTTATCGTACGACGGTACGCACATCAACCGGGGCAACTCCATTCTCGTTGGTATATGGAATGGAAGCGGTATTACCATTGGAAGTTGAGATCCCTTCTCTAAGGGTGTTGCGAGACGTTCAGCTGGACGAGGCAGAATGGGTAACGAATAGATTGAACCAACTGAGTTTGATGGATGAGAAGAGGCTAGCTTCTCTGGCATACGGTCGTTTGTATCAAAGACGAATGAAGAAAGCGTACGACAAGAAGATACTTCCGCGAAGCTTTCAGACGGGCGACCTTGTGCTGAAAAGGATTCTCCCGCCGCAAGCAGATCACAGGGGCAAGTGGACCCCCAATTACGAAGGGCCATACGTTGTCAGTAAGGTCTTTTCAGGAGGAGCTTTATTGTTGTCCACCATGGACGGAGAAGACTTTGCGTCACCTGTGAATTCGGACGCAGTTAAAAAATACTTTGCTTAAAATAGACCCGCTGGACAGAAAAAGAGAGTCCAGACAAAAATGGGGCATCCTGGCGAACCAAAAACAGAATGAAAGGTTCGGGCAAAAGTTAGGGATAAAATTGAAAAAATGTACACCCGCGAAGTTGAAAACCTACACTGGGCGGCTTCGGCAAAAAAGGGTATCCCGGTGAACTGAAAACCCGCAAAGGGCGGTTCACGCAAAAGTTAGGGGTGAGAAAAGCAAATGACTGCGGTCCGAATTTGAATTCAATAAGTATCAGTGCGGGAGAATGTATTTGGGGAGTCAGTTATCGGATGCAACCTCTTCAGAAGTAGGGATACCGGGAAAGTATAAGAGTCGGACGAGTCATGGGAGGATCAGTTCGTGGTGTTCATCTGCGTCCAGTTGCCGACATGTGTACAAAATTTAATTTGTCAATATTTACGCTTCTTGTGAATACTTGCATACTTGTATATTTGCCTTGCGTAGCTTCCTCTTTTCAGGAGTTACCTCCCGTGTACAAAAACTCCGCCCATTCAGGGGCCCAATCAATGAAAATGTGTTATTCAGTACTTGATGCCTGTTCTTTACTGTTTTGCGCATGATGAAACGCCTAAGTTTATTGAAGCTAGCATGAGTATGACATTACTGGCCCTTGCCAACAATTGTTAAAGCTTTGAATTAACTGAGTGTAGCGTCACTAACCTGAATCGATGTGGATTGCATAGGCTTGTCGTGTCTTGTTTGTGTTGTTGCAGGTTTCATAACCGTACGAGGAAGGTGATCAAAAGATTGCGATAGTGAAAGACTTAGTCCCCCACGCAGGACGGGCCCCAGAAAAGTTATTCGTCCTCAGCAGCATCTGGCGATTCTGAGATCGTAAGGTTGTGTTCAGACAGGTTCATCTCCCCCCGCAGGGTCATGCATTCTCCCCCCGCAGGGTCATGCACTCTCCCCCAGTGGAGTCAGTTAATTTTCTCCAAGAGAATCATCCACTCTCCAGCGGAGTTTTCTTTTCAGCAAATGTTCTGTCCTTCCAGTGGAATTCGAAGATCGAGACTCTCTCCAGCAGAGTTGATGGTGGTTCCTGTCATTTATTTGTCAGAGATACCGGTGATATCAGTTCACGTTCCAGCAGAAAGTCCGATTGTGCTGTGCGCATCTGTTATTCCTCAACAGAGTTATTATTCCCCAGCAGGGGTTTACTTCAACAAGACGTGTGGTTTGAGTTCCCAAATTCCCAGTAGGGTCGACTTCATCCTATCAGCATTTATTTTGCTGGAATAACTTTGTAGCATCAGGCTATCCCCGGCGAGTCGTCGTTATCCTTCCAGCATTTATTTTGCTGAAGCAGTTTCTGTACTCTAGTAGTTCAGGTGGAGAGAGCACTTGCTCAAATAAATCACCAAACAGTCGAGATCTCGGCAGGAGATATTCAATAATAATGTCAGTTTCGGCGGTATTCCCCACAGAGTTGTCATGATAAAACTCTCTTTGTCTCCAGCAAAGTCATTTATGCAAATGCATCTTATCTTCCCCAGCCAGAGTGGCCAGGATAAGTGTCTTCTTATCCCCAAGCAGAGTTCGTTTGTCATCAACGAGTCGCATGAATCAGAATTTCGAAGCAGGTGTCCGATAGTGGGTTTTCAGACATCCCCAGTAGAGTCCGCCTCAAAGTCGCTGTCACGTCAGTGCTAAGAAGTTTGTGGGTGAGGATCATTGAGGAACTAAGTCCTGACGTGGACCATTTATTCCTAGAATGACGGGATTCCTTCAGAAGTGGGCGTCCTAACGTGGACAGGTTTGTTTTACCGGATTGGTAAGGTGTGTTAATCCTGACGTGGATAGATTCGGTCTTTTGAAATTTGGAGAAAGGGAGGTCATGACGTTGACAAAAGATTGGTTACTCTTCGGGTTGGTATCCTGACGTGGATCATTTGTTTTCAGTAGATATCTTTATTCGTAATGGTGAAATGTGCGTCCTGACGTGGACAAGTTTGTAGTTCTTTGTGATGACAAGGAACAAGAATCCTGACGTGGACAAATTTATCCTTCTTCGTGTTGTTGACAAGGTGTAAGTTCTAACGCGGATATTTCCTCAGCAAGTCGAGGACGTGTGAGTCCTTACGCGGACAAGTCTTATTTCCTCAGCAAGTCGAAGACGCCTGAGTCCTAACGTGGACATATCAAGACGAGATCCGTGTCCTAGCGCGGACAGATCAAAGAGATTATTATTCCTAACGTGGAAAGATGCAGTCCTTACGTGGACATATCAACAGAAGTGATTCCTAACGTGGAAAGACGGAGATTCCTAACGCGGAAAAGAGGGAGTCCACACGCGGACATATCAGAAGATAGTTTCCTTACGCGGAAATGACATTATTCCTAACGTGGAAGAAAGAGAGTTCTTACGAGGACAGATTAAGATGGCATTCCTTACGTGGAAAATTGAGTCCTGACGCGGACAAATCAGAAAGAAGTTGGTATTCCTTACGTGGAAAGATCAGAGTCCTGACGTGGACATATCAAGAGCATTCCTTACGTGGAAGAAAAAATGGTTTCCTTACGTGGAAAGACGAGTTTATTCCTTACGTGGAAAATAGATTGATTCCTAACGTGGAAAGAAATGGATTATTCCTGACGTGGAAAGAATTTAGTCCTGACGTGGACAGAGTCAAGAAAGAGATTATTCCTGACGTGGAAAGAATTTAGTCCTGACGTGGACAGAGTCAAGAAAGAGATTATTCCTGACATGGAAGAGTTGAGTCCTCTCGCGGACATATCAAAGCTGATTCCTGACGTGGAAGAAGATTACTCCTGACGTGGAAGAAATTGAGGTCCTTACGTGGACAGATTCAAGAAAGGATGGTTCCTGACGTGGAAGAGTGGTGCACTCCTTACGTGGAAAGTTGAGTCCTGACGTGGACAGGTTCAGAACCAAAAGTTGTATTCCTTACGTGGAAAGAATGGAGTCCTGACGCGGACATGTCAAGTGGTATCGGAGTCCGTACGTGGACAGATTGATACAGTTCTCCTTATGTGGAAAGAAGATTGCTTCCTGACGTGGAAGGATGAAAGTTTCAGTCCTGACGTGGGCAGATGCAGAAGAAATAATTCCTAACGTGGATAAGTGTTACTCCTAACGTGGAAGAATGTTATTCCTAATGGGGACGATGTTATTCCTGACGTGGACAGATGTGACTCCTAACGTGGAAGAGTATTGGTCCTAACGTGGATGATTCAGTTTATGGAAAAGGCAGACGAACTATCCCCAACGGAGTTGCCGAGATTTTTCTGGGATAACAGCAAGTGGAGTCCTAACGTGGACAGGTTTTAGTTGAGATTTCTTCGTATCGATGACAGGCAGAGTCCTCACGTGGACAAGCAGGCAATCTGTTATGACAGAATCCTCTTCAGAACGATGAAGACAATCCCCAGCACGGTCGTGCAAGATCAGTGGGTTACTCTAACAGTCAGATTCAGCTGACGAATATCATTCCTCAAGCAGGAGCGCAGTTTACTTCTGCGGTTGGCAAATTTCTGGTTTCACTAGTATTCAACCGTCTCGTACCGCGAATGTCTGAAGGCTCCGGGCTCTTCATCCAATCGGGTCCAAGTCGCTTGAATAGGGGCAGCTGTTGCACCCTAAAATTTACCCAACCTTACTCCTTGGATTTATGTTTCATCATCATTAGCATTTGCATATAGAGTCATGTACATAGACTAACCATCTGCATAGCATAAGCATAGCAAGTCATTCAACAGGGGACCAATCATTATTTTCATCTCTAGAGGCCTAGCAAGAGATTATTATCCTAATTCAGTCCTACTCAAGTCATCAGGAAAGAATTTGAAAGTAAAGAGTTCAGCAGATCAATCCTTGAGATCATCTCCTAGCTGAGGGTATCTGAGGGTCAACAAGAGGGGTTGTGAGCTTTGAGTTGAAGGCATGGAGAGTATCTAGACATCTTGAGAGACTTATAAAGTCATTTGGAGAAGAAAACAAGTCCTTGATATGATCACAAGTATTGCAGTTGAGGACAGTCAACTAGGGTTTCATCTGGGGTCAACTCTAGGTCAACTCTAGGTCAATTGACTGATTTAAAGGGGCATTCAAGGCTATTGGAGAGGTGTGGGGGTTCATCATGGGACATATGAAGAAGAATATGGAGATATGACAAGGAGAATTCAAGAGAAATCAAGGAGAAGAGGAGTTACTAAATTAGGGTTTCTCTGTAAAATCCCCTGGTTTAGGTCAAATTTCCAAGCAAGATAAGTCAAAATGCTAGTTTCAAATGGCTTCTTGGCCAACATGAAACTTGTAGAGGATCTCAAGACCTTTAATTTGAGTGGTGGAAGACTTCAAGGAGATTTATAGAACTCAAGTTATGGTCCTTACAAGTTACAGGTCATCTGGGGTGTCTGAATTTTTGTCTGTGAAAGTGACTTGACTTCCAAGCTAGTTTTACCCCTCAAGGAGATTTCAAATGAATTCTTGGTCAACATAAGAGTTGTTCCTCATTGTCTTAGCTTTCTAGAATGGTATGGTATGCCTTCATATGATGTGTGGAACTCAACTTATGGTCTTGGCAAGCAAAGGGTATTTTGGGCATTTGTGAATTACAGGTCATTTTAACCTATACCCAAAACTCATACAAGGAGGCCTCAAATGGAAAAGCTTACAACATCAAACTTGCTCCAAATGGGATTTTAAGTCTAGAAAGAAGGTCACAAGTTATTGGAGAAGCTCATAGCATGATGTTGCACAATTGGTCAAAATATGAACTAAAAAGGCATATAAAGTGAATAATTTCAAGTTGAAAATTGGTTTGGGAGATTTACAAGTCCAAATGGAGACTTCCAATATATGATTTTGAATGGAAAAACAATTCTAAGAACAATGGTTCACACACTTTTTTGAGTTTAGAAGGAAAAAATGAAGTTATCCATGGTTGCTTATCATTTAAGAAACATAATCAAAATGGATCAAAATTTGAAAACAAGGGAATGTGCAAGATGGATCTAGAATGTTCATTTGGGGTCTATATATTCATGAAATGTGCATTGATCAAGGGTTGGCCTCATTTGCACCAAGAATTCTACCAAATTTCACACACTTTTTCATTGAAGTTTCATCACAATTCTCTCAAATTCTTCATCAAGCTTCATCATAATCAATTCAATTCCACTCAATCATCAACACAGATCATAATTGAAGCAAGTTCTTGGTGTGAATCATTCATATTCGAGTGCTTTTCTCAAGAATCTCAAAACTACAAGTTCAAGTGGATTGCATGATTCAAGCAAGGAAACTCCAAGTTTGTGCATACAGAATCTATACCTGAGCAATTGGATCAAGATTCAAGCCTTGGAGGTCTCAAATCATCATCTTCCATAACTGTTTCTCAAATTTCTTACAAGGTAAGTTTTCATTCGATTTACTTGATTCAGTTATTTAGGCTTGTTTTTGTTAGTTTAGATGCAATCTAGGTGGTTAGGAGAGTAGTTTAGGTGAATTTGGAACGATTTGGTGAGGTTTGTTAGCAGGTACCATAAACTGTTTGGATCAATATCTCTCATGTTAATGCACCAGAATGTTAGTTAATTTGATCATGTTAACCTCCATTAGGGCATAGGTTAGCTTAGGTCAAGTTTGATGAAGAGTTATCATGATGCTTATCAGTGAATATCCATGGTGATCAGAATTTACCTCAATCGGGTTGAGAGTTTTAGTGAGTTTCAGATTGAGATCTAAAGATCATAGGATTGTAGAGTGAAAGATTTTGAGCAGTTTTCATGTTTGCATCGTGTGGAGTGGTTGCGTGTAGATGGAGAACAGAGAGGGAGAAGAGTACTCGTGCATGGCTGCCATGGTGGAGTCCAAACCCTAGTTGCAGGTTATGTGAAGAAGACACAATCATAGCCTTCCATTTGTGGTTGGACTCTTGACTTCCCAGAGGATCTAAGGGCTCTCGTTTGATTTCAGAATTGGAGGGAGAAGCTGGGTGCCAAACGCACCGTTTCATTAATTGAAACGGGCGGGCCTCAGAATTTCATGCTATCCCCACCCCCAGCTTTTCAGGCCCCAAACCAATCTGAACGTGTTTTCTATACTATTTTCACCCCCCAGCTGTTTTTTTTATGTTTCAATAATTCTGACTGGATGTTGGGCTTAGCCAGAAGCGCTATCTGCACCCCTACCCTGTGAGGCCCATCCAATTTTGAACTGAGCGAAGTTCCTTTTCACACCCCTCTGGCTCATTTAGTTCATTTTATTTTTTCTTATTTCATTTTAATTTTCATCAATTTTTCATAAAATCATAATAAATTCATAAAAAAATGTTTTTTTAATCCATTCTTTTTACCATGTTTTCATTAAAATGTCTAGAATATTATAGGAAAAGAAAATTTCATTTTTAGTTTTATTTCATATTTTTTACATATTTTCTAAATAAATAGCATAATAAATAGTTACATTTCATGCATCATTTTCATGATTTTTGTTCTCTCACATGCTTTAATATTTTTTGATCATTCTTTTTATACTGTTTAGATGAAATATTAGGCTTATAGAAATATTTTAGTTCCCATTTTTAGGAGTTAGCTTTAGGTGATTAATAAATGCTTGAATATCATGATCAAAACTAGGGTTTTAGGTGACAACTTAGGAAGTTCAATTTTCTCCCTTTAGGACTTAGGATTTAAATAGATTAGTTATGGGACTATATGGGTTATGGATAGCTATTAGATCCCTTAGAAAAAGTTAGGATTCCCCTACTGCTATTATTACTGTCTGTATATCTGTTGTTTGGTGTGGTGTGCCCTCTGGGGATTTGTTGATTGTTTGATTGGGTATTGGGTTTGTCTGGGGCCCTGGGGAAGCTGAAGATTTGTGGAGATGAAGCTATTGAAGAGTCAAAAGAATTGAAGATCAACTGTCAGAGTTGAGGATGAGTTTCTTGCTAGCAGTTGCTGAGGAGACTAGGGTTTAGGAGCTAGGCAGAGCTCTAGATTAGAAAGATTGTTTCTCAAACATGGATTGCCTTGTCTGCATCCATTCTTCTCTGTGATTCAGAGTCTCTCTAAGGCACTCACCCCCTTCCTTTGGAAGGCTTGGTGATGGTGTCTGTGAGATAGAACTCTTGAGAGAAAATGTCTCTTTGTGTTAGGAGCAGTCTGTTCACCACCCTTGGTAGTCAACTGATTGCTTAACACCCAATCCACTCTGGTGATTGATCCCTTAGCTTGGAGGATAAGACTTGAAGAAAAGCCCTTGCAGATAGAAGATTGATGATCAAAGCCCTTGCCTGAAGGCCATGAAGATAGAGACTGATGCTTGTTGAAGCCTGGAGTTGATTGGAGATGACTTGAAGATGGATATTGATGTAGAGCTGTTGTGGCTGTTTATTTTTGTATTTCATTTCTGCTGTATTGATTGGTTTTCCTGACTGTATTGTTTGCTGTTTACCCTGTTGGGTTGAAGGTGAAGCCTGTTCACTTTTGGCCTATTGTTTTCTAGGTTCGAGGTTGAGTGGGACTCCCTTGCCTCGCTTGTATTGCTGCATCCATGCATTTTACTGCTTTACTGTATATATCTGATATTGTTTCTGTTTCCGCCTATTCCCCTTAGGATCTCTGTTTCTCTCTGTGCAAGAGAGGAGCATGATAGACACTAGGTCTTAACCCATGCATGATAACATTAGGTTAGTTTGTTTCCCTTCGCAGCCGTAGGTTAGAGTTGTCTGTCTCTTTCTTTCTCAAAACAAGCAGAAAAACACCATAAAGATTTCAAACACAATAAAAGACACTTCTTTCGTAAAAGAACGTGAACTCATCAAGACGTCATTTTTGTCCTCTTGGACTGTTAATCAGAAAAACCTTTTCAGAAGGAATAAAATCAACCAAGACAAGCTTGTGTCTTCCGTAGCCCGAACTACGTTTGCTCTGATCTTTCATGCTGTGTGGAAGTACGTAGGCATAGGATGCGATATCCTAGCGAGCAACATTCCCCTCCTTTCCCGTAGGTAGGGCGAACTACGTTGACTCTGATTTCTCGTTCCAGACGAGAATACGTAGGCATAAAGCGCGATACTTTGCCGAGTCATTTTTATTTTCATTTTATTTTCATTCTCTTTTCTTCTTAACCCTTGACCTATAGTTTAGATAGAATAACAATCCATACCCGAAAACAAGCGTGGATCCCGTCGAGTACGACGGACGTGAGGGGTGCTAATACCTTCCCCTTGCGTAACCGACTCACCCGAACCCAGGTTTTGGTTGCGATGACCATACCTTTCCCGTGTTGTGCGAGGTTTACTCTGAGCGTTTCCTTTCCCTCCCGTGGGATAAATAACGCACGGTGGCGACTCTTCTGTTCAGCCGGCGCCGATTTCTTCGCAGTAGCGACAGGTTTGTTTTTAACTGATTTTAATTGCTTGCTGCACCCCCCTCATCTCAATTAATTCCATTTTAATTTCTTAATTCATTTCAATTCTTCAAAAAAATCATAAAATATAGAAAAAATGCATGATTTTAATTGGTTCTTTTTGCATATTATTCATAATTTTTGTTAAGAAAAATATCACATAAAAAAATTAATATTTCATTTTGTTTTTATATTTTTGGCATATTTTTCTTTTAAATAGGATTAAATAATGTTTAGTTAGTACATGAATTTGTTAATTTTGGTTTGATTAGATGCTTTAAACATTTTTAACCCATTCTTTTTAGGTTGATTAGTGTAGACCTTTAGCTTGTACATAAAATTTAGTTCATATTTTTAGGACTTAATTTTTAGGTGTTTTGTTTAGGTGTTAATAACATGATCAAAACTAGGGTTTAGGAGATAACATAGGTGAATTAAATCATTTCCCCTTAGGAATTGTAGATTGAATCTTTGGGGGTATGGGACTATAGGGATTATGGGTAGTTAATAGATCCCTTAGGAAATATTAGGATTCCCCTACTGCTATTAGTATACTGCTTATATTTGTTTGACTGTATGGTGTGCCCTCTCTAGGGTTATTTCATTTGTCTGTGTGGGGTATTGGGTTTGCTTGGGGGTTGGGAGAGCTGAAGCCTGTGCTGATGAAGTCCATTGGAGATCCAAGAGTTTGAAGACCAACTTCCAGAGTTGATGAGGAGTATCCTTTGCTGGCAGCTGTTGAGGAGTATAGGGTTTAGGAGCTAGGTAGAGCTCTAGAGTAGAAAGCTTAATTCGCAAACATGGAAGGCCTTTGGAAGGATCAGTGAATGTATTTGAAAGATAGAACTTTTGAGAGAAACCTGTCTGTATAATGTTAACAGTTAATGAGCCACCATTGGTAGGCAGTTTACTGTTTAACATTCATCTTGCTGACTGATATTCCTCTTGGAGATTAAGACTTGAAGAAAAGCCATTGCAGACTGATGACCAAGACCTTGCTTGAAGGCTGTGGAGATTGAGATTGATGCTTGCTTGTAGCTTATAGCTGTTGGAGATGACTTGAAGTCAGATGATGATGCAGAGCTGCTGTGGCTGTTTATTTTTGCTGTTTAATTTTTGATGTATTGATTGGTTTTCCCTGACTGTATTGCTTGCTGTTTAACCTGTTAGGTTGAAAGTGAATGATGTTCACTTTTGCCTATTGTTTTCTAGGTTCGAGGTTGAGTGGGACTCCCTTGCCTCGCTTGTATTGTTGCATTCCATGCATTTTACTGCTTTATTATATATCTGCTATTGTTTCTGTTTCCGTCTATTCCCTTAGGATCTCTGTTTCTCTCTCTGTGCAAGAGAGGAGCATGATAGACACTAGGTCTTAACCCATACATGATAACATTAGGTTAGTTTGATTCCCTTCGCAACCGTAGGTTAGAGTTCTGCCTCTTCTTTCTCAAAACAAACAGAAAAACACAATAAATATTTCAAACACAATAAAAGACACTTCTTCCGTAAAAGAATGTGAACTCATCAAAACGTCATTTTTGTCCGCTTGGACTGTTAATCAAAAAAAACCTTTTTCAGAAGGAATAAAAAACAATCAAAACAGATTTGTGTCGTACGTAACCCGAACTACGTTTGCTCTGATCTTTCATGCTGTATGAAAGTACGTAGGCATAGGATGCGATATCCTAGCGAGCAACCTTCCCCCTCCTTTCCCGTAGGTAGGCGAACTACGTTGACTCTGATTTCTCGTTCCAGACGGGAATACGTAGGCATAAAGTGCGATGCTTTGCCGAGTCATTTTATTTTCTTTTTAACCCCAGACCTGTAGAGTAGATAGAATAACAATCCGTACCAGAAAACAAGCGTGGATCCCGTCGAGTACGACGGACATGAGGGGTGCTAATACCTTCCCCCTTGCGTAACCGACTCCCGAATCCAGGTTTTGGTTGCGATGACCATACCTTTCCCGTCTTTTGCGGTAGGTTTACTCTGAGCGTTTCCTTTCCCTCCGTTGGGATAAAATAACGCACGGTGGCGACTCTTCTGTTCAGCCGACGCCGATTTTCGCAGTAGCGACAATATATATATAATAATCTTAATCGGTTGAGTAAGTAAATAAAATAATTAATTATATTTAATAATTAATTATTTAATTGAATATGTGCTTAAATATAAGTGGATGTCAAGATAATCCATTTCGAAATAATGAGAATTCTAAATGATTATCATTCTATATATATAGACTATGATCACAAATATATCATCCTATAAGAAGATTATTTCTTTTTATCCCCATTCAAAGAGTTTTCAAGACATTACGAGTACCGGTTGAGAAAAATCCACAAGCCAACCAGTGTCAAACACTTGTCTGTACACTTTTTTTATTTTAGAATTATCGTTGTCATTGTCTAAAATTTTTTTCTCATTATATTCATTAAGGTATTCCTATAATCATTAATATCAAAATGTCAAAGATCCTAAGGTTTGTGTCCATGGGGAGACGCTTAAGCGCTCCCAGCGTGATGAGTGATCAGTGCATATTTATGCACTTTCTCCTATATTTTTTACTTAGGCATTTCTTTAATTTATCTTGATTATTTTTTATGTTTTATTTTGTTTTTATATTTTATTTTATTTTTGGCTTAATTTGATTTCCGCATTTATTTTTTCAGCTTTAGCAGTCTGCACGAAAAACGATCATTACTGGAGTTCCGGAAATCCGTTTGAGGCGTTCTAAAAATCGCCGGAAAGCTAAGAGAGAGAGCTACGACTTTCGTGTTGGAGTCGAAGTCAGATTCGGAGCCCAAAATTCCAGAATTCTGTTTGAAGTTACTGCATTAGAATTTTATTTTAGTGTTGGGTCATGTATTGGGCCTGGGTTATGTTTTCGACCCAGTTGGGTTATGACCCGAATTTGCTTTCTTTTTAAAGGAAAAATACTCGTGTTACTGTTCACCTAGATACATTTTCACGAAAAATACATTCGGAGCTTTGAGAGTACCATGGAGAGCTAATTCCTTAGAGTCATTCTGCTGTAATCGCGTTCCAACGCTTTGAGGTTTTTACTTTATCAATCTAATTCGTTTCTCTTTAAAACACTATTCTATGAATTGCTTTTGCTTAATCTGTTAGTTTATAGAATTGTTTTGAGTAAATTCGTATGATTGCATCCTTAGCTTTTATTCGTCGTTACGTCGCTTTGTTGTTAATTCGCGTTTATAATTCGTGTTTGCTTAATTCACGAAAACTTAATCCGTTTGCTTAATTTGGAATATAGGATTGTTAATCTAGTTTATGTCTTTTGCGCTTGTTAATTGACATAGGAATCGAATAGAGATCGAAATCGCTTAGGAAATTGGTAAGGTAGAAACCCGTGGTAAGCCGGAACCGAAAACAGTAGATTGACTTATTTTGATAATCACTTATTTTAACCGCTTAATTGCATTTTCTTTATTTATCCGATCAGAAACCAAACCAACTCCCCCTCCATTTCAAATTTGGTAGATTAATCACATAAAAGAATCCTTGAGACGATATCCGAGTTGAATTGTCGCTGTATTTCGTTTTCATCAAAAACTCTCGTTTTGATCCGCGCGCGACAACTGATCAATGAGCTAGGCCCTCCACGACGGAGAGATGGATTGGGCCGACCCCGTGTGATGAGCGGGACAGAGCAATATATATATATATATATATATATATAGTATATATATATATATATACTATATATATATATATATATATATAATATAATATATATATATTAATATATATATATATATATATATATATATATATATATTATATATATATATATATATATATATATTATAATATATATATATATATATATATATATATATATATATATATATATATATATATATATATATATATATATATATATATATATATATATATATATATATATATATACTATATATATATATATATATATATATATATATATATTATATATATATATATATATATATATATATATATATATATATATATATATATAGTATATATATATACTATATATATATATATATATATATATAAGAATCTTAATCGGTTGAGTAAGTAAATAAAATAACTAATTATATTTAATAATTAATTGTT
The DNA here is from genome assembly GCA_963859935.3 of Lathyrus sativus. Lineage (NCBI taxonomy): Eukaryota > Viridiplantae > Streptophyta > Magnoliopsida > Fabales > Fabaceae > Lathyrus > Lathyrus sativus. Next base: position 81,911 of record CAWUDS030004570.1, read on the forward strand.
TAATTGAATATGTGCTTAAATATAAGTGGATGTCAAGATAATCCATTTTCGAAATAATGAGAATTCTAAATGATTATCATTCTATATATATAGGCTATGATCTCAAATATATCATCCTATAAGAAGATTATCTCTTTTTATCCCCATTCGAAGAGTTTTCAAGACATTACGAGTACCGGTTGAGAAAAATCCATAAACCAACCAGTGTCAAACACTTGTCTGTACACTTTTGTATTTTAGAATTATCGTTGTCATTGTATAAAAATCTTTCTCATTATATTCGTTAAGGTATTCCTATAATCATTAATATCAAAAATGTCATAGATCCTAAGGTTTGTGTCAATGGGGAGACGCTTAAGCGCTCCTAGCGTGATGAGTGATCAGTGCATATTTATGCACTTTCTCCTATATTTTTACTTAGGCATTTCTTTACTTTATCTTGATTATTTTTATGTTTTATTTTGTTTTTATATTTTATTTTATTTATGGCTTAATTTGATTTCCGCTCTTATTTTTCAGCTTTAGCAGTCAGCACGGAAATGATCATAACTGGAGTTCCGGAAATCCGATTGAGGCGTTCTAAAAATCTCCGGAAAGCTAAGAGAGAGAGCTACGACTTTCGCGTTGGAGTCGAAGTCAGATTCGGAGCCCAAAATTCCAGAATTCCGTTTGAAGTTACTGCATTAGTATTTTATTTTAGTGTTGGGTCATGTATTGGGCCTGGGTTATGTTTTCGACCCAGTTGGGTTATGACCCGAATTTGCTTTCTTTTTAAAGGAAAAAATACTCGTGTTACTATTCACCCTAGTTACATTTTCAAGAAAAATACATACGGAGCTTTGAGAGAACCATGGAGAGCTAATTCCTTAGAGTCATTTTGCTGTAATCGCGTTCCAACGCTTTGAGGTTTTTACTTTATCAATCTAATTTGATTCTCTTTAAACACTATTCTATGAATTGCTTTTGCTTAATCTGTTAGTTTATAGAATTGTTTTGATTAAATTCGTATGATTGCATCCTTAGCTTTTATTCGTCGTTACGTCGCTTTGTCGTTAATTCGTGTTTGCTTAATTCACGAAAACAAAATTCGTTTGCTTAATTTGGAATATAGGATTGTTAATCTAGTTTATGTCTTTTACGCTTGTTAATTGACATAGGAATCGAATAGAGATCGAAATCGCTTAGGAAATTGGTAATGTAGAAACCTGTTATAAGCCGGAACCGAAAACAGTAGATTGACTTATTTTAACCGCTTAATTGCATTTTCTTTATTTATCCGATCAGAAACCAAACCAACTCCCCCTCCATTTCGAATTTGGTAGATTAATCACATAAAAGAATCCTTGAGACGATATCCGAGTTGAATTGTCGTTGTATTACGTTTTCATCAAAAACACTCGTTTTGATCCGCGCGCGACAACTGATAAATGAACTAGGCCCTCCACGACGGAGAGATGGATTGGGCCGACCCCGTGTGAT